>CM069905.1:12687784-12977866 GCA_036172215.1 Camellia granthamiana
TCCGCTCGAGCGGGGAGTTTGACGCTCGAGCGGGGACCATGTCTGCAAAACTTCTGGAAGTGTGTAATTATCACGACCCAAACCCGGCCCCTATGGGTTTAGCACCGTAACCGGCCAGTAATCCGAGATTACCGAAGGCCTGCTTAACAGTAATACAGTAAAACAGAGTACAGGGCCTGGCAGAAGCCAATACAGTAATAAAATAATGTCCAATGAGCTGTGACAGTCTGTATGCCAAAAAGATTTTCATACATATTTACAGAACAGTACATATATATACATGTCATTCAGTGAAACAGGGACTTAATCCCCACTCAACAGTACAGTAACCATTCAGTCTATACAATCCATTCGGTTATTACAAAGCAGTGAGACAGTGCAAAAAGGGGAAATACTAAAACACCCCTAAGCCTTAGCATGATAGGCTCGGAACCTCGCAGTGAGGCACATTGGTTGGCTTGACAAACTGGAGTTTACTCGACGTTTCTAGCTTTGATCCGGTGCCTGTACACCTACATATATATATGAGCAGTGAGCTAAAGCACCAGTGAATAACATAATGCGTAAAGGAGTTTAAGAGATGAATGTCCTTACAGTAATGGAAACAGTTCATTGATTCAGTATGTCTGTCATTCAGTGATATGTGGTACATCCATTAGCATAGCAGTATAGTAAACGATAGGTCTTAAAAGAACCGAACAATAATTGATGGCCATCAGTCAGTAAACAGTAGTGGTTCCAACATGGGAACCAAGTCGATTAGACAAATCCCACCCGTTCATAGATCGTCGGTGGGGCCATCCGTTTCACAGACCGTCGATGGCAGAGATTTCTCAAACAGTAGCAGTAACAGGTAAACAATAGTTGCTAAGGATGCCACGAGTACAGTTCAGAATATAGGACACACATTCATACAGTCACAATATCAATTCAGTAAACAGTTCAGTTCAGTATTTCAGAAGATAATCATTTGAACATATCTTTACACAATTGTTACTCACAGAGTTCTGGGCTACGGTATGCTAGAGCGTGTCTCCCTGGAATGCCAACCCTATACAGTTAACAGAGTGAACACACACTAAGTTTCACAGTTGGGAAAGATAAACATTAACTTCCCTATAATAACCTCGGGTGTGCTCTACATCTATATCCTCATTAAGATGTCTAAAACTAGGCCTAGGAATGCCTAGGATGGAATGAGGATGCAAAGATGTATTCAGAAAACATTTGCAGAATTTTCAGTGAAACAGAGTCTGCTCGAGCGCAGGTTTCCCCGCTCGAGCGGACAAGTAGACAAAGGTACCCGCTCGAGCGCCACTTTCCCCGTTCCTCGAGCCGTGTCACTCAATACTCCGCTCGAGCGTACATTTCTCCGCTCGAGCGGACTGATGAACAGTGCAAAGTACTGGGATGCTCGATTTCTACCGCTCGAGCGCTACTTCTTCCGCTCGAGCAGACTGTAAAATAGTCAAAGTACTGGGAGCTTGATTTCCCCGCTCGAGCGGCACTTCCCCCGCTCGAGCGGACAACCAAATCTGGAAATTCCAGATTTGTGTTCCAAGTTCAAAACTCAAATTTGATGCTCCCAATTCGATCCTCTTGGGCCCATTTTCTGGAAAAACTCTTTTAAACACATAGAATAACATGTTTCAAAGCTCAATTTAAGAAATCAAAGCCCATTGGTGTTTAATTCAAACTCAATTTCAAACCAATTTCATGAACATGCTATAAACATGATATGCATGAGTTTAAAACAATTCCAAGCCTCAATGCTAGCTCAAATGAGCTCAATTCTTTGAAAAACAAGATGACAACATGGTCCTAAGCATTAACATGGACATCCATGCAAAAATCCATGAAGAACAACCTCCCAACTTGACAATATGCACATGCATGCACCAATTGAGCTATAATTCAACATGTTTGAACTTAAAACATGAATTAACTCTATAATGAAGCATGAACCATGCAAGACTTAGCTCAATGTCAACAATAAGAAGATAAATTCCTTACCTAGAGTTCCAATCACAAACTGAGGAAGCTTAACTTGACATTCTACACCCCAATTCTTCAAGATTCAAGCTAAATCTCCAAAGTTGAGTCCAAATCTCTCACTCTCTCTCTAATTCTCTTCTTGGTCGGTTGGGTGTGAGAAGATAACTGATCAAAATGTTTTGGTCAAGTGTATGCAAGCCCCTAAGTGTGTGAGGTAATGGGCCACTAAGTGGCAATTCCGCAATTAAGCCAAGGTTTGCAATATATCAACATTTAATCTAATTTAATCATACCAAATCACATTTTGATCAAATACACCATAAATTATATAAATTCTAATGGTTCCAAATCATCAATCAATTTACGGTTCGGCCGCCGATAAGGCCTTCAATTAGCAGTTTAAACATAAATCATGAACAGGTAATGATCAATCAAACAGATAGGATATGCAATACAATAGTTATACTCAATCAATCAGTTTCAATTTCAGTCAGTCAGTTCAGTAATTTATTCGGTTCAATTATCAGTCATAATCAATTCAGTTTAGCAGTAATCGGTAATTAATCGGTAAGTAGTATGAGGGTTGTTACAGTCTCCCCTCCTTAAAAAGAGTTTAGTCCTCTAAACTCAAGTTACCTTTATTCTGGAAGAAAACAGGGTTCAGTGGAAACAGTTCAGGATATCTCTTAGCCATGTCATCTTCCCTTTCCCAAGTGGCATACACGCCCCCATGGTTCTGCCAGTCAACTTTCACTAGTGGGATCTCCTTATTTCTCAGTTTCTTGATCCGTCTATTTACAATTTGTATAGGCCGCTCCTCGTAAGTGTAGTCATCACTCAACACTATCCGAGCAGGCTCAATCACATGGAAAGGATCCCGGAGATAATCTCTCAACATAGAAATATGGAAGACGTTATGCATATGCTCCATTTCAGGAGGAAGCGCAACTTGATACGTCACCGGATTGATTTTCTCAATAATCTCATACGGTCCGACATATCTCGGCGCTAACTTGCCTTTGACTCCAAAATGAGTCTAGCCTTTCATTGGTGTCACTTTCACAAACACGTGATCACCCACTTCATACTCTCTGTCTCGTCTTCTGACATCTGCATAACTTTTCTGTCTACTCTGTGCAGTTTTCAGTCTCTGTTGTATCAGTTTCACTTTCTCGGTCGTTTCATACATGTTGAGATTTGAAATGTGTTATTTTCAAAAGAGAGGTTTTGTTATTTTGGCTCATGAATATGTATTTTGGGTCTTAAAATGATAGTATTGATGTTGTTGATAATAGTTGGGCCTTTGGGTCAATATTGAGAAAAAGAGGGGAAAATGCCATGTTTGGGTATATTTGGGTCATTAATGTAATTAATAACAATTGTTATGGAAATGTGAAATTGAGTTGGAAATAATGGAATTGGCTCATTATGAGTTAGAATGGTGGAGTTGGATTTATTAATCGCTTACTTTAAAAATGTTGAGATTATATATCTGTTGAGGCATTTATTATCTGTTTAGAAATAACTGCTTTGGGCTATCGGTGGAGGATAGTCTTGATTGTTGTAGACAATGCATGATGATTAGGCAAACTAAAACTAATCAATTGAATATGTCATCGAATATGACGGTTGGAATAATACATTGAATTTATGTATTGATTGACTATGTATATGATATGTGTTTATATACATTGTATTGTGTGGGATGAGATAGGAGATGTACTCCACGGTCTAGGGGAAGATAGGGGATGGACTCCTAAACTGGATGTTATGTGGGAGGAGATAGGGGATGGACTCCATTGATACAGCAAATACGTGTATCTATTGAATTATTGATACAGCAAATCTGTGTATCATTTGTGAAGTATGGAAGTGTTTTATGTGTTATTGATACAGCGAATCTGTGTATCTATTGTGGCTTATGGAAGTGTTTTGATGTGAGTTGTTATCTCATTTAAATTGTTGAAATGGAAGAGTTATTGATATGAGATGTAATCACATTTAAAGTATATGGCAAGGTTCTGAGCCAGGATTATGAATTGAGAAATTGGATAAGTAACGAAAATGGAATGAAACATGGACAAATTGGTCATGTAATTGAAATGGGTTATGAATGGACTCATGTGAGTTAAACATTTGTCAAATGCTAATGTTTTAGTTATTGCTCATATTATGTTTAGCATTTCTCTACTGGGCGTTGGCTCACCCTATATGGGACATTATTTTCAGGTACAGGTAGCATGCCACCTCCAAGGACGTAGCTTGAGAGACTTAGTGGCCGGAACTTCTTTTGTGATTATTTCTTTTGTATTACATGTATATCAAGCCAACGGCTTATTTTGTGTAGAGTTAGTACTCTCTTTTTGTAACCAAGTGTTGACTTGGAAAGTTGTAAGCCTGTAGGGCATTTACTTTTGCTGTCAACATGTAATACATTCTGTAATGAATACTCTGATGATATGTAATTATGCTTTATTCTTTTATATCTAAGCATGTCAAGAATGTATAATTTATGGGTTTATTTTGAGGGCGTTACAACTTGGTATCAGAGCGTACCGGGTTTGAATACTTTGGGTACGTGGGAAGTGATTAGCATCACAATGGGTTTGTCTCGCTTGTTAGAGACTTATGTGTAATGTTATGTGCTTATGTGATAATATGTTTATATGACTATTTGGGTATGGGATTTAGTTTCTAGGATGTTGATTGGATCCTTGGGTTTCTGTGAGTCTTGTTAGAAAAGCACTTGATCAATGTTGTTTCTAACCGAAACTCTAGTAACGCCTCGGGACTATCATTATCCGGAAATGAAATTCGTAAGTGCTTATGTGATTATGTGCTTACGTGGAATGAATTACAGTTGTCCATGCATTAGAACGTGAGTGTTATAGCTTCAGCACATTTGTGAATGTGCTAATGTTCTTTGTTACCTTTATTACGATGTCAGGACGAGGACGTGGTGGTAGGCGAGGTAGGCCTAGGAGGCAGGAAATGCCTATACCGGATGAGATTCCGACGCAGTAGGAGGGTGTTGGCCAGGCCAATATGGCTGAGCCAGTAGGTCAGCAGGTCATGGGCGCCTTAGCCCGCGAGATGGCAGGAGCATTGAGGGAGTCTATGGGCATTCTCAGGGTTGAGAATCAAGCCTAGGCCCAGGTTGTTGATGCAGGGCCTTCCTTTCTGAAGAGGGAGTTCTTCCGGTCTAACCCGGATGAGTTTGTTGAGGATCCTAAGGAGCCACTTAAGGCAGATGAGTGGTTGGAGCAGATAACTAAGACGTTTGATATGCTTGGCATCGAAGACGGAGCATTGAAGGTGACCTTGGCATCTTTCCAGCTAAAAGGGGATGCGGGTCAGTGGTGGAAGTTTATAAGGGGTCGTATTGGTGGCACATGGGAGGCTTTTGTGGATGCTTTCCAGGAGAAGTATTTATCTCCAGTTGTCAGGGAGAGAAGTTGAGGGATCAGTTTTGCCAGCTTAAGCAGCTGAGTTCTTCAGTGGCTGAGTTTGAGGCCGCATTTACTAGTTTATCCAGATTCGCACCTGAGCTTATGGCGTTTGAGGAACGCTGTTGTATCGAGTTTGAGAGGAAGCTGAGGCATGGCCTCAAGATAAGAGTTAGGGGTTCTATGACCCGAGACTATGGGCGTCTTGTGGATGCTGCGGCCCATATGGAGAGTATGATACAGGAGGAGGAGGAGAGGCAGAGGGGCTCTAAGAGGAGTCAGGATGGCCAGGGTGATGGCAGGAGACAGAGGGGTTCTAACCCTCAGCAGTCTCAGGGTGGTTTTGCTAGATCGACCTTTCCAGTGCCGAGTGCAGGCCCTGGGAGAGGCAGTCAGGGAGACGTGACTTGTTACAAATGTGGTCAGCTAGGCCACAAGTCTCCAGCTTGCCCGCAGAAGGGCGGAGGGCAGAGAGCAGCTTCATCTTCGGCTCGATCTCAGAGCCAGAGTCAAGGCAGAGGCCAGTCGCTGTCTTGTTACCAGCGTGGTCAGGCGGGGCACCTGAAGAGGTTTTGCCCGCAGTTGAGTGGCACTTCTGGTGCATCTAGGCAGAGGCAGAGTTTTCAGCTAGCTCAGTCAGTTCAGGCCTCGAGGGCCAATCAGGGAGCTTCGTCGTCCCAGTCTGTGCAACAGTCTTTTGCTCCTAGAGGTGAGCAGGTAGATTAGGGGCCTTCAGGGCGTGTGTATGCTGTCACCGCACAGGATCTTGTACCGGCTCCATCTGTTGTGAGAGGTACCTTCTTGTTTTGCAACTCGGTTGCCAATGTGTTGATAGATACGGGTGCATCCCATTCATTTATATCTACTGCATTTGCATCTGTTTTGGGTTTGGAGTTGGCACAGTTAGCATCTCCTATTTGTGTTGTATCACCTGTTGGGGGTGAGTTGATTTTGAAACAAGGGTGTAGAGGGTGTGATATAGAGGTCGCAAATCGTCGGCTTCCGTTTCCTTTTATAGTTATGCCCATGTCGGGTTTCGATGTTATTTTGGGTATGGACTGGCTATCGTCATACCGGGCTGTTATTGATTGTTACCGCCAGAGGGTCACAGTATGTACCTTGAGCGGGGATTGTTTCCATTTCTTGGGGGATCGGGTCGATTGTTTGTTGCCACCAGTGTATGATCCGCGATGGTGGAGTGAGCTTAGTGGTTTTCTCGCTAGCCTTATGAGTAGTGAGTGTGATGAGACTGGGGTTGAGTTGGCGAGGGTGGTTTGCGAGTATTCGAACGTCTTTCCCGAGGATCTTGTTAGTTTGCCACCTCATCGAGAGATAGAGTTCTCTATTGATTTAGTGCCCGGCACAGCGCCGATTTCTATGGCACCTTACCGTTTTGCCCAAGTCGTGTTGAGTGAGTTGAAGATTCAACTCCAGGAGTTGCTGGATAAGGGCTTCATTTGCCCTAGTGTTTCGCCGTGGGGAGCACCGGCCCTCTTTGCTAAAAAGAAAGATGGCGCCTTGAGACTTTGCATTGATTACCAAAAATTGAATCGGGCTACGGTTAAGAATAAATACCCTATGCCCCTTATAGATGATTTGTTTGACCAGTTGAAGGGTTCCCGTTGTTTCTCTAAGATAAACTTAAGATCGGGTTACCATCAGTTGAGGGTCAGGGAGGAGGATATTCTGAAGACAGCATTCCGTACGCGGTATGGCCATTATGAGTTTCTGGTGATGCCATTTGAGCTCACCAATGCACCGGCAGTGTTTATGCATTTGATGAACCGGATATTCCCGGAATTCTTAGATCACTTTGTGGTCGTTTTCGTGGATGACATTCTGATTTATTCACCTTCGGAGGAAGAGCACGAGGAACATTTGAGAGTGGTGCTTGAGTTGCTTAGAGTCCATAGGTTGTATGCCAAGTTTAGGAAGTGCGAATTCTGGCTGAAAGAGGTCAAATTCTTAGGCCATGTGGTTTCCGGGGAAGGGATGTCTGTTGATACATCCAAGATTGAGGCAGTGCAGGATTGGACACAGCCTAAGAGTGTTTTTGAGATCCGTAGTTTTTTGGGATTAGTTGGGTATTACCGCCAGTTTGTGAAAGACTTCTCCAAGCTAGCTTCACCGTTGACTAGATTGACGCGGAAAGGGGTCAAGTTTGTATGGAGTGAGACTTGCGAAAAGTCGTTCCAAGAGTTGAAGGTTATATTGACCTCCGATCCGGTTTTGATTATTCCGGAGAGAGGGTTGGGTTATGCGGTTTATTGTAATGCCTCACGAGAGGGTTTGGGTTGTGTGTTGATGCAAGAGGGGAAAGTGGTAGCCTATGGCTCACGGCAGTTGAAAATACACGAGAGGAATTACCTTACACATGACCTAGAGTTAGCAGCAGTGATCTTTGCCCTAAAGATCAGGAGACACTACCTTTATGGTGAGAGGTTCGAGGTGTTCTCAGACCATAAGAGTTTGAAGTATCTGTTTACACAGAGGGACTTGAATTTGAGGCAGAGAAAGTGGATGGAGTTCATTGAGGACTACGACTTCGAGGAGGACTACGACTTCGAGTTGCACTATCACCCGGGAAAGGCCAATGTTGTGGCCGATGCCCTTAGTAGAAAATCCATTAGCGATGTCGCTTGTATAGCCATCCGGGAGTGGGAGATGTTGGGTGCACTTGGGGAGTTTGATTTGCTTTGGGCGAATCCGTTGAGGCTGCAGCCTTGTTTTCTGTTGTTGCGCAGCCTACACTTGTGAACCGAGTGTTAGAGGCATAGAAAGGTGACCTTGAGGTAGAATCCCTTCGAGAGAAGATCTCCAGTGGGAAGGCTGAGAAGGGTTTGTCTGTGTATCCCGACCTGAGTGTGAGATACCGAGATCCCTTGTTTGTGCCGGAGTCTTGCCGAGAGGAGGTACTCCGAGAGTTTCACCATTCACGCTTTGCAGTGCATCCGGGGGGCACCAAGATGTATCGTGATTTGGGTCGCCAGTTTTGGTGGCGTAGTATGAAGAGAGATGTGGCAGTTTTCGTATCGAAGTGTCTTACTTGTCAGCAAGTGAAGGCCGAGCATCAGAGGCCAGCGGGTTTGTTACAACCTTTGCCTATTGCCGAGTAGAAGTGGGAGCATGTCAATATGGACTTCGTTGTAGGTCTTCCGAGGACTCAGCGGGGTAGTGATGCTATTTGGATGGTTGTAGACCAGTTGACTAAGTCGGCGCACTTTATCCCTATGCGTGTGAGAGATTCGGTAGATCATCTTGCCGATTTGTATATTCGGGACATAGTGAGGTTGCACGGGGTCCCAGTGTCGATCGTCTCAGATAGAGACTCTCGTTTTACTGCTAAGTTGTGGCAGAGTTTGCAGAGTGCCTTGGGTACTAGGTTGACCTTTAGTACAGCTTATCACCCTCAAACTGACGGGCAGTCCAAGCGTACTATTCAGATCCTTGAGGATATGCTTCAAGGTTGTGTCCTTGACTTTAGTGGGACGTGGGAGACGCACTTGCCCTTGGTGGAGTTTGCCTACAACAACAGTTTTCAGTCGAGTATCGATATGGCACCGTTTGAGGCCTTGTATGGCCGACCTTGTAGGTCTCCGGTTTGTTAGGCCGAGGTGGGTGATGCACCTTTGTTGGGCCCAGAGTTGGTAAGGGAAACGACGGAGAAAGTTAAGCTTATCCGTAGGAGGCTTGTTACAGCCTAGAGTCGCCAAAAGAGTTATGATGACCGTAGGAGGAGGCCTTTGGCATTTGAGACGGGGGATCATGTTTTTCTGAAAATATCACCTAGACGGGGTTTGATGAGGTTTGGGAAGAGTTAGAAGTTGTCCCCTCGGTTTATTGGTCCCTTTGAGATCCTTGAGAGGATTTGGGAGGTTGCCTATCGTGTAGCTTTACCGCCGCAGTTGTCCGAGGTACATGACGTATTTCATGTTAGTATGCTTTGGAAGTATGAGCCGGATCCATCCCATGTGTTGGATTGGACCGACTTAGAGGTTGACGAGGATATCTCGTATGAGGAGAGGCCGGTTCGGGTCTTGGATAGGCGGGATCAAGTCTTGCGAGGCAAGGCCATTCCCTTGGTAAAGGTTTTGTGGAAACATCACGGAGTGGAGGAAGCCACTTGGGAACGTGAGGTGGATGTCCGTGAGAAATATCCGGACTTATTTGTAATTGTTTAACCATGTATTGGGATTTTGTAATATTAATGAACTTTAAGAGCATTAAATATGTCTTGAGTTGTAAAACATCGTATATGTTTTGAGTTTATGGAAGTATTTTGGAACTTGCCTTGAAATGAAAGTTTAATGTAACATTGCATATGTTGAATGTATTGTAGAGATGAAAATATATCATGAAATTGAATATGATATGGAATTGTGAAAAATGTATTGAAATTGGTAGATTTCAAAGTAAAGCATGCTAATAATGCATATTGTGTATATATTGTGAAATGCCTCTTGAATAGAGATGAAATGACCGGTAATGGGTCAAGTTGTTGGGAAATGAATTGTAATGTGTTGAGAATTGATAAAAAAACTTGTTTTTGAAAACTTGTACTTAATTTCGGGGACGGAATTCTTTAAGGGGGGAAGGTTATAGCGATCCCAGTTTTTCTTTCCTTTGTATATTGTATTCCGGACTTGGTTCCCTGGTTGTGTTGTTGTCTCATTCTCATTTCCTTCCCTTACTCCTTGTATTTGAGTCTTGGGTTGTGTTGGGCAAGTTTGAAACAGGTTGGTTGTGTTTTGAAACCTAGAGTTGATGCCCAGATTTTGGCCTTCACGCTCGAGCGGGGCTTTTGATGCTCAAGCGGGCCCTTCGTTGTTGCTTCTCCGCTCGAGCGGGCGTTTTAACGCTCGAGCGTGATTTTCCATCTCCCAGTACTTTTGTCTGCAGGTCTTCAGACGCTGGAGCGGGAGTTTTGACACTCAAGCGTGACCCTTTGTTTTGTTCCTTCACTCGAGCAGGAAGTTTGACGCTCGAGCGGGGACCATGTCTGCAAAACTTCTGGAAGTGTGTAATCTACGCTCGAGCGGCGCTTTTGACGCTCGAGCGTGAGTCTGTGTCTGACGCTCGAGCTAGGGTTTCCACGCTCGAGCGGGGCGCTTGTATATCACTTTGGGATTTCACTTTTTGAATCACTTTTTCATTTCCCTTTCTCTCTCTTACTTTCCCAAAATCAGATTTGAGAGCTCCTCTCTCTAAAACCTTGCCTTCTCTCTAGGGATTGATCTAGTAGGAGTGATTTTCTCATCTTGGGGCTTTGTAAAAGTTGTTGAGTTTGTCGAGGGCTATCTTTTGATCCGAAAATTTCTTGGTTTGGAGCACTTCGAGGTTTCTTCATCTCCTCCATTGGGTTTCATCTTTTGAGGTAGGGATTCCTACTCATTCTTATGTGCTTTAACATAGACATTGAGTTATTTGTATGGATGGGTTGATTTGGAAAGTTAAGATTTGAAATGTGTTATTTTCAAAAGAGGGGTTTTGTTATTTTGGCTCATGAATATGTATTTTGGGTCTTAAAATGATAGTATTGATGTTGTTGATAATAGTTGGGCCTTTGGGTCAATATTGAGAAAAAGGGGGGAAAATGCCATGTTTGGGTATATTTGGGTCATTAGTCTAATTAATGACAATTGTTATGGAAATGTGAAATTGAGTTGGAAATAATGGAATTGGCTCATTATGAGTTAGAATGGTGGAGTTGGATTTATTAATCGCTCACTTTAAAAATGTTGAGATTATATATCTGTTGAGACATTTATTATCTGTTTAGAAATAACTGCTTTGGGCTATCGGTGGAGGATAGTCTTGATTGTTGTAGACAATGCATGATGATTAGGCAAACTAAAACTAATCAATTGAATATGTCATCGAATATGACGGTTGGAATAATACATTGAATTTATGTATTGATTGATTATGTATATGATATGTGTTTATATACATTGTATTGTGTGGGAGGAGATAGGGGATGTACTCCACGATTTAGGAGAAGATAGGGGATGGACTCCTGAACCAAATGTTATGTGGGAGGAGATAGGGGATGAACTCCATTGATACAACAAATACGTGTATCTATTGAATTATTGATACAGCAAATCTGTGTATCATTTGTGAAGTATGGAAGTGTTTTATGTGTTATTGATACAGCGAATCCGTGTATCTATTGTGGCTTATGGAAGTGTTTTGATGTGAGTTGTTATCTCATTTAAATTGTTGAAATGGAAGAGTTATTGATATGAGATGTAATCTCATTTAAAGTATATGGCCAGGTTCTGAGCCAGGATTACGAATTGAGAAATTGGATAAGTAATGAAAATGGAATGAAACATGGACAAATTGGTCATGTAATTGAAATGGGTTATGAATGGATTCATGTGAGTTAAACATTTGTCAAATGCTAATGTTTTAGTTATTACTCATATTATGTTTAGCATTTCTCTACTGGGCGTTGGCTCACCCTATATGGGACATTATTTTCAGGTACATGTAGCATGCCACCTCCAAGGACGTAGCTTGAGAGGCTTAGTGGCCGGAGCTTCTTTTGTGATTATTTCTTTTGTATTACATGTATATCAAGCCAAGGGTTTATTTTGTGTAGAGTTAGTACTCTCTTTTTGTAACCAAGTGTTGACTTGGAAAGTTGTAAGCCTGTAGGGCATTTACTTTTGCTGTCAACATGTAATACATTATGTAATGAATACTTTGATGATATGTAATTATGCTTTATTCTTTTATATCTAAGCATGTCAAGAATGTATGATTTATGGGTTTATTTTGAGGGCGTTATAATTTCGATCGCGAAGCTAGGGTTTCGATTGCTAAGAGAGAGAAGAGATCTGCTTCGTAAGTGAGAGAGAGAGAGAGAGAGAGAGAGAGAGCACCTGAAATCACCCGTTGGAAATCGCCTCTCGCCGAAAATTGCCTCTCTCTCTCTGTCTCTCAGAGAGAATGAACAATGATGCTTTTTGGTTTATATAATGGCAATTTGGTAATACTTCAAATTAGTAAAGGGCATTTAAGTAATTTTGCCCCTCAATTTGTAGCTTCCTGCTTAAGCTGAATGAGTTAAGCACCCCGGAGGCCACTCAGCCAAAAAGCGCTTTTTTGGCTTAATTTAAGCTACAAAAAGTGATTTTAAGTTTACCAGACATACCAAAACAGCTTAAAATAATCTAAAAGCTAAGTTAAGCAGCTTTTAAGCTCTACCAAACAATCCCATTTTATCCTGCTCATGAGTATATACTCACTTTAGTACTGTTCTGTAGTTTGAAAAATGGGAGAGAAAAAGACTTGGATGATTAATTATTTCAGTAACTTTCTTTCTCTCTTTTTTTTAGAATTTTTGAAGGTATTCTCTTGTTTCCTATGGAAGAACGTCCCACAGGTAATCAATCCCTCTCTATCAATAGTAAGTGAAAAGGAAAGGGGTAAAAACTAATTAGCAACCTAATGGGCTGTGGCACTTTGGTAAGACTTTAGGGTATAAGCCCTGAGATCTTAGGTTTCACACTCCTTAGGGCCAACTCCTAGGGATTTGGTGTAGTGGTCCTAGGATGGCCCTCTAAGTGCTGGACGACCCGTATCCAGGGCTTAGTTGTGAGGTCGAATCCTGACCGTTGCACTCTTTGACTAAAATAGTGTGTGTGTGTGTGTGTGTGTGTGTGTTGCGGAGTTAGTGCTCACACTCGATATTTGACCCTCGTTCTACTCTAGTTAACCGACATTAGGTAGTTGATTTCGAAATCAGTGGATAACAGGCTTGAGAGTTTACTCATTAACAAAAAATAAAAATAAATAATCAATGTGTATGGTTTCAGTTTTCTTAATTCAATTTTTTAAAAATTGGTTTTTTCATTTTTTGTATTTTTTTTTTTTTTTTTTTTAGTGAATATTTTTAAAATTTCCAATAATTTTTTTACTTTGTTAGATGTACCTTACTTAGATGTATTTAGATAGTAAAATATTTGTGAAAAATTATTTTAAAAAAATAATAAATACACAAAAACACAAAAATTGTACTGAATTTTCATTTTATTTTATTTTTTTTGTGTGTTTTTGGTATTTAGTATTTTTTTAAAGATTTTTTCACAAATATTATACTTAAAAAATATAATATTTAAAAAATTTGTACTTAAAAAAATTACTTAAAATATTTAAAAAATTTACTTAAAATATTTTAAAAATTCAATAAAAACAAAAAAAATACGGAGAACAAAAAAGTAGAAATTTTTGAAAAGTGAATTTTGAAAATTAAAACCAAACAGATTTGGCCACTCTGAACTTTGTTCCAACCACCACCAATTTTTTTTCTTTTTTTCTTTTTTTTTTCATTTAAACCCTTCAAGATTTCTACTATTACTAGTCATGAAACCTTGTTGTCTTGATTATAAGTTGTGCATAGTTATGAAGTTTTGTGATTGTCAGATTTGTGATGATTAGTTATAAGACTTTGTGGTGGTTGGCTTTGAATCAAAATAGCCTTGATTATGAGGCTTTCGTTTTGGTTATAAACCAAATTGGTGGTTGGTCTTTAGTGATTTTTTTCAAATGTATCAAGTCGAATTTTTTTTTTTTTTCTTCTACTTTTTCATCAATTCATCTATTGTAGAAGGAATTTTTTTTAATGAAAAATTTCAAAAAAAAAAGTTTACTTAAAAAAAAAAAGAAAAAGAGGGCTTAAAAGTGATTTTTTTAACTTTTTATTTTTTAAAAATTTCTAATCCATCTAGTCAAGTAGAACTTAAACATATACTAAAACACTAAAGATTTTGGTTGCAAAATATTACTGGTCTCAATAATAGTGCTTATTTTGATAACCTTTTTATTAAATGTTTTAATTGTAATGGAAACAATTAGACCATATTATCTATAATTAAGTTTTTAATTTGTGGCCCAACTAGCTAGTACTTTCACTAGTTTCTTGCTTAAGAATCACTTGTTCCATTTCCTTTTTTTTTTTCATTTCCATTTTTTAAGTTTTTTTTTTTTTTTCTCTTCAGGGAGCCGCCACAACATGCTACGTGGCACTTCATCCCAAGGTGAAAGGTGTAACTAGAAAGTACTTTCTTGACTGCAATGAGGGGGCCACCAAGCAAGTTTACCACATACAAGGTGTTAGCCAAGAAATTTTGGGATTTCAGCAACCGGTTGGTTAATTCAGCTTAGAAAATTTAAATTATATGTGTGTGTGTGTGTGTGTGTGTGTGTTTCTCATTGTTTGATTTCAATATTTGAGTTGTTTCACAAGGTATTGTTAGCCTTTTGTTGGTCATATGGTTTCTGTTGAGCCATTTGCTTCATGATTGTAAGAGTTATATATGGATGTAATTAGGAGTATTCATAAAAAAAACTAGTAGAATTCAGATAAATAAATAAATAATCAATTCAATTCGATCCAAGTGTTGGTATATTCCGGATTTTATTAGTTTTGGTTATGGTACCAATTTCGTAAAACGGTGGAATTTTTTTTATTTTATTTGTTTTTGAACGCCAAATGATGGAACTGTTTAAATTAACTCAGTAAATTCGATTTGCGATTTTAAGGTTTCAATTATAATTCTGAACCGATTCGAAGAGTGATGTATTTATTTATTATTTTTAGATATTTCTGTATGTAAGAACAATAATGCATTGGCTAGCAAGATTCAAATACCAATTTATGGAATTGAGTTAGGTTTGATCAACTCAATTATGTCACTTGTTGATAGTTTATATTTTATAATAAGATATAGAAAAGTATTTGAGAGACGTAATTTATTATTTTTAAAAATTATCCCTAAATTAATGATGTGTCTGACAAGTATCAAATTTTGATTTGTCAAATATTCCATCGTGTGGGTGTTTAACTTCAATTCCATATCATTAAGGATTATGTAAGAGTGATAAATTAAGAAATATAACATTATTGTAAAATATATATCATATCCAGTTATATATTATTTTAAGAACTATAGACCAAACCAAACCAATGATTAGTTAGGAGTGATTTATCATATCTAATTATATATTAGTTGCGATGAAATCAGATGAATTTATGAACACCTACAAAATATGAGTACTTTAAAAATGTTAATGTGTAAATTTTGAATATTTATTGAATATGAATACACGTATATACTGAATACGATATGTGCAAGCCTAGTCATGACGGGGACGCAATGGGTACCCCTAATCTATGTGACTTGGTCATTACAATATTTTGAGTGTACAAAAACACTTCACAACAAAAGTCTACCCAATTAAATTTAAAATATATATATATATTTTTTAAGAATGTCCATATATACACATCCACGGGGGTTGGGAGCACTTACAAAGTCTTTTTTTTTTTTTTTTGTAGTAAATTTTTTTTTAAAATTATGGTACTTTCTAAAAAAAAAAATCAGTCCGTAAAAAATTCTAAAAAAATTAAAATACCAAAATAAATAAATAAAAAGTTTACTATTTTTAAAATTTGTTGATATGTCTTTTCTAATTTTCTTATTTTTCAATACATCTTGTCGACTTAAATCGAGAGATCTAAAATTTTTAAAAGATTCATTAAAAGAAGAAAATAAAATAAAAATTTAAAAAAACAAATAAACATATTTTCAAATTTTTTTCTCAAACTGGATTTCATTTTGCTGACACACAAATATATATATATATATAATTAGGTAGATATTGTTCTGCGTAAACAAAACATATCTATAATATAATCTGTAACGCCCTCAAAATAAACTCATAAATCATACACTCTTAACATGCTCAGACATAGGAGAATAAAGCATAAGTACATTTCATCAGAGCATTTCTTACAAATGTATTACATGTTAACAACAAAAGCAAATGCCCTATGGACTTACAGCTTTCTAAGTCAACACTTGGTTACAAAAAGAAGAGTTCTAACTCTGTACAAAATAAGCCCTTAGCTTGATTTACATGTAATACAAATAAAGTAATCACAAAAGATGACCCAACCACTAATCCTCTTAAGCTACGTCCTTAGAGGTGGCATGCTACCTGTACCTGAAAATGATGTCCCATATAGGGTGAGCTAACGCCCAGTAGAGATATGCTAAACATTGTATGGGCAATAACTAAAACATCAGCATTTGATAAATATTTAATTCACATAAATCAATTCATATTTCATTTCAAATACATGACCAATGTGTGTCCATGTTTTTATTCCATCTCTTAACCAATTTCTCAATTCACAACCCTGGCTCAGAACCTGGCCATATACTTTAAATGAGATTACATCCTATATCAACAACGTTTCTATTTCAATTGAAATAACAACTCAAATTAATCATTTCATGCTTCATAATAGATACAAATTTTAGTACTGTATCCATCTCAGACAAAACACTTCCATATTCCACATATGATACACATTTTAGTGCTGTATCATTGTCAAATAAAACACTTCCATATTCCACATATGATACACATTTTAGTGCTGTATCAATGTCAAACAATATCCGGTTTAGAGGTTCATCCCCTATCTTCCCCTAAACCGTGGAGGACATCCCCTATCTCCTCCCACACAACACAATGTATATAAACACATATCATATACATAATCAAACCAATTCATAAAATTCATGTATTATGTCAACCGCCATATTCAATGGCATACTCAATTGATTAGTTTTAGCTTGCCTAATCATCATGCATTGTCTACAACAATCAAGACTATCCTCCACCGATAGCCCAAAGCAATTATTTCTAAACAGATAATAATTACGTCCAACAGATAAATATCAACAATTTCAAAAGTGAGCGATTAATAAATCCAACTTCACTATTCCATCTCATAATGAGCCAATTTCAATATATTCAACTCAATTTCATATTCTCATAATTTTCCCAAATTAATTATACCAATTAATTTATGCACAAATTAGAGCTTTCTCCCCCGTTTATCAATATTAACCCAAAGGTTCAAATATCAACAACTCTTCAACAATACCATCATTTTGAGACCCAAATACATATTCAAGAGTCAAAATAACAAAACCCCCTTTATTCATTTTGAAACCCTAAGTTCCAAAATTTCCCAACTCAAACCATCTATACAAATAGCTCAATATTTATGTTAAAACACATAAGAATGAGTAAGAATCCCTACCTCAAATTTCGGAGCTCAACGGAGAAGAAGATGAAAACTCAAAGTGCTTCAAATCACGAGATTCTCGGATCAAAAGATAGCCCTCGACAAACTCAACAACTTTTACAAAGGCACCAAGGGTATGAGATCACTCTAACTAAATCAAATCTAAGAGAGAAGGTGAGGTTTTAGAGAGAGGTGGTCTCCAATGGTGTTTTTCGAAAAGTAAGAGAGAGAAAGGAAACCAAAAAGTGATCCAAAAAGTCAAATCTCGAAGTGATATACCAGTCGCCCCGCTCGAGCGTGGAAACCCCCACTCGAGCGTCAGACACAGACTCACGCTCGAGCGTAGATTGCATACTTCCAGAAGTTTTGCAGACATGGTCCCCGCTCGAGCGTCAAACTCCCCGCTCGAGCGGAGGAACAAAGACAAAGGGTCACACTCGAGCGTCAAAACTCCCGCTCGAGCGTCTGAAGACCTGCAAACAAAAGTACTAGGAGGTGGAAAATTATGCTCGAGCGTCAAAACGCCCGCTCGAGCGGAGAAGCAACAACGAAGGGCCCGCTCGAGCGTGAAGGCCAAAATCTGGGCATCAACTCTAGGTTTCAAAACACAACCAACCTGTTTCAAACCTGCCCAACACAACCTAAGACTCAAATACAAAGAGTAAGGGAAGGAAATGAGAATGAGACAACAACACAACCACGGAACCAAGTCCGGAATACAATATACAAAGGAAGGGAAAACCGGGATCGCTATAACCTTCCCCCCTTAAAGAATTTCGTCCCGGAAATTAAGTACAAGTTTTCAAAAACAAGTTTTTCTCAATTCTTCAACAATATTATAATTCATTTCCCAACAACTTGACCCATTACCGGTCATTCCATCTCTATTCAAGAGGCATTTCACAATATATGCTCAATATGCATTATTAGCATGCTTTCCCTTGAAATCTACCAATTTCCACACATTCTCATCAATTCTATAACGTTTGCAACATTACTATCATGCTTGCATTTCCACAATATATTTAACATACATAATGTTAGAATAACTTCCATTTTAAGGCAAGTTCCAACATATATTTCCATAAACCAAAACATTTACAGTGTTTTACAACTTAAGACATATTCAATGCTCTTAAAGTTCAACAATACTATCAAAATCTCAATATATGATTACACATCAACAAACATGTCTGGATATTTTTCACGGACATCCACCTCACGTTCCCAATTGGCTTCCTCCACTCCGTGATGTTTCCATAAAACCTTTACTAAGGGAATGGTCTTGCCTCGCAAGACTTGATCCCTACTATCCAAGACCCGAACCGGCCTCTCCTCATACGAGATATCCTCGCCAACCTCCAAATCGGTCCAATCCAATACATGGGATGGATCCGGCTCATACTTCCGAAGCATACTAACATGAAACACGTCATGTACCCCGGACAACTGCAGCGGCAAGGCTAAACGATAGGCAACCTCCCCAATCCTCTCAAGGATCTCAAAGGGCCCGATAAACCGAGGGGACAACTTCCCACTCTTTCCAAACCTTATCAAGCCTCGCCTAGGTGATATTTTCAGAAAAACATGATCACCCGTCTCAAACATCAAAGGCCTCCTCCTACGGTCGGCATAACTCTTTTGGCGACTCTGGGCTGTAACAAGCCTCCTACGGATAAGTTCAACTTTCTCCGTCGTTTCCCTCACTAACTCCGAGCCCAACAAAGGTGCATCACCCACCTCGGCCCAACAAACCGGAGACCTATAAGGTTGGCCATACAAGGCCTCAAACGGTGCCATATCGATACTCGATTGAAAACTGTTGTTGTAGGCAAACTCCACCAAGGGCAAGTGCCTCTCCCAGGTCCCACTAAAGTCAAGGACACAACCTCGAAGCATATCCTCAAGGATCTGAATAGTACGCTCGGACTACCCGTCAGTCTGAGGATGATAAGCCGTGCTGAAGGTCAACTTAGTGCCCAAGGCACTCTGCAAACTCTGCCACAACCTAGTAGTAAAACGAGGATCTCTATCTGAGACGATCGTCACTGGGACCCCGTGCAACCTCACTATATCCCGAATATACAAATCGGCAAAATGATCTACCGAATCTTTCACGCGCATAGGGATAAAGTGCGCCGACTTAGTCAACCGGTCTACGACCACCCAAATAGCATCACTACCCCGCTGAGTCCTCGGAAGACCTACAACGAAGTCCATAGTGACATGCTCCCACTTCCACTCGGCAATAGGCAAAGGTTGCAACAAACCCGCTGGCCTCTGATGCTCGGCCTTCACTTGCTGACAAGTAAGGCACTTCGATACAAAAATTGCCACATCTCTCTTCATACCCCGCCACCAAAACTGGCGACCCAAATCACGATACATCTTGGTGCCTCTCGGATGCACTGCAAGGCGTGAATGATGGAACTCTCGGAGTACCTCCTCTCGGCAAGACTCCGGTACAAACAAGCGGTCTCGGTATCTCACACTCAGGTCGGGATACACAGACAAACCCTTTTAAACCTTCCCATTGGAGATCTTCTCTCGGAGGGATTCTACCTCAAGGTCATCTCTCTGTGCCTCTAACACTCTAGTTACAAGTGTAGGCTGCGCAACAACGGAAAACAAGACCACAGCCTCAATAGATTCGCCCAGAAGCAAATCAAACTCGCCAAGTGCACCCAACATCTCCCACTCTCGGATGGCTATACAAGCGACATCACTAATGGATTTCCTACTAAGGGCATCGGCCACAACATTGGCCTTTCCCGGGTGATAGTGCAACTCAAAGTCGTAGTCCTCAATGAACTCCATCCACCTTCTCTGCCTCAAATTCAAGTCCCTCTGTGTAAACAGATACTTTAGACTCTTATGATCCGAGACTACCTCGAACCTTTCACCATAAAGGTAGTGTCTCCAAATCTTTAGGGCAAAGATCACTGCTGCTAACTATAGGTCATGTGTAGGGTAGTTCCTCTCGTGTATTTTCAACTGACGTGAGCCATAGGCAACCACTTTTCCCTCCTACATCAACACACAACCCAAACCCTCTCGCGAGGCATCATAATAAACCGCATAACCCAACCCTCTCTCCGAAATAATCAAAACTGGAGCGGTGGTCAATCTAACCTTCAACTCTTGGAACGAATTTTCACAAGTCTCACTCTATACAAACTTGACCCCTTTCCGTGTCAATCTAGTCAACGGTGAAGCTAGTCTGGAGAAATCTCTCACAAATCGGTGGTAATACCCAGCTAATCCCAGAAAATTACAGATCTCAAAAGCACTCTTAGGCTGTGCCCAATCTTGCACTGCCTCAATCTTGGATGTATCAACAGACACCCCTTCCCCGGAAACCACATGGCCTAAGAATTTAACCTCTCTTAGCCAAAACTCACACTTCCCAAACTTGGCATACAGCCTATGGGCTCTAAGCAACTCGAGCACCACTCTCAAGTGTTCCTCGTGCTCCTCCTCCAAAGGTGAATAAATCAGAATGTCGTCCACGAAAACGACCACAAAGCGATCTAAGAATTCCCAGAATATCCGGTTCATCAAATCCATAAACACTGCCGGTGCATTGGTGAGCCCAAATGGCATCACCAGAAACTCGTAATGGCCATACCGCGTACAGAATGCCGTCTTCGGAATGTCTTCCTCCCTAACCCTCAACTGGTGGTAACCCGATCTCAAGTCTATCTTAGAGAAACAACGGGAACCCTTCAACTGGTCAAACAAATCATCTATACGGGGTATAGGGTACTTATTCTTAACCGTAGCCCGATTCAACTTCTGGTAATCAATGCAAAGTCTCAAGGCACCATCTTTCTTTTTAGCAAAGAGAGCCGGTGCTCCCCATGGCGAAACATTAGGGCGAATAAAGCCCTTATCTAGTAACTCCTGGAGCTGAATCTTCAACTCACTCAACTCGGTCGGGGCAAAACGATAAGGTGCCATAGAAATCGGCGCCGTGCCGGGCACTAGATCAATGGAGAACTCAATCTCTCGGTGAGGTGGTAAACTGACAAGATCCTAGGAAAAGACGTCCGAGTACTCATAAACCACTCTCGGCAATACAGTCTGGGTCTCATCACACTCACTACTCAAAAGGCTAGCAAGAAGACCACTAAGCTCACTCCGCCCTCGCGGATCATATACCGGTGACAACACACTACCAACCCGGTCCCCCAAGAAATGGAAACAATCCCTGCTCAAGGTATATACTGTGACCCTCTGGTGGTAACAATCGATAACAGCCCGGTATGACAATAACTAGTTCATACCCAAAATAACATCAAATCCTGACATGGGCATAACTACAAAAGGAAACGGAAGCCAACGATCTGCTACCTCTATATCACACCCTCTATACCCTTGTTTCAAAATCAACTCACCCCAAACTGGTGATACAACACATATAGGAGATGCTAATTGTGCCAACTCCAAACCCAAAACAGATGCAAATGCAGCAGATACAAAGGAATGAGATGCACCCGTATCAACCAACACACTAGCAACCGAGTTGCAAAATAGAAAGGTACCTCTCACAACAGATGGAGTCGGTACTAGGTCCTGCGCGGTAGCAGCATACACGTGCCCTGTAGGCCCCTGATCAACCTGCTCACCTCTATGAGCAAAAGACTGCTGCACAGACTAGGACGATGAAACCCCCTGATTGGCCCTCGAGGCCTGCACTGACTGAGCTGGCTGAAAACTGTACCTCTGCCCAGATGCACCAGATGTGCCACTCAACTGCAGGCAAAACCCCTTCAGGTGCCCCGCCTGACCACACTGATAACAAGACAGTGGCTGACCCCTGCCCTGACTCTGGCTCTGCGGTCTAGCTGAAGATGAAGCAGCTCTCTGACCTCTTCCCCTTTGTGGGCAAGCTGGAGACTTGTGACCTAGCTGGCCACATTTAAAACAAGTCACGTCTCCCTGACTGCCTCTCCCAGAGCCTGCACTCGGCACTGGAAAGGTAGATCTAGCAAAACCTCCTTGAGACTGCTGAGGGTGTGAACCCCTCTGTCTCCTGTCATCACCCTGACCATCCTGACTTCTCTTGGAGCCTTTCTGCCCCTCCTCCTCCTGCATCATGATCTCTATATGGGCTGCAGCATCAACCAAACGCCCATAGTCTCGAGTCATAGACCTGTCAATTCTCATCTTGAGGCCGCGCCTCAACTTCTTCTCAAACTCGATACAACAGCGTTCCTCGGACGCCACGAGTTCAGGTGCAAACCTGGACAAGCTAGTAGATGCAGCCTCAAACTCAGCCATTGAAGAACTCAGCTGCAAAAGCTGGCAGAACTGGTCTCTCAACTTCTCCCTGACAGCTGGAGATAAGAACTTCTCCTGGAAAGCATTCACAAAAGCCTCCCAAGTGCCATCCAAACGGCCCTTCACGAACTTCCACCACTGACCCGCATCCCCTTTCAGCTGGAAAGATGCCAAGGTCACTTTCAAGGCTCCGTCCTCGATGCCTAGCATCTCGAACGTCTTTGTCATTTGTTCCAACCATTCATCTGCCTTAAGTGGCTCATTCGGATCACCAACAAACTCGTCCGGATTAGACCGGAAGAACTCCCTCTTCAGAAAGGAAGGCCCTGTATCCACAACCTGGGCCTGAACTTGGGCCTGAACTGGATTCTCAGCTCTAAGAATGCCCATAAATTCTCTCAAAGCATCAGCTATCCCACGGGCTAAAGCGCCTATAGCCTGCTGACCTGCTGGCTCGGCCACATTGGCCTGGCTGACTCCCTCCTGCATCGCCGGATTCTCCTCCGGTACAGGCACTTCCTGCCTCCTAGGCCTACCACGCCTACCACCTCGTCCTTGTCCTAACATCCTAATAAAGATAACGAAAACATTAACACATTCACAAATGTGCCGAAGCTATAACACTCACGTCCTAATGCATGGACAACAATAATTCATTCCACATAAGCACATTACCACATAAGTACCTACGAATTTCATTTCCGGATAATGATAGTCCCGAGGCGTTGCTAGAGTTCCAGTTAGAAACAACATTGATCAAGTGCCTTTCCAACAAGACTTACAGAAACCCAAGGATCTAATCAACATCCTAGAAACTAAATCCCATACCCAAGTAGTCACGTAAACATGTTATCAAATAAACACATAAAGTCACATATACGTCTCTTACAAGCGAGACAAACCCATTGTGATACTAATCACTTCCCACGTACCCAAAGTATTCAAACCCGGTACGCTCTGATACCAAGTTGTAACGCCCTCAAAATAAACCCATAAATCATACACTCTTAACATGCTCAGACATAGGAGAATAAAGCATAAGTACATTTTATCAGAGTATTTCTTACAAATGTATTACATGTTAACAACAAAAGCAAATTCCCTATGGGCTTACAGCTTTCAAAGTCAACACTTGGTTACAAAAAGAAAAGTTCTAACTCTGTACAAAATAAGCCCTTGGCTTGATTTACATGTAATATAAATAAAGTAATCACAAAAGATGACCCAACCACTAATCCTCTCAAGTTACATCCTTGGAGGTGGCATGCTACCTGTACCTGAAAATGATGTCCCATATAGGGTGAGCCAACGCCCAGTAGAGATATGCTAAACATTGTATGGGCAATAACTAAAACATCAGCATTTGATAAATATTTAATTCACATAAATCAATTCATATTTCATTTCAAATACATGACCAATGTGTGTCCATGTTTTCATTCCATCTCTTAACCAATTTCTCAATTCACAACCCTGGCTCAGAACCTGGCTATATACTTTAAGTGAGATTACATCCCATATCAACAACGTTTCTATTTCAATTGAAATAACAACTCAAATTAATCATTTCATGCTTCATAATAGATACACATTTTAGTACTGTATCCATCTCAGACAAAACACTTCCATATTCCACATATGATACACATTTTAGTGTTGTATCAATGTCAAATAAAACACTTCCATATTCCACATATGATACACATTTTAGTGTTGTATCAATGTCAAACGATATCCGGTTTAGAGGTTCATCCCCTATCTTCCCCTAAACCGTGGAGGACATCCCCTATCTCCTCCCACACAACACAATGTATATAAACACATATCATATACATAATCAAACCAATACATAAAATTTATGTATTATATCAACCGCCATATTCAATGGCATACTCAATTGATTAGTTTTAGCTTACCTAATCATCATGCATTGTCTACAACAATCAAGACTATCCTCCACCGATAGCCCAAAGCAATTATTTCTAAACAGATCATAATTACGTCCAACAGATAAATATCAACAATTTCAAAAGTGAGCGATTAATAAATCCAACTTCACTATTCCATCTCATAATGAGCCAATTTCAATATATTCAACTCAATTTCATATTCTCATAATTTTCCCAAATTAATTATACCAATTAATTTATGCACAAATTAGGGCTTTCTCCCCTGTTTCTCAATATTAACCCAAAGGTTCAAATATCAACAACTCTTCAACAATACCATCATTTTGAGACCCAAATACATATTCAAGAGTCAAAATAACGAAACCCCCTTTATTCATTTTGAAACCCTAAGTTCCAAAATTTCCCAACTCAAACCATCTATACAAATAGCTCAATATTTATGTTAAAACACATAAGAATGAGTAGGAATCCCTACCTCAAATTTCGGAGCTCAACGGAGAAGAAGATGAAAACTCAAAGTGCTCCAAATCACGAGATTCTCGGATCAAAAGATAGCCCTCGACAAACTCAATAACTTTTACAAAGGCACCAAGGGTATGAGATCACTCTAACTAAATCAAATCTAAGAGAGAAGGTGAGGTTTTAGAGAGAGGTGGTCTCCAATGGTGTTTTTCAAAAAGTAAGAGAGAGAAAGGAAACCAAAAAGTGATCCAAAAAGTCGAATCCCGAAGCGATATACCAGTCGCCCCGCTCGAGCGTAGAAACCCCCGCTCGAGCATCAAAAGCGCCGCTCAAGCGTAGATTACACACTTCCAGAAGTTTTGCAGACATGGTCCCCGCTCGAGCGTCAAACTCCCCGCTCGAGCGGAGAAACAAAGACAAAGGGTCACGCTCGAGCGTCAAAACTCCCGCTCGAGCGTCTGAAGACCTGCAGACAAAAGTACTGGGAGGTGGAAAATTACGCTTGAGCGTCAAAACGCCCGCTCGAGCGGAGAAGCAACAACGAAGGGCCCGCTCGAGCGTGAAGGCCAAAATCTGGGCATCAACTCTAGGTTTCAAAACACAACCAACCTGTTTCAAACCTGCCCAATACAACCCAAGACTCAAATACAAAGAGTAAGGGAAGGAAATGAAAATGAGACAACAACACAACCACGGAACTAAGTCCGGAATACAATATACAAAGGAAGGGAAAACCAGGATCGCTATATAATCAACTTCCACAAGTAATGCAAACAAGAAGAAACTAATATATAACATGATTTGTGTTTCAATTCATACAAAATACAAATTCAAACCAAGGCTTTAGATTCCAATATTACTCTGTGAATTAACCGTGATAGATTTAGTTGAGCTCCAAGGTCTTCAATGTGTCTCATCATCGTCATCAACCTCCCACAATCCCCAGGCTCGGACAACCAACGCCGAGGAGCCGACGATGACCGTTGCAAAAACCAGAGGAGCCAACAGGTCCAGCAGTTTGGACCGCCATCGGAACATCTGAACCGGGAAGCACAGAACCTCTGTTGGATTGGAACATCCATCGGAACCCTAACCAACCCCTCCCTCTCACATGCCCGAGAGAATACAGACTTCCGAGAGATCGCCGATACGAACGCCGCCTCTGACCAGAATGACGCCACCGCCACAGTCACCGTCAAAACCGCCGTCTATGTGGCGGCGTAGAGCAGCGCCGGCGGCGGAGGGCACCAGGAGGTGAGCCGTTGGAAGATTGAATTGAAGAGAGTGAGAGTCATTTCCAAGATCAAATCAAGCACAACAATGGAGAAGAATGATTCGAGTTCTTGTGTGGATATATATATATACTAGCACACGATGATTCAGATAAGTACGAAGCACACGATGATTCAGATAAGTAAGAAACCCATAATCTTTGGTTTAAACATTACTCATATCCTTTCAACACTAAGTATAATAATATAGATAGATAGATAGATAGATATATATATTATGAAAAATGATATAGAAATCTACTTTTTAAATCTATTTTTTAAATTCAATGATATGTAATTGATATGATTGGTTATAATTTAAAAAATATGAAAGAGAATATTATCCGTCATTTAAGTTTGAAAGTTAAGTCTAATATTTGAACTTGTGTAGCAATGTCATATGTGATTATGTGGAGAAGAAGATGGATCTAAACTCAACGACTTTGGATTGGGAATTGCGTGAAGGTAGATTAACCCGAGTGTCGTTGATGATCTCATGAATGAATCAACCTCCTGTTTGCTTGTTCGAGTTTGGTATGATGGAATAAAATATCTTTCAAAGTGGTTATTTTGGGTGACTAAAGCTGACGTTTTTGTTGTTTGATACCAATATTTTAAAAACCGGACCGGTGAGTAAACTGAAAAAGAGATTGGGTAGATGGATTATTGGTTCAACCGTCGAATTAAACCGGAATCAAACCGTAATATCATAATTATTTTATGAATATTTTTATAATTTAATATATATATTCATCAAACATATATGTTTATTTATATTTTTATATTAATATTGTTTGTAAAAATATTGATTATACATATGTTTGAAGGAAATTAGTTTGAATACAATTAATATTATATGTTTCCTATATATTAATAAGGAATCATGGTCATACTCTTTGGAGCTTAAGGTATTGGATTCAAGTCCCTTGCCGGTTCATTTGGTTTAGCGGTTTAACCGCGATTCACACCAATTCAATTTAAAATGATCGATTTTCAAAAAGGAACGGGTTAGAGGGTATATCCGAACTGAACCATAGACTAGTCAACAGTTCAACAGGTCGAACCGACCAATTCAGTCTGATTTTCAAAACATTGGTTGATACATAATTAAATCACATATAATAAATATATTTTTTCTAAAAAATAGATAAATATAAAGCCATTGTTATTAAAGTATCAATATTGTTATATGGTATAACAAGTAATGATTTATAAATAAAAAGTTTATTATAATGTGGTTTGATATATGGAGCATTCATTTTAAAACAAAATAGCTATAATCCATAAATATGAATTTATTTATAAAAATGATATTATTGTGAAAATTTTTGCATGAAAAGAGTATCTTTACATAAAAAGTTACTCACATGACTAATAATGTAACAAAAAAATTTATGAATGAAATAATGTTAGTTCACATTTGTTAAGTAGTTAGGACATCTCCAACGGTTCATCTTTTTTTTATTAAATTTGAGTAAAAGCTCCATTTGATATCAAATGTTCTAACGGAGATTTTTAAGGCTTCATCAGAACACCAGCCAACCAGACAATATAATTTTTTCACAAATTTTTGCATTGAGGTGGTCATCTAGGGATGGGACATCCACTGGGAAAAATCTAACAAATATAAACAGTGATTAAAAGGCACATCAATCCTCAATGTGATGAAAGATTCAAAAAATTTTGAATTTGATGAAAGATTTAGTGCTCAGTTGGAACAACAAAAAGTAAATTTTTTTCATCAAATTCAGATTTAATGAACTATTTGGAGAACCCTTGAAGATGGTCTTAGAGACAAGATATAAACCAACCTAACATGTTTTGTAATTCTTAACTATGTACGCAACACCACACGATATTCTAGAACTATAACTCAAAACAATTGAAAAAATTAAATAAATCCTCCGTGCCAAGTGATCATAGTATGATGTGGGGACAAAGGAACATTCTGCATGTCCAAGTATTACTGTTTTTTTTTTTTTTTACTATCAATTATATTTTGCCCCTAGTAATTTTAGTAAAAATGTTAATATCTATAAAAATATTCAATTGCATAACATCAAACAAAGTGAATGATGCATCAACATAGTAGACACAGAAGAAAGAAGTTTCGAGTTTAGAAGTGGGTTTTTTTATGGGAACCAGTCCAACACTCTGTGAAACCAAGATCAATTACCTCTCTCATTGCTTTCTTGTTTAATTTATGCAGTTGTTCATGTAAGCAAAAACAATCTCTTTCATAAATCAATAAAATCTAAAAGAGGTAATCTAGGTTCCAATTTAGGCAGGGCACACAAAAGATGTCCATATTTCACAAATATTACTTGCACTAATTGCCAACTTTCACATAGACTCTATTCTCAATAGAAGAGAACAATAATATGATATTTACATTCAAATTAGCCTCTCAATACTTTTCTTTTGAAGAAATATTAATAGGTGAACATATTTTCTTATTGAATAGATTTCACAGGCAGATACAACTTTCTGCGGCAATCAATGTGCAAGACGTGAATAATACATGTTTTGGCGACAAATATTGATTACGTATCCAGTTGCAAAAAATCAATCAGCACAAGAGAATGATTTCTCAACCATAAGAGTGAGGAATAGAAACCCGACAACAGAGATGCAGACTGCAACATGCATAACCACTAACACAGCATGCAAAGAACCGTGAGGGCTCACAAAAAACACAACTGCAATCGAAACACACTGCCAAACCTTGAGCTGTGCAATTGCTCCTTCCTGTACACACCAAAAGTAACATTTGAGAATTAAATACAAGTGCATTTGCACAAAGAAACGACCAAGAAAAAGTGAGGGCCAAATATCTTTAATATACATGAATGAGAAATAGATTAGACATAAATATGAAAATAATTAAGATAACTAACATTTTAAAGGAGAGTACAACACACAAAAGTCAATTTTCAATTAGGAGAACACTTGTGGAACCCATATCTTTAACTTTCCTAAAGGAATAAGTTTTCCTAATTTCCTTCAATATATGGAATTTATATCTCGAGAATCTCAATATACCTTATCTTCAACCATAAAACATACATTTTCACAATTACATCCACTGATTTATTTATTTTTTATAAATAAATCAATACATAGTTTCATCCCACCTTCCTCTCAATTAGATCCCCCAAGCACAAACACCTCTAAGAAGGTAATGTGTCGAATACACGTCCAAATGTTTCATTAATTTAATTATTTTTTTTTTTATTTTTTAGATCTAGACACGCTTTGGACACACATCCATCACTTATTCATACACTCAACTCAAGGCATGCACTTCTCGTGTCAACACTTATGTGAAAAAGAGTATAAATCAAACTAAAAAAGGCTTAGTAAAACAAACAAAATAAATCACTACCATATCATGCTTAAAGAGCTTCCCAAGCAAAGCATTAAGCTATGTGTTGAATATTCCATCCCCAATTCCCAATGCAGCTGCAATGAGAAGGGGGTATAAAATGCCGAGTACTCCACTAGTTACGCTGCAACATGGCACAGTTAACAAGAACTGAAAAAGTCATAGCAGCTTCAAATCAGATAAATATAATTAAAAACTTTAGATTCTAAATAACTTTAATTGGAATCGACGAAAAACCTAACCTATACTTCAGTAGAAGCCAAAACAGTACAATAACTGAATGAAAGCTCCGGCACAAACTATTAGAGTGATTGTCTTAAGACCAGAGGTGAGTCGACAGCCAACGAACACTGACACATATTCTAGATATAAACTGAGTCTGAAAACTTAACGAATCAAACAAATGACAAATTATAAAACAAAGATGGTTTTCCTGGGTTTTTGACTTTTAGCAAGCTTGAGGTGTAATAGTATTTACATCCTATGCCACATTATTATCGAATAATTTCCTATAAAACATATGAGGCTAGAGATCATAGCAGAGGTTGTGAGTAAATAACTTGAATGCACATATCGTGGGAAAAATAAGATTATGGAACAAAACACAGGATGTGATTATCCATCCATATTATCCATGTGACGTACCACCAAGACAATAAATGAAATTTTGTATATTGTTGCAAACACACAACACAACTCAGAGAGAATAAATATGGAAAAGGTTATATATTATTTGTTATTCTTGTTCCTTACAAAAGGAAAAGGCTAATGAAATTTAAAGTTGTTCACTCAATTCATTTTTATTTCTCCAACTCAACAAGATGAAAGAGATGAAGGACATGCCTTGTCAAAATTAATGTATGTAAAACAGAAACACTCACCAAGTGAGCTAATTCATTTAAACCATTCCATAAAGCTACTCATTTCTGCATTGCCATACTTACAATTGCATCAAAGGCCCCATAAATTGCCATAGCACCACCTACACCAGACTCACCAAGTGCAGGTTCCACAATGTAATTGGTGTACTCAGCCCTAAAATTGTAAACGCGTTCCATGCTTAATTGAAGAAAATGTTACAATGTATATAGTGCACAAATTGAATGGTCAAAGGACAATAAAAAAAGTAAAATGTCATAAGTTAATCAACAATTACCATACAAATGCTTGTTATAAGCCTGAATATGCAATAAGGGGGATGATTAATAGCATTCATAAGTCAAACAATGGAGCGATGACAGACTTCGACATAGAAACCATGGAAGAGTAGAAACTGACAGAAGAATTTGGTAAAGTCTCCTCTCCTTTAGCATCCCTCTTTTGTAAGAAGCACATGAGTATGGTACCTAAGGTCATACTACAAAGGAACACAATATATAGTAAAGTTGTGCCACTGGTAGTTCCCCCCTGCAGTGATGTGAAAGAAAGAATAACAAATTAAAGATGCGAGTGTTTTAAAAGAACTAAAAAATCATAGATTCTGACACTGAGGTAGAATCTACAATGCTTCAAATTTTCCACAACCAAATGAAAGATAGTGGTATATTGCTGTCAAGGACGGCACTACATAGGATTAAAGTTTTGCCATTGAATATCCTAATTTTTTTTTTTTAATACAAGTAATTTATGTATATTTTAATATTTTATTTGCTATCTTAAAAATATATATATTGAACACCCCAAGAAACACATACACTTCTTGACACTACTAAGAAGGTGCGTATCCGTGTTCGATGCATGTCCAGCACTAGCACTCATCAGACACTTTTTGACATGTGTTGGATACTTTATCTACTTTTTGCTTTAGACCTTGATACCCTTCGGATACTTGGGTAGAGGTGTGAAGGATTCGCAGAATGGAACAATCGAGTTTGTCAACTTGACAAAATTTTGTAGCAAAAGGAATGCCAAAAATGGAAGCCAACCATGTCGAAAACTCTATAGCTCTAATTGTTGACATGGCTATACAATTGTTTCCCATGGTTAGACAACTACTCCAACAGACTATGCCACTCAAACCAACTAAGGGAAGTCATTCCTCTTGAAACTCTCTTCATTGGTTGATTTTGAGACTATTGAATAAGGTTTGGGACCCTTGATTTTATCCCTTAAAAGAAAAAAAGAAAAAGAAAAAGGGAAATCCCTTAGCCAAAGAGGGGGAAAAAAGGAAATAAACATCATTCACTTCATAATAAATCGGACTCTCCTCATCTTTCTGCCATCTTTATTTTTCAGTGCTAACTTATAGCTAAAATTGCATTAGAGATGCAAAAGATAAATTTAACATTAAATAATTTTTTGGTACAATCAAGGTCAAAGTTTCTCGAGTGTAATGCAAGCATTAATAACCAAATCTAAGATAATGAATTGGTACTGGTAATACAACAAACAACATAGAAAAATATAGGACATGGAAATGAGCTTGGAATCACAAGCATGCACAGACCGTTCCATCTTTCAATAGAACAAGAGACATAAGGTTTCCAACGAACTGCAAATTCAATAAAAAAATGAAGATTATTCCAGATGCACAACATCCATACAAAACAAATTGAATATATTCTTATTAGAACCAAAGATCATTAAAATTGTCATCAAACACCAAAATGTAGCACCTGGTGACCTGCAAACATTTCCCAAAATTCTCCATTGAAGTTACCAATCACGTTTCCTTCTTCTAAGTTTAAATCATGTGCATGACTGCGTGCTGTAGAAGTAAGATATGTACCCTGATAGACTATAATAACGTTAGGGAAAAAGTAATGTACTTATTACATCATCAAACACAAGAAAGTGATGAACCAAATCTAAAAGATGGACTTGTACCTCCGCAACCCATATTACTACGTCCAGTCTTACCCTCCCAAGTCCCAAACCACATGGACTTTTAGTCTCATGAAATTCACTCAAACATTTTGGGAGTAGCTCCCCTCAAGACTTCATCCTCTCAATATCTCTCAATACTTCATTTTGTGGGCTCCATGTAGCCAACGAAGGTGATCCAAACCGCTCATCTTGTATGCCCAATAGAGTAGAACATATATGCAAAAAATTAACTTTATTGAATATCGATAAGCATATTAACTTATCATATTTTGTCTTATAAGATCAATGGTTTTTATTTAGATTCATATGTACCATCCATTTCATAAAATGAAACACGATCAGTTTTTTTTTTATCAGCATGAAACACGATTAGTTGGTGTATCGATCGATGTCCAATCAAGCTAAATTTTAATAAATATATTCTTCTCTTCGACCTACAAGATGAATGGTTTGAATCAGAAAACTATGGAGCCCACAAAATAGAGCCTTGAGGGAGTATGGAGAAGATGTAGTCTTGAGGGGAGCCTACTCCCCAACAATTTTGGCTATTTCATCACCTATCAGTGCAAAGGCACAATCACATAAAACTTAAAAAGCACGTTTGTCCTCAACTGAATTAAGACAACACATCAATGGTGAAAAAATTATTACCATGTGGGCTTCAAATTCGCTGCTATGAACAACCAATACCCAGTAGTCCCAAGAACAAGAGCATTTTTTGTACCCAGGAACCGAACCACCAATGAAGCAAAGAAAGAAAAAACCATAAAAGACAAATACAATATCCCGAGCGAAATTGTCCCTATATCTTCCTCCTGAGACCCAAATTCAAAGTCTAAACCATGAAAAAAAACACAAGCAATTGTTTAATTTATGTCTCATCATCAAATTTAGAACTCACAGTATTGATTGTACTCTCCAGATTCTGAACAGCACCAAAGCCAAGAAAATCAACAAGAAAGCCGAGCTCAGAATATGCACATCTCTGGTATGGTTCTTCTTCGTTAGGGTTTGAGTTTCCGAGTTCTCAGCAACGAGTGGTGCTTCTTCTTCTTCCATAGCTTCTGAGAAACACTCCAATCAGTTGAATTTGCTACGAGAAGATCGATTGAAAACCTAGAAATGGTTGGGGGAGTGTATGAGAGAGAGTGCTGACGAGAGTGGATTAAGATGTAGACGGCGAAGAGAGAGAAGGAGGAAGAGGGACCGGAGGGGCATTTCTTTAATCTTGTTTGGTTCGTGAGAAAGTAATGGGAAAAATGAAAATGTTGATGGGAGTGTCCCTGTTTTGACTCTTCTTTTTAGGTGCTGATTGGCCACTTCTCTGAAATACAGCATTCGTCAGGATGTGGTTTTTTATTATTATTATTATTATTATTATTATTATTATTATTATTATTATTATTATTATTATTTGGAACCGATTTTTTTAGTAATTTTTTAACTTTTGATTAAAATATGATGTAAAAAAATTAGTATATTTTGAATGAATTTTTTATTTTTTATGCAAAATATGCAAAAAAATATAGAAAAAAATGAAATCTTTGACTTTTTGATATAGGTTGTTGACTTTTTTATTTTTTTTAGTGAATTTTTAGCTTTTAAACTAAAAAATGATGTTGTCAAATAAGGCTTTAGTTTTGAGTTAAAAGTCTTATTTATGATGGGTCTTTTGACTTTTTTTATTTTTTCGAAAGAAAATATGAAATGATTATGGTTTAGATAAGACAATTTATCTTATTGACTTTTTAATTTTTAATTTTTAATTTTTTTTGGACTAAAATAGCCTAAAACCAACACCCCAAACATAGGTTTGGAGAAAATAAAATAAATTAGAAAATAAATGAAATTATTGACTATCTTTGTTTTCAATTTTCAGAATTCACTTTTCATAAAATTATACTTTTTCGTTTTCCATATTTTTTTGTTTTCACTGAATTTTTTTAATATTTAAAGTAATTTTTAAAAATTTTAAAAACACCTAACATAAACGCACTTAGAATATAGCGATCCCGGTTTCTCTTCCTTTGATTGTTGTATTACGGACTTAGGTTCCGTGGAGTTGGTGGTTGTATATCTTGTTGTTATCCTTTAATTTCGTGTGTTTGAGTTTTAGGATGTATTGGGCGTGTTTCGAACAGGTTAGTTGAGTTTTAGTCCCATTCCTTGTTGCCCAGAATTTTGGTGGTACGCTGGAGCGGGTCCCTTTGCGCTCGAGCGGATTTTGATTTTTGGTTGTTCGCTCGAGCGGGTCTTCTTGCGCTCGAGCGAGGTTTACAAACTCTCAGCATTTCGTGCCTTTGCAAAACTTCTGCAGGTGTGTTTTTCACGCTCGAGCGGATTTTCTTACGCTCGAGCGGGTTGCGCTCGAGCGGGTAGTTCATTGTCTGTAAAAGTACTAGAAGGGGGAAATCTACGCTCGAGCGGCTTTCCCTTTGCACTCGAGCGGGTCCAGTTTTTGTGCTTGACGCTCGAGCGTTCTATGCTCCGCTCGAGCGGGTCATACGTATATCAGTAGACAGCAGCGGGATTACACTTCACTTTTTCATCTCCTTCTTTTTCAAAAACCCTAGATCTGAGCTCCCTCTCTCTCTAAACAACTTCTCTCTAGGGATGGATCTACTTCTAGTGAGTTTCTAACCTAGGCCCTTTGTAAGAAAGATAGAGGGTGTTGAGGGCTTCTTTTTAATCTGAAAAATAGTGGATTTGGAGCACTTTGGATTTTGGTCATCTTCTCCTGTGGGCTTCTAATTTTGAGGTAGGGATTCCTACTCATCTTTATGAGCTTTAACCTAAATGTTGAGTTTTTTGTATAAATGATTTAATTTGGGAAGTTAGGGTTTGAGGTGTGTTAGTTTGAAAAGAGAGGTTTTGTTCTTTTGATTCGAACATTTGTGTTTTGGGTCTAAAAAGAAGGTTGTTGATGTTGTTGATAATATTTAGGACCTTTGGGTCAATATCGAGAAAATGGGGAAAATGCCATGTTTGGGTATATTTGGGTCATTAGTGTAATTAATGACATTTATGATGGAAATGTGAAATTGAGTTGAAAATAATGAAATTGGCTCAATATGAGATGGAATAGTGAAGTTGGATTTATTAATTGCTCACTTTTGAAAACGTTGATGAATTATCTATTGATGCATTTATTATCTGTTTAGAAATAATTGCTTTGGGCTATCGGTGGAGGATAGTCTTGATTGTTGTAGACAATGCATGATGATTAGGCAAACTAAAACTAATCAATTGAATATGTCATCGAATATGACGGTTGGGTTAATACATCAAACTTATGTATTGATGGATCTTGTATATGATATGTGTTTATATACATTGTGTTGTGTGGGAGGAGATAGGAGATGCACTCCACGGTTTAGGGGAAGATAAGGGATGGACTCCTAAACCAGATATTGTCTGGGAGGAGATAGGGAATGTACTCCATTGATACAGCAAATCTGTGTATCTATTGAAGTATTGATACAGCAAGTATGTGTATCTATTAAAGTGTTGATACAGCAAATATGTGTATCTGTTGTGAAGTATGGAAGTGTTCTTACGTGTTATTGATACAGCAAACATGTGTATCTGTTATGAAGTGTGAAATGTTTAATATGAGTTATTATCTCATCTGAAATAGAAATGCTGTTGATATGAGATGTGATCTCAATCAAATTGTTCGACCAGGTTCTGAGCCATAGTTATGAATTGAGAACTGATAAGTAACGGAAAATGGAAGGAAACATGGACAGATGTGTCATGTAATTGAAATGAGTTATGAATTGATTTATGTGAGTTAAACATTTATCAAATGCTAATGTTTTAGTTATTGCTCATGTTATGTTTAGCATATCTCTACTGGGCGTTGGCTCACCCTATATGGGACATCATTTTCAAGTACAGGTAGCATGCCACCTCCAAGGACGTAGCTTGAGAGGCTTAGTGGCTGGGGCATCTTTTTGTGATTTCTTTTTTGTATTACATGTATATCAAGCCAAGGGCTCATTTTGTGTAGAGTTAGTACTCTCTCTTTGTAACCAAGTGTTGACTTGGAAAGTTGTAAGCCTATAGGGCATTTACTTTTGTTGTCAACATGTAATACATTTTGTAATGAATACTCTGATGAAATGTAATTATGCTTACTTCTCTTATGTCTAAGCATGTCTTGAATGTTTGATTGTGGGTTTATTTTGAGGGCGTTACATAGAAAGTATAATATTTGTGAAAAAAAATCTATAAAAATTCACTAAATACAAAAAATACAAAAAAAAAAAATTCAGTACATTTTTCATATTTTTGTGTATTTATTAATTTTTAAAAATATTTGTTCACAAATAATTTACTATTTAAATAGATCTAAGTAAGGTATATCTAAAAAATTAAAAAAGTAAGGTATTTTTTCATAAAAAAAAAATTGCTTAAAATTTTAAAAACATTCACTAAAAATAAAAAAATAAGAAAAACAAAAAATTTAATTTTCAAATAACTAAATCTATAAAAGTGAAACCAAACACGCTGATTGTATTTTTTATTATGATGTTTGGATGAGTAAAAAATAATAATCATGTAAAAGAAAGATATATGACTGGGATTTTTATTGTTATTTTATTTTAGAAATAATTTTGGTATTATAAATATTTTACAATCAATCAACTTGTTTATCATTAAATCTCATCATTTTTTTTTTCTATGAGAAATTAAATAGTCTTAATAAGATATTTGGCTCCGTTTGGTTTAGTTTTAAAGTAAGGATTTAAGTGTAGAGTTATTATAAACACAATTTCATATCCTGCAATTAAGACACAAAATAAATGACAAATAATTAATTTGATTAATTATAACTAGCCTATCACCCGTGCTATGTACGGGATAATTATAGATATTTATATTTGTTTTAATTTTTTTTAATATATAAATTAAGTACATGGGTTTTGACCGAGGAGTTTGAAAGAATTTAATAAGTGTTTATTTTTATTTTTTTCAAAAAACAAAACAAAAAAATTAAGAGGGAAAAAAATTAAGAGCCATTTACACAATAATTACATGGGTCTCTTGGGGATGCAAAAAGTAAGGAAATTAGGATTTCATTTATTGCATTATTCAATAGTGTAATTATTATAATCTGGGGATGCAAAAAGTAAGGAAATTAGGATTTCATTTATTGCGTTATTCAATAGTGTAATTATTATAATCTTTGAATCAATCACCAAGTCAATTTTTTTTTTTTAAAAATAAAAAATTAGGAAATTAGGATTGGCATGTTGGAGCTTCCACAAGCCTTGGGGGTTAAAAGACCCCTTTTGCTTAATATATAGTATAGATAAATGCGTACAATCCTCTGTAGATTTGCTCTATTGCAAAAGAACAAATCCTCTATTCGATCTCCGAAATAGTTGTAATTCAACGGCTATAAAAGTTTTTGTTAAACTAGACAAGTTGATGAATTTCTTCAAGTCTTCGAATGTAGAAACTTAGAAAAAAGAGGCTTGATCGTGAGTTTGAACGGCTTGATCTTGAATGATTATTGAAATGATCACTTTGGAATGAGAGACCAAATTCGTATTTATAACTTGAAAGGATTGGCAAAAGTTTGAAGTGATTGATAATCCTCTCTTTTTAAGTTTGAAGAACTTTAGAGAGAATTTATATAAGAGAATTTGGCAAGTCTCGAGATCATTTGGGAGTTTGCAAGACCATTAGCCAAAAACAATGTCTCATCATCCACATAGTAAGAGCCTCTATTTATAGGCTTAGAAAAGAAGGGTTAATTTTGAAACTCCAAAATTGATTTTAATTTCTAAGAAAATAGCAATTTATTTTTTATTTTTATGGACATATTTGCATTTAAATTTGAATTATTCCACAAAATATTGACAAAATATCTTCATGGGCCCCATACTTTTGGATTGACTCAATTGTCAAAACATGTTCACTTTTCTTTTGGTGTGAAAATATAATTTTAAATAGGTTAAGATTCACAACTTTAGTTGGACTCACATCTATTTAAAAATTTTGACAATCTTAATTTTAGCCCATCAAGATATATATATATATATTTGGGATTTTTATTGATAAATCTCATTTAGAAGTGTTTTAACCCAAGAAGTCCATGAAGGAAATTTTTAACCCATTTAGTCCCATGTATGTATAGTTTTATTCCATAAAGTCCTTTTTCTTAATTTACACTATTTTCTTGGACACTTATGCCCTTATATTTAATTTTGATACCCTTATAAATATTTTTTGAACGGTTAGCAATTTTATGATGTGAACATTCATATTTTAAAATTCACATAGGTAGGAATGTAAAATTGGCCCATGGGCGGCCCGAAACCCGCCCGCGAGCCGGGGCGGGCCTGGCTCGTTGACAATGTAAATATTCACATTGACATGTTAACATTCACATCAATACGAATGTAAAATTGGCCCGCTTCCCGTGGCGGCGCGAAACTTGCTCGCGGCCCATGGGCGGCCCGGGGCGGGCCCAGTCCGACCCGTTGACAATGTGAATATTTACATTGACATGTTAACATTCACATTGATAAGAGTATAAAATTGGCCTGCGGCCCATGGGCGGCCAAAAGCCCGTCCGCGGTCCGGGGCGGGTTCGGCCCGACCCGTTAACAATGTGAATATTCACATTGACATGTTAACATTCACATTGATAGGAGTGTAAAATTAGCCCGCGCCTCGTGGCTGCCCGAAACCCGCCCACGGCCCGTGGGCAGTCCGGGACAGGCCCGACCCGACCTGTTGACAATGTGAATATTCACATTGACATGTTAACATTCACATTGATAAAAGTATAAAATTGGCAAGCAGCCTAGGGCGGGCCCGACCCGACCTGTTGACAATGTGAATATTCACATTGACATATTAACATTCACATTGATAAGAATGTAAAATTGGCCCGAAGCCCGACCGCAGCCCGAGGCGGGCTTGGCCCGGCCCGTGATAATGTGAATATTCACATTGACATGTTAACATTAACATTGATAGGAGTGTAAAATTTGCCTGCTGTCCGAAGCTTGCCCGCAGCCCGAGGTAGGCCTGGCCCGCCCCGTTGACAATGTGAATATTCACATTAACATGTTAAAATGCACATTGATAGGAATGTAGAATTGGCCCGTAGCCCGCCCATGGCCTGGGGCAGGCTCGTTTGGGTCCGGGCCCGAGCATGTTCGAGACCCTAGGTTAGGGCCTAGGTCATCACTTTGAAGCCCGGCCCAGTCCATCGGCCCGCTTAAGGCCCATTCAAGGCTCGGCCCGAGGCCCAGCCCGCTCGAGGCGCAATGTATTTTTTTGTGGAAAATAATAAAATTTTGGTAGAAAAAATTAAAAAGAATTTTAAAAAAATGGCCAGGCCCGCCCCGGGCCGCCCATGGGCCGTGGGCGGGTTTCGGGCAGCCACGAGGCATTGGCTAATTTTACACTCCTATCAATGTGAATGTTAACATATCAATGTGAATATTCACATTGTCAACGGACCGGGCCGGGCCAGGCCCACCCTAGGCCGCTGGCCAATTTTATACTCTTATCAATGTGAATGTTAACATGTCAATGTGAATATTCACATTGTCAACAGGCCGGGCCGTCCACGGGCTGTGGGCGGGTTTCGGGCAGCCACTAGGCGCGAGCTAATTTTACACTCCTATCAATGTGAATTTTAACATGTCAATGTGAATATTCACATTGTCAAGGCGCCGGGCCGGGCCCGCGGCGGGCTTTTGGCCGCCCATGGGCCGCGGGCTAATTTTATACTCTTATCAATGTGAATGTTAACATGTCAATGTGAATATTCACATTGTCAACGGGTCGGACCGAGCCCGCCCCGAGCTGCCCATGGGCCGCGGGCGAGTTTCGCGTCGCCACGGGACGCGGGCCAATTTGACACTCCTATTAATGTGAATGTTAACATATCAATGTGAATATTCACATTGTCAATGGGCCGGGCCCGCCCCGGCCCGACTCGAATTTTTTCGGGCACCCATGAGCATCGACATAGGCCGGGCCCCTGCACATTAACGATATGAACATTCACATTGACGGTGTGAACATTCACATTAGGGGTATTTTGGTAATTATGTCACCCATAGGACTTATTGAAATATAAGAAAATAATGTGAACTAAATGGAACATAAGTAGATGAAAATGGTATTTTGGTCTTCTTATTCAAATAGGACCTAATGGAATAGTCAAAAAAAATATGGGTTAGATAGAATAAAGCTCTTAGAAAGTGGATTTATCAAAAAAGCTCCCTATATTTTTTGTCTTGATTAATCAAACCGTGATCAAGGCACATAAAATTTGAGTGTCTAAAGTTGTGTTTTGAGTTATGAGAATTTTAAATAAGTTTTGAAAATGAAACATGTTTGGTTACGAGTTAAAATATATATATATATATATGTATGGTTATGAGTTGTATTTTGAAATTATTTTGGATTTTTTTTTTACATATTTAAAAATGTATTAATTTTTTTTTAGGATAAATATTTTTTATTATAAATATTTATTTTTTTAATGCGCGCTGTATATACTACATTTGCACACTGTATTTTTTTATTTTAAATATATAATTTTTATTTGAAATATTTTCTTATTTTTTATTTTAAATATTTTATAAAAAAAATTAAAATAATTTTTTTAAAATTTAATTTTTTTTTTAAATTTTATAAAATTTTGGATCACCTATATATATCTAAGTCATAACAAATTATTTGGTCAATACTTAAAAAAATAACAAAATAGTTTTTTTGAAAAAATTAAAATATTAAAAATATCTTTCTTCAAAAATAAAAATGAAAAATATATTTTATGAAAATATTATTTTTCAACAAAATAAAAAATAATTTTGAAAGAATAAAATAAAATAAAACAAAAATTGATATTTTTTTTAAAATAGAGTTTTGAAAATAGTTTTGAGTTTTGGGTTTTGAAAAGAGTTTTGAATTGAGTACTTGGTTATGAGTTTTTTAAATTTTTTTATTAGAATCCTAATTTCAAAATTAAACCAAACGCTACCTTTCGCTTCGTTTGGAAAGTGAGTTGGTTTTTGACTTTTAAGTTTTTTTGATTATTTTAACTTGGGGCTAAAAAATATCGTTTGGATTTGACTTTTTTGCTTTTTTTTACTATTGTGGAAGAAAAAATAAAATAATTATAATTTAGATATGACATTTTGTGATTTTTTAGCATATTTTGTATTTTTGTGACTAATTATCCCCATGCCAAACAAGGGTTTTGTCTTTCTCACAATTTTTCATCATTTCTTATAACTTGTTTGGGAACTTGTTTTTTCAGTAATTTTTTTGAATTTTTTTACTATAATATGAAGTAAAAAAATTATGATAAATTACAAATACATCTTCAGAGGTTTGATTAAAATACGAATCGCCCCCTGTAGTTTTAGAAATTACATTCCACCCCCTAAAGTTTCAAATTTCATAACAAATTGCATTTTTTATTAATAAATTATCAAGTCAATTAACAGTTTTTAATGATGTTAGAAATATGTTTCAATTAATAATTTACTTAATTTTATTATTGTATAGGAGAGCAATTATGAATTTCATTTTTTTAGTTAATTCTATTAAATAAAAAATACTAACAATGAGGTATTTGTAATTTTTTAAACCACATGGAGCAATTTGTACTTTAAGCAAATTTTAGGGGGTGTATTTGTAATTTACCTCAAAAATTAGTATGTTTAGAATAATTTTTTAAATATTTATGAAAAAAATATAAAAAATAAAGAGAAAAATAAATTTTTGACTACTTTATTTTTAAACTAAAAAATTGAGTTACGAAATGAGCCATTAGTCAATTTATAATCCAACATAAAAAAATAGTTCATTTCTCAACATCTCTTATCAAATCAACCCATTTCGAACAGTGTGAGGATGGATGAAAGTATTTTTTTTTCTTCTTCTTCTTTCAGTAGAATGAGAATTAAATAAAAAATCAGTTGTTCATTGAATAAAAATAAATTTATTTGATTTTTTTAATAACTTTTTAGTATGAGTAAGATAGGCACGGTTGGCATGTGCTAAAATAACACATGTTATTTTAGCACATTATCTTATTTTGGTCATAATCATCTCATTTATGTCATATTATCTCTCTATCATCACTTCAAATTTAATTTATATTTTTCATTTTTTTCATAAAAAACTAAAAAATATAATAATTTAGTACATGCTAAACACCCTATTATAGAAGTAGTTTTATTCAAAAAATATTATGCTCTTAAGCTAACAATTTCTTTCAAATTATCCTTAAACTAGTATTAACCATTGACTAGGTACCTAAAAAATATTTTTATTTTTATTATAATTATATTCCTTCCATCACAAAATATATATATATTTTGAGAAATCTATTTTTTTAATAGTACAATTATTTCATTTTAAAAATATTAATTTTTTAAAACTACCATTGGGTAGTACAATTATGACATTTCAAAAATATTATTGTTAATGAATTTAAAAGAAGGACAAAATATATAATTCATGTTATTTTAGTTCTTGATTTTTGAAAAAAAAAAACTAATATTTTGAGACAATAAAATATGAAAGGATTAATTTTTTTAAAAAAAATCATGGTTTCACGCATTTTTCACTTTGAACCTCAGTATTTCAATTTCGACAAATTAAACCTTGAAATTCCATCTATGTTCCAATTTGTCCTCTCTATCTACCTCCATTTGTGTAAAGTAATGGAGGGGGTTTAAAGTGAAAAAATACGTAAAATCTTGAAATTTTTGTGTAATTAACTATTTTTAAAAATGAAAATCACTAAAAACAAAAAAGGATTAATTACAAAATAAACTCTAAGGTTTCACGTGTTTTTCATTTTAAACTCCTTTAAATTGAAATACGGAAGGAATTTCAAATTTTAATTTGTCGAAGTTAAAACACTGAGATTTAAAATAGAAAGACATGGAATTTTGAGTTTTTTTTTTTTTATTATATCTAATTAATCCAAAATAAAATAAAAACTAATATTTTGAAACGGGAGGAATAATTAATTTAAACTTGTAATATCGTATAAAAACAAAAATCACCGGTTAATCGAACCCATTATAAAATGGTATTCAGATAATCTCTAGTAGATGTCTCTGATGCTTCCTCTAGAGGACAGCTCAGATTTCGCCACGTCATTCACAGAGAGATGAGTAGCTTAGATTTATTCCTTTAAAATAAAAATAAAAATAAAAAAGGTTTCCATAACACACTCACATTGCCACTAGATTCCTCTCTTTTCGACACATTCACTCTCTATCTCTCTCACCCTACACACACACTCGGACCTGGGGATATTGCTGTAACTAAATCACAGTAGCGATTTGCTGTGAGATCATGGAGGCTTTTTCCGAATCTTTTTCAATAATCCGAACTATTCATATTATACGGTTCATTGAGTATATCATTCATATAAAAAATCAAGTTAATCATAAATCCGTAACCCCATGATCATATTCAAATTGTTTTACAAAACTTATCAAGATAATATCAATCGTTTATTTTTTAAAAAAACAAATGTGTTTTTGTTATAAAGTTATAAATTTTCAATCAATTTATTTTTTGCATGGATGATTTATTCAGCAGACCCTACAATATGAACGGTTCAAATCATCAAAAAAGATTCAGAAAAAGCCTCTACAGACTCACAGCATATCGCTGCTGTCATAGCAGCATCCCCAGATCCCACACACTCACACCACTCTCCGATCATGCTACGTAGCTCGAATTTCGTGGCTCGAACCGCGGCTCGACACTAAAATGACATCGTTTTGGTGTCGATTTTTTTTTTTTTTTGGCCTGGTTTTGGTTGCAGAACGAAGGGAGAAGAAGAGAAGGGAGGAGGAGGAGGGAGGGGGATGAGGAGGGAGGAGAGGGGGCCATAAATCGGCTGGAGGAGGAGGAGGAGGAGGGAGGAGAGGGGGCCACCTGTGCTGCGAGACGTCGGCGGCGAGGCGACTGTCTGAGGCGACGAGCACGGCGGGCGAGCACAGCGGCCGAGCAGCGACGAGCACGGCGGGCGAGCACGGCGGGGCTGGGCTGCTTCTCTCTTTCTCTCCCTCTCCCTCTTCTTCTCTCTTTCCGAAATCGAGCCATTTTCGAGCCTCAACATTCGAGCACTTAAACATTTTCCCACCACTCTCCCCTCCCTCCTCTCCCTCTCTCTCTCACTCTCTCTCTCCCTCTCACACATACACTTACCACACACCTCACATTTCTAATAAAAGAATAAAAAAATCTGTTCTAATCTTGTTTCATTTTATTTTAATAAAATATATATAACTTTTAATATAAAATTTAAATTTTTATAAAATTAATATCATTGAAAATATGGCAAACATACCTTCAAAATAAGACAAATATTAAATATATTTTAATAAAAATTTAAAATAAATAAAAAGTAATTACTATGTTTAGTTATGTTTTCAAATTATTATTTTTTAAATATAAAAATTAATTTGATGAAAATAAACATACAAAAATTATATATTTTTTAAATTCTCAACAAAAAAAAAATCATATAAAAATAATGACTTTTAATTGAATTTTATTAGCCAAAAGAGTTTATAATTTTTTTAAAGGAAATAAAAACATAAAAGAAATTGACCAAAATGTGCCTAAAATTTTTAAATAATTTATATATTTTTAAATTAAAAATAATTTAAGTGATACACTAAAAATTACAAACATAAAAAAATTTTAAAATTTTTAAAAATATCACTATAAATTAGACTTGCACCATGCGAGTTTAAACTTGTACTACACATAGATTTAATTTACACTTATGCATAGATTGAATTTGTGTATTTTTTATTTCCTTTTAAAAAAATTATGAACTCGTTTGGTTAATAAAACTAAATTAAAAGTCGTTATTTTTATATGATTTTTTTTGGAATGAAAATTATTTTTGAGAATTTCAAAAATATATATTTTTTGTGTGTTTTTTTTTATCAAAATAGTTTTTATATTTACAAAATAATAATTTGGAAACAAAACTAAACGGTAGCGTTTGGTAACGTTTACATTTTTTGTTTATGTTTACAAAAATTTTATAAACTAGTTTTGTTTATTTTTAGAAAAACATAAATTATAAACGCGTTTGGTTTGAACAAAATGTTTAAAAAAATTTAAAAACATAAACTAAAAAATATGTTTGTTCAGGCCTCAAATGTTTATATTTATTTTTATTATTTATGACAATGGGATCACACACATTATAATTGAAAAAAAATTAATGAAAAAAAAACTAGAAAAAAAAATTAATTGGAAAAAAAAATTAATTGGGGAAAAAAATATTTGAAAAAAAATTTATCTGGAAAAAAAATTAATTGAAAAAAAATTAATTGAAAAAAAATTTGAAAAGAAAATTTTGAAAAAAAAATTATTTGAAAAAAATGAAAAAAATTAATTAAAAAAATAATTGAAAAAAATTTAATTGGGAAAAAAAATATTTGAAAAAAAATTAATTGAAAAAAATTAATTGAAAAAATATATATTTGAAAAAAAATAGTTGAAAATAAATTATTTGGAAAAAAAATTAATTGAAAAAAAAAAATTGAAAACTTTATGTTTTTTCCTCAAATTTATAAACTGAGACAACCATTTATAAACAAAAAAAATTATCAAACAAGTTTTTGACAGTTTTTTAAATTTTTGTAAATATAAACTGAAAACTGAAAACAGAATGGTTGGGTCTGTTTGGTAACCATTCCGTTTTCAGTTTATATTAACAAAAATTTTAAAAATTCTCATAAAAACTTGTTTGATAATTTTCTTGGTTTATAAATGGTTGTCTCAGTTTATAAATTTGAGAAAAAATTTGAGTTTACGTTTTCAGTTTTCAATTTTTTTTTTCAAATAATTTTTTTTTTCAAATAATTTTTTTTTCAAATAATTTTTTTTTCAATTAATTATTTTTTCAATTAATTTTTTTTCAATGAATTTTTTTTTTCAATTAATTTTTTTCCCCAATTAAATTTTTTTTCAATTTATTTTTTTTCCAATTAAATTTTTTTCAATTATTTTTTTAAAATTTTTTTTTTTCAATTATAATGTGTGTAATCCCATTGTCATAAATAATAAAAATAAATATAAATATTTTAGGTCTGAGCAAACATATTTTTAGTTTATGTTTTTAAAATTTTTTAAACATTTTATTCAAACCAAACGTGTTTGTAATTTATGTTTTTCTAAAAATAAAGAAAAATCAATTTATAAAATTTTTATAAATATAAACAAAAAAACGTAAACGTTACCAAACGCTACCACCAAACAGGCCCTACCTAAAATGTTTCTAATTATTTTTTAATTTCTAATAAGGTTTGGTAAGTTCAAAATGCACCAACTTACAAAGTAATTAAATTTTCTACTATGGCAAAGAGCACAATATGCATGAGTGAACACACTGACCAATTGTAGCATATAGCCCTTTCAGGCTCTCACAATCCTTCCCTCCCATGGGTTTGATATCTAAGTTGTATTTGAATCATAAATTTGAGTAAAAATTTAAAACGGAAAACAGAAAAGTAGGTAATGCAATAACTACATTTCACCTATATTCACCTGCCTTTTACCTTTTCCTTTCTAAATTTCTATCTAAATTCATGATCTAAACACAGCCCTAGAGAAATGAAGACGAAGATGATGATGGCGATGAAGAATAAACAAGCAGATAAGTTTAAACAACCAGGACAATAAATTAATAAAACCAGCACACCTCACATAAATTCTTGTGAATATTTTAACAAAATCCAAGTGGCAATGAATCCAGAACATATTTTCAGTTTCATCCAGAGTACATTAAACAAGAAGGTATGACGATCCAAACTTATTAGATCTCCTGTAAACTGCAGAACTTATCAGATACCAAAAATCTTATACTTCTGAAATGAGGGCATAACACAATCTGGACAATAATTCACTATCTAAAAGAAATATTCTCCGCATGAACCATTTCCAGGTGTTACAAAGTTTGCTACCAAAAGTATTGGATAGACCTTAATCTGGTGTGGCCGCACCTTGGTTGAGCTCCGCGAATCTCATGCCAACGCGCATAGAGTGCTTCAGAAACTTCTCAGCACACCGGCGGACACAGGTCTCCTATTGTTTATCAAGGGATTTGCGCCTGAAGGTGTCCACGCAATCAGTGATACATCTCTCCACGAGTGAATTGTACATCCTTAAACTGTCACACCACAGTATCATTTTTAATCATTCCTCTCTTAAAGAGAGACAATAGCAAAAGAAATCGTTCTGCTGCATATAAAATTTTGGGGCACAAAGATCAGAAACTGCAGAAAGGTGCAGTTAGATCATAGCCAATGCCATCTATCACTACACCAGCAACCTCAAAAGATGACTGTAATTTCATTGTATGTGAACATACATTTAACATCAAAAAAATTACTAAATATTTGGGTCATGAGTTAGGGGTATGAAATAATTCTAGGTATATTTTTATTATGTATTCAAGTCGCATAGATTTACTTAATACAAAAAGATTTTTGACAAGATCACAGCTGTTAGACGGCATTTTGGAAGCTGAACCATGTGCAATCTGATAGATGTCAGAAAAGGATAAACGGATACAGAAGTCATTGGAAGGAAGACAGCGTAATGGAGACTGAAGTGTGAATAAATTAAATATATATATTTTTTAAATCTAACACTTGACAAAAGCATCAAGTAACAACTTCTTTGTATAAAAATAATTAGCAGATAACAATTAAGAGGATCAAACTAAGTAAATTGCAGTTATAGATTAGTTTGTTAAGAGAATAAAAGACAACTGGGTATTGACCATGACATGGATCCCTCTGCCAAGTGATTTGACGGCCATAACTCTTTGAAGTTCATGCAAGAGTGTCATCGCGGACAATATAGAAATGCTTTCCTTAGAGATCTTTATCAATATAAGTGTAAAGATTTGATGATGCAGCACAATTAGCCTCTACTTTCTGGGAAAACTAACAAAAATTAATTGCAGGTGGAGAATTAACTAAACATTTGTTTATTTATGTCATTTTTACTGAAACAAATTTTAGAAACAGAATAGGTAAAACAAGATTAAATCTGAAATATAATAAATAAAAGCCAAGAAGATGAAGAATAGTATGAAATTAATATGCACTCTGTCTATTCTATATTATAAAGGGAATAACACGCTTGGGGGTGGTTTGGGGTGTAATTGCAATTCCACTCTCATCATTATCGAGCGATTGAAAGATTTAATTGCTTCAAATTTAAATAATTGTCATGATTGATCTAATTGTTTCACGCACATAGTGTGTGCCCACACTTCTAATACAAATAAAAGAAAACTGAAAGAAGTTAACTCAACTGATAACAGATAGAATTATATGGAATACAAGATCAATTCTACCTTCTAAATTTGCAATAAATTAATATCAAGAACAAATGATCTAAAGAAATCCTCAAAAAAGTATTCGAATTCATAAATACCATTTAAATACAGGAGGCATGTTGAGACCTGTGCTGTCAATGATTTAACGGCCTGTGGTGCAGCCTCTGAAATTTCATTTGATGTTTTGAGGTGTGATCTAATATCTTTGTCCCAAATTCCAAATTAAGATTCAAGCCCCTAAAGTCATCAACTAATTATCATTCCCATTGCAGCAGAGAAAGACACATCAAAACCTCTTTGCAAGGAACTCCTAAGCAGCATGGATGTTAAACCCCATCGGCATGACTTTAGGCTATGTTTGGATCATAGATTTAGGTAGGGATTTGGAAAGAAAAAAATAAATAAATAAATAAATAAAGAGTGAAATGTGAATGAAACATCAAATCCCGACCTTTTCACCCACATTTTCGCTTTCCCTAACCAAATCCACGATTCAAACAAAGCCTTAGTTTACTTCCCCTCCCTTTCCCTAAAAAATATTGTCACCCAATTAAGTAATCGATAGTTTCGATTAGTGGGGTCAATGTTAAAATTTTAGCTAACAGCCTCACTAAAGACTCTTACTTGGGACTTTAAAATCAAAGCTCAGGTCCTAAACAACCAAAATTGACTCAATTGAATCAAGACCACCTCAAACAACCATCACAAAAACCAAATATGAATATAAATTTTCACAAATAAATAGGTATAAGAATCCATAAACATACGAAATGCTCCAAATTAACAACAACACAACGCAGTATAGTATACTTAAAACAAACATTGAATAAAAAAAACTGGGAAAACAAGAAGACCAATTTGAGAACCTGTCACGGATCTGGAGCTGGTCGATCATGGAGGACATCCTTAATTTGTCTTCCTCGGGAAGAGAATCGAGATCTCCGAGCATGCTCTTGTCCATCCTCAGTTCTCCACAACGTTGGAGGAGCGTTTTGGTTGGTTTGAGTTTGCGTCTGCGTGTCTATGCCCCTAAAACCCTAGTTGTAATTGGATTGTCTCCGGTTTGTGAAAAAACTGGGCAGGTTCAATCCAGCCTTGTTGACCCTACATTTGATTTTTTTTTTTGGGGGGGATAAATTACAATAAGGGGTTGTTTGGAACAATTTAAAATAGTATGTTTATTATCTTTTTATATTTTTTAAATCATATTATTTCTTTACTTTTTTACATATTTTTTTTATAAAAAAAATTAAAAAATTACTGAAATAATCTATCTATTTCGATGTTTGAAAAAAATACAATAATAAGTTTCAAACTTTCTAGGATAAATTACACTCACCTCCCCTGAGATTTCTGATAAATACAAAAACCTCATCTGCGGTTTGAATAATTACACAAATCTCCCTTATTTTGCTTGACATTGTCGAGATTCTCCTGTTCCGTCAAATTGGCACAAACAATGTTACTTACTTATACTAAATGACCTAATTACCCTTACTTTTGAGCACAAAAAGACGATAATAACCTTCATATCCTCTGTGGGGACATGATTTTTGAATGACAACACGTGGTCGAGATATCACCGAAGTGCCAGCCGAGGTGCCACGTGTCCTGGTCATGATGCCGAGATCATCTCGGCTAGGCCGAGGTTATCTGCGAAGAAACCGGAATCCGAGATAAGCGGATAAGGGACAAGAGTCCTAGAATGGGAGAAGACTTCAGTTTGGGTAAAGATGAGACTCTTAGAGAGTTAATCCTAATCCTACTGGGAGTCCAAGATTAGCAGTAATCCTAAGTCCATTAGAGCTAGGCTCCTATTGGGACTAGGATTATGTTGGCTATAAAAGGGAGGCACCCCCATGGGTCTAAGGTATGCTTTTATGCTCTGTCTAGTGAGTTAAGCACTATTAGTTATCTTTGAGAGATATTTTACTAACTTGATCGTCAGAGTGCCCCCGAGTGGACGAGCCACCGCCGGAGACTCTTCTTTCTGTTGCAGGTCGTTCGGGTTTAATCTATTCTGCCAGTGTTCTCCAGCTGAGTGCTTGATTGGCAATGTGGTCGGAAATTGACACACACAATTTGGCGCCGTCTGCGAGAAAGAAAGGAGAATAGATGGCCAACGACGAACAGAAAGAAAAGGTTAGGGACGACACCCCTATTGAGAGTGGGAAACATATTGACCTTGATGTCGAAGAAGACAACTGCAACGAAGAGACTCATCACGGAGGAAATGACGTCGGCCAGGAGGACGGCGTACCGAAGAAATCGGACCGGAGCGGGTATTATAACGAGGACGACCTCCAGGTATAGAAAGATAGATGCCTGCGGAGGGACGACGAGATAAAGGGAATAGCGAACAAATTGGCGGACTTGCAAACGGTCGTCAATTTCATAATGCAGAACAACGTCATGCAGCCACCATTCCCGCTACAAGACACGCCGATTTCAGCGGCCAGGAAAGGTGCCCAGAAAGGGGGTAGAAAATGGTTCCTGCAGTCCCTCAGCATGGCAAGACCAAGGGACATTCTCACCGGCCTTTGCGAGAGGTCGGGCATGGAGAATCCCAGAAGGCACGTCGAACAAAAGAAACCTGCACCAAAGAACATCGGGATGTTCAGGGGAGGGAACTCTGTTTCGACACGACCAGTGGAGGGAGGTCCAAAAGGACTCACGATGACACTAGAAGTAGTACACCAAAGAGGCTGAAATCCGAAGATAGCCGAGCCCTTGGACGAACCAAAGAGGATCTGGGAGATCACCTACAGAGGAAGCAACAAGATGCCGAGGTAACCTCCCCGGTCAAACCGAGAACGCCGTTCTCGGAAGAATTAGACAAAGTTGAGGTCCCAAAGAGATTCAGTATGCCGAGGTTCCAGATATACGATGGGAAGTCGGACCCTAACTTTCACGTCAGATTATACCTGAACGCGATGGCGTTATACTGTGGGAACGAGCCGTTGCTCTGCAAAGTGTTCCCCTCATCATTTGGGGAAATTGCATCGGACTAGTTTCACAAGTTGCCGAAAGGAACTGTGAAAACCTGGGAAGGCCTGGCCGAGGTGTGTGTGGCCAGGTTCGTGACAAACAAACTACAGCCATTGAAGGTGGACGCCCTAATGGCCCTGAAGATCGGCGAGGATGAAAGCCTTAGAGCCTATGCCAAAAGGTATTATGAGGTATTCAACCGAATACCAGAATGCAACCAAGAGGTGGTGGTCGTGCCGTTTAAAAACGGCTTGAAGGATGACTGCCAGCTTCGAAAATCACTGGCAAAGACATTATCGAAAAGCATGGAGGAGCTGATGGCCATGATAGAAAAGTATGCCAGAGCCGAGAAGGACACGCCGGGGACAAAGGCGTCCAAACAAGAGAAGAGAAATGGTTCGCCGAAGCGAAGCCAAGATAACACTGGATACGAGAAGACAAGAGCTCAGCCCAAGTGAGCAGATCCCGGATTCCAGAATCCCAAATCCCAGAAGACAAGATCTCGACTTAGATGATTAAGTCCGAGAAGAGAAGAGCTTGGCCTAAGTTAAAGAATTTTTTTTTTTGGCGGAGTATATGGAAGCTATGCAGGGGGCAGATCCCCTGCCCATAGAGCAATATCGTAGGGATTCTTTTGGCCTTACATGCAAAAGGAAGCTGAAGCCTATGTAAAAAAAAAAAAAAACATGAAAATGCTTTGAAATCCACCTGCAACGTACGATAGAACAAAGGGTTGAAGAATGATGTTTGGGAGTTGGAATTTCACAAGCCGATGTCACGTTTAACACTTGTTGAAACTTGAGAAAAGTTTACAGGTTGAAATTAAACCGAGATGATCTTTAACACTTGTTGAAACTTGAGAAAAGTTTACAAGTTGCAGTTAAACCGAGATGATGTTTAACACTTGTTGAAACTTGAGAAAAGTTTACAAGTTGCAGTTAAACCGAGATGATGTTTAACACTTGTTGAAACTTGAGAAAAGTTTACAAGTTGAAGTTAAACCGAGATGATGTTTAACACTTGTTGAAACTTGAGAAAAGTTTACAAGTTGCAGTTAAACCGAGATGATGTTTAACACTTGTTGAAACTTGAGAAAAGTTTACAAGTTGAAGTTAAACCGATATGATGTTTAACACTTGTTGAAACTTGAGAAAAATTTACAAGTTGAAGTTAAACCGAGATGATGTTTAACACTTGTTGAAACTTAAGAAAAGTTTACAAGTTGAAGTTAAATCGAGATCATGTTTAACACTTGTTGAAACTTAAGAAAAGTTTACAAGTTGAAGTTAAACCAAGATCATGTTTAACACTTGTTGAAACTTGAGAAAAGTTTACAAGTTGAAGTTAAACCGGCGTCATGATTAAAGGAATGAATGATATAGGTTCCATCACCTCAGGATGCCGAGGTAATAGAACCTAGGGGGCAGTTGTGGGGACATAATTTTTGAATGACAACACGTGGTCGAGATGTCACCGAAGTGCCAGCCGAGGTGCCACGTGTCTTGGTCATGACGTCGAGATCATCTCGGCTAGGCCGAGGTTATCTGCGAAGAAACTGGAATCCGAGATAAGCGGATAAGGGACAAGAGTCCTAGAATGGGAGAAGACTTCAGTTTGGGTAAAGATGAGACTCTTAGAGAGTTAATCCTAATCCTAATCCTACTGGGAGTCCAAGATTAGCAGTAATCCTAAGTCCATTAGAGCTAGGCTCCTATTTGGGACTAGGATTGTGTTGGCTATAAAAGGGAGGCACCCCCATGGGTCTAAGGTATGCTTTTATGCTCTGTTTAGTGAGTTAAGCACTATTGGTTATCTTTGAGAGATATTTTACTGACTTGATCGTCGGAGTGCCCCCGGGTGGACGAGCCACCGCCGGAGACTCTTCTTTCTGTTGCAGGTCGTTCGGGCTTAATCTATTCTGCCAGTGTTCTCCAGTTGAGTGCTTGATTGGCAGTGTGGTCGGAAATTGACACACACATCCTCAATCCCTAATTCACTATTTATTCTGATTTCGATCGAATTTGTGGGAGAAAGAAGAAAGAGAAAGACGAAATCTTTGAAGAAAACCGATCAGTGTGAACAAACGACAAAGAAGCTTGAGTTTTTGGTGAGATCATCGTTGCTAGTGCAAAATGTGAAAGAGATTGATCTGTGAGAAGTTGATTTTCGGGCTTCCAGGTAAGATTTCAAACCTTTTATACTTCGTCCCCGTTTGTTTTCTGGAGTAGCAGTCTGGTTCTTTCATACTTCATCCCTGTTTGTTTTCTAGAGAAGCAGTCCATCTAGCTCATGTTTGTTTTGATTTTGGAACTCTAGATTTGTAGTCCCTTTCGGATTTGTAGTCTTTTTCGGATTTGTACGCCTTTACAAACTGATGAGCAATCTGGCTGGTGTATCATGGACAATATAAAAAAATATAGATATAAGTCTTAAAATAAATTATATTATGATAAATTATTTTTTTATACAAAATTTGATTAAAAATTCAATATAATGGTAATACCACGTCATCATTAGTATGTGATATCACTAATTAATTGTAAATAAACACATAGAGAGTGAATTTCACATCTCAAATGTAACTTCTTTTTTTTTTTTTTTTGAGCAGATCTCAAATGTAACTAATAATCTAATAAATGTCATATCTTTATAGTGAGATTATTTATACTTGCATGTCAATAATAATGACGTCATCATTACATTAAAAAAATTTCATAGATAATATGGTTTATAATAGTCTCTTCATTTTCAATCAAAATAACCATTATTGTTCTCATAATTTTTAAAATGTCATTGACATTTCACTCTAATAATATTTTTGTAATTTTTTTTATTTAAAATATTTTCTTTATATTTGTAATAAAAAAAAATCCAAAATCCGGGGGGGCACGTGACCCCCTTGGTTCTCACTTCTCTCCACCACTGGCTCTGGTTACTGCAGTGTGTAAAAGTTTTTTCGTGACCCTGATGTGGCAATATCGATTTTTTACATGTCTACATGATTAATGAAGCTGCTAGATGTTTGTGATACTGTATTCATGTTGAGGGCTGGGTCTCTCATGTACATAAATTGCCTACTGCTTTCATTTGTGCCCCCATGGATTCAGAGCATCCATTCATGCACTTGATAGGCTTTGGGGATAGTGGATTCATAGCTTGAGGATCTAACTCTTTGCCTTTGTTTGGCAAGAACTGTTTTAACTTGCCTTGGTTTGTATTACATTTAGAATTTGACGTTAGATTTGAAATTTTTAGATGGTTGAAAGTGAAATGTGTGCACGTTGTGAAATAGTTGTTAACATAATTAGTATTCAAGGATTATTTTGTTTATACACAGGGTACATGTTGCACTAATATTTTAATTAATTTTAAAAAAAAAAAACAAATTATGAAGTTTTTAGCGACTAAATATTTTGGTAGCCAAAAATGCAAGCAAAGGTTTTTTGTGTGTATATATTTAGTAGTAAGAAAGAACAAAAGACTTTTGGAGACCAAATAGTTAGTAGCCAAAACAAATTAGAATGAGGGAAGAAACTATTGCCAACTAAATATTTTAGTCACCCAAAAACACGGCATCCTTCGGCAACTAAACTATTTGGTCGTAAAATAGAAGGAAATGAAAATATCCACTCTTTTGGTGACTAAACTGTTTAGTCATGAAAACTAACAACGACTAAACTATTTAGTTGCTAAATGTATTATTATTAGCGACTAAAATGTTGTAGCAACTAAATGTTTTAGTCGTTAAAAGAGAATTTCATTTTGTTTTGATTACTTTTGGCGACTAAATATTTCGTCGTCAAAAATTTTTGTTTGGCGACTAAATTTTAGTAGCCGAAGATGAGATAATTAGCGACCAAGGTCAATTTAGTCGTGATTGACTATTGCCAACAAGGCTTTGGTGACTAACGGGGTGACGAAGAACTTTAGTCGCCATTGACTTTCGGTGACAAAAAAATAACCTTCGACGACTAAAAATTTGGTCACCAAACGTGTAATTTCCTAAAATATATTTTAGTAACTTTTTGACTTTTTATGAAAGGATGTGCAGAAAAGTAAAGAGAGCGATGCGACAACTTATAGTGATATTTTGACTAAAATATATAGTTGACAAATGAGACAGAAACCAAAAGTTTTGGGGCTTAGCGAAATAATATAAGATAAATTTGTAACACACCACAATAATTAAGGCATATATGCATAGTGAGAGTAGTGCATACCAAGATGATTTGTTGCAAATTGCATCTCAATTCCATCTTCAGATAGCTGGTATGGGAAAAACATAACACTAGCACTATTTCTGAAACAAATATAGATTATTCAAAACTTGCAATTTTTTTGTTTTATTTTCAAAGAGAGAGAGAGAGAGAGAGAGAGAGAGAGAGTACATTAAGATGTTGAGGGGAAGATTGAGAGAGTTGAAGTGATTAACAAAGGCTTTAATTGAGTTGATTGAGGAGAGGTCTAGTTTTAGGAAATCCACACGAATGGTTTCGTAGTCTTTAAGAATGAGGTGTTTGGCTTCATTAGAAACTTCCATCACTACAGGAATTCGCATTTTTGCTGACCAAAAATTTAGTCGGCAAAAGTTATCCACGACTAATTTATACTTTGGTCGACAATTGAGGTTCGTGAAAAGTAATTAGCGACTTAAAAATTTTTTGGTCGGGAAAAAGTTCTATTTGCCGACTAACTTTTTGGTTGTTAAATATATAATTACTGCGACTAATCCATTTAGTAGCTAAAACACTTTAGTCGCGAAAAGCCATATTTTCCTGACCAAACGATGTTAGTCGCCAATTGTCACATTCAACAACCAAAATGTTGGTCGCCAATTGTCACATTCAACGACCAAAATGTTTGGTCGCCAATTGTCACATTCTACGACTACAAAGTTTGGTCGGCAATTGGCACATTCCACGACCAAAAAGTTTGGTCGCCAATTGTCACATTCCACGACCAAACTTGTTAGTCGGCAATTGACCAATTAGCGACGAAATCTGTTGGTTGCCAAAATTAATGATTTTAACTACTAAATAATTAGTCGCCAAAAGTATCCTGTCGCCTACCTTATTTAGTCGGCAAAAATATTACTTATATCTTTCCCGGCTAATCACTTGGTCGCCAACATAAGAAAAACAAAACCAAAATTTAGTCACCAACTTCCATCAAAATAAATCTATAATTCATAATAATCCATCCAATATAATATGTAATTTGCAAGCATCATTCAAATCAACTGAATCATGAACATTCGACAAAATACATAAATCATCCAATCCTGAACCTGTTTAATAAAAGTCAACAACTATTATAAGTTTTCATTCACAAGTAATTCCAAACTACATATTCCTCCAATTAAAAATCCACTTGTAATCTATATAATCATCCAAGTCACATCCATATAGCATAAAAATTTAAAACAGAACAAGTACTTGTTATCATGTTTTAAATTTTTATCCATGCGCATCTGTCAAAAAATATCTACCCAAATATTTTCTATACACATCCATCCAAAAATATAACTACTATTGTACCCAAATATGTTCCACCAAAACATCTATCCAAAAATATATATTTCTTCAAAAAATGTAACAAGTTCCAACTAGTCCTATATAATTTAGCTTCGTGCACGAGTTCATCCATCTATACCAAATAAAAAGAGAAATAATGTTAGGTACTTTTTTATGAAAAATTTGCACATCAAATGACTGTAAAATTAGGCAAAAAATGAAAAATGTCCAATTTCAGTATAGGTAACAGGAACAAATTATTGAACTTTCAATACCAGTTTGTAAATAAAACAACAACATTCATATGTATATATCCAGTCAACATTACAATTCTATTAATATGATGATTGCCAATGTTGTTTGTCGTCTACTTTTAATACCAACCGCATTGGCCTCATCCTCGGATTTTTGCATCTGTGGTCTTCACTCAAATAAGCCTTCTTCTTATTGTTCTTTACAAAAATGTCTGTTTTTGTTACTATTTCAAAAACTATGTGGAAAATGTGGTGTTTTGTTGTTGGCTCGAGCTATTTTGAACTTAGAAGTCACACCATTGTTTAAAGAGTCGTTGTAAGTTGTGGCAACCGTTTCAAGGGTGAAGTGTAAAATTCTATCAATTGTAAGTCCATGTGATTGATAGGATTTGCTGAAAACATTTTGTTGGAGTCTTAAGGTAATTGAAAATATATGTAGCCTTTTGCTATATGGTAATTTTGTGAATGCACTTTATTCAGTACCGGCCATAACTCCTATTTCTCTAGCTAGTGCATCTCTGTGAAGCAAAAAGCATATCTTTCGTATATGAGGTTGCCAAGAAAAGTCTGTTACATTTGAGGTTTACGCATGATATGTCATTTTTTGCTTCCAAGTATGCATATTTTCGCATTTCAATGGACAATTTCTTGCATAAATCTCTAATTGTGCATCCTATCGACACGCCACTTGCTCTCACAAGTTTATTTAATCTAGTCCTTGGTGACCATGATGATCTCGGGGCTGTTTCCAATTTTGTCCCCCAAACGGCCCTTTTTCGCCTCTTTTCCTCACAATTTTTTGTCTAAATCTCTAATCGTGCATCCTATTGATGCACTGCTTGCTCTCAGAAGTTTCTTTAATCTAGGCTAAGGTGACCATTATGATCTCGGGGGTGTTTCGATGCTATTTCCAATTTTTGCCCTCAAACGGCCCGTTTTCGCCTTTTTCCATAACATTTTGTTGTCTACATATCTAACCGTGCGTTCAATCGACACGCCGCTTGCTCTCACAAGTTTATTTAATTTACTCCTATGTGACCGTGATAATCTCGGGGCTGTTTCCAATTTTTTCCCTCAAAAGGCCCGTTTTCGCCTCTTTTCCTCACAACTTTTTGTCTAAATCTCTAATCGTGCATCCTATTGACGGGCCGCTTGCTCTCACAAGTTTCTTTAATCTAGGCCGAAGTGACCATTATGATCTCAGGGGTGTTTCGATGCTATTTCCAATTGTTGCCCCCAAATGGCCCGTTTTTGCCTTTTTCCATAACATTTTGTTGTCTACATATGAAGAGACCCACCTTTCATATCCCCTTATCTTTGTATCTATATGCATCTCATGAAAGTTCCACATATACAGTTTGACCTATAACAAAAGATATATAATATGCAGAAAGACTCAGAAAGTTGTACACTCATAGCTCCTTCATGTGTATATGAAGAGACCCACCTTTGTTTCTAAGAAAGTGTTTAGAGTCTTTACACATTTTGGGTTTACAAATTAAGGGTTAAACTAACTGTATAGCATGCATAACCTTTTCATACAAGACAAATTCATTAAAGATTTCCACCTTTAAAACACACTTATCTCTTTCTTGTACGCTTCCTCCTCTACAATTTGCTAAAGAATTTTATCCCTAAAATCATTAGTTGATTTAAAATTTATATTAAATTACAAGTGTTTAGTAATTTGTGAATGATACAAAAACACAACAGGCTGTGTTGGTGTTCTGTAATTAGCATTCTCAATTTCAAGAGAGATTGATACAGGATTGATATTGGCTCTATTATCTCTAGGCTTGCTTGAACTTGTACTCTATTATTCCTCATTTGGCTTGAGAGGAATCATAGAGTCTTCAGCAAAGAGAACATTCCTGCAGCAGTTCTTGCTTTGAAAATCTTTAATATGATTTAGAGTGTTGTCACTTAAACATTTGAAGAGGAATCCAAATGCTGCATGGTTTTTATCTACTTGGAGGCAGCCATCATCTATCCTCAGTAAGGATCCTAATTGAAGTTTTAGTAGGTATATCTAACAGTTTTGCAGGTGGCCCTGCACTCATTCTAGTTGCTGGTATACCTCATTATCGTGAATGGACCAGATGATTGGAGCAGTGAGTTGAGTGTGGTGTGTTACCTATAATCAGAGTTGACAGTATGTGAGCTACTATAACATCTTTCCTAACAGTTTGGTATGCAGGTTGTCATTCTGGCCTTTCTTAGGGATGGTTGGTTGAGTCTGTTGTGAGCATTTAGTCAGGTGTTGGGCAGTAGTGAGCTTGTGGGTTGAGTGATGTGAAATTTTGTAAGAGTGTTCCTAACTATTTTCTTGCTGGTTCAGATCTGTACTGCCACATTAGTAGGGAATTCTTTGGTGAGAGCCTAGTGATGAGAGGATATATATTTGGTTTGATTTATATATAGTTTCTATAACCTGTTCATTTGATGAGTTATTATGCTATTGACTGTTGAGTTTGCTAGTACATATATCAGTGAGGTGTGGTTGCCCAGTTAACTAGGTTCCCTGATTCTTCTTTTACGCTCCATAGTCAACTAGGTTTAATCCTAACGATTTTTTTTTTTATGTTTGTGTATTTTTTAATTTCAGAGTTGGATGACATGTCTGGGCTTGGCACCAAAGAAAACAGCATCCCCTGTGCAAGAGAAGCAAGGGAAGTAACCTAGTCCTATACAGAATGGCACCAGTGATGAGGCCAGGAGGCTTGCTGCTGCAGCCCTGTCAGCAGTTAAGGATGCTGCTGCTTTGGCTGCTGCTTCAGGCAAGGGGAAAGTTGAGGTAATCACATTGTTTCACATGTAACTATTATTGCTACCGGTGTCTTTCGTGTTAACTGGCCTTGTTACCTGTGCACAATGTGTGCTACTAATTTGACATTGATTTATTAGGGCCCTGCTAATTGAACATTTTGTAGTGGTGGATGCTAGTATTTAGTTTGATCTTGTATGAGGGACATCACAATTTAATTAAGGGTAAATTGTGCTGATCATCCCTGAAGTTTGGAAAATATATAATATTTTCATACATTTAACATAATTACTCTGACCTCCCTTTTAATAAGCCTAAAACGACTGGAACTAATGTAGATAGTATGTAGAACAAGCATGATCAAAGGGTAAAATATATATTGTAGTGTAAAAGAAAGAAAAAAAAATATCATTTTTCCATTCATACGACTATTGAATAATTGATGGGCAATGTTATATGAATTAAGACCTTTGGGGAGCATAGTGTAATTATGACAAACTTGTGATGTTCATTGTATTTTTGCAAAACCTCGAGAAGTTAGTGTAATTTACCCTTTAATTAATGTCCATATTAGACAATTAAAGGTCCTACAAACCCATTTCCTGAAGGACGGAGATCGATGATATTCATATGGTAATAACCATAGTAAACCCGACTGTGCATCTGTGAACCATATAATAATAATTCAAAGTGAATTCTTTTAATCTTACAGGTCACAGAGGTTCGGGAATTTGCAGGTCAAGATATTGAAGTAAAGAAGTTTGTTGATGCTGATTCGAAGGAGGCATCTGAAAAAGCCAAAGCTACTATAGGACCCCCTTCTGCTGTCGATGCCATTCTTGAACAAATTAGGAAAAAGCAAAAGCTCAGTGTGCTTGACAAAACAAAAAAGGATTGGGAGAATACAAGGAAGAAAGCAAGGGCCTGAAAAATGAGTCGGATGCTTACAAGAAGAGCTCAAATCAGTACTTAGATAAAGTGTCTTTCTTGCAGCGAACAGATTATTGGGAATTCACACCAGCAATTGTTGTTGTCATGGTTAATAATTGTCTGCAGTTGGAAGTAGTGGTGCTATTGTTGTGATGTTAGGAGAGTATGATGATATGAGAAGCAATATAATTGAGGGCCGTGATGCTTTGTGAACACACACTTCTTATCAGGTGACTGCCAACCATAAGCTTCCACATATACACTGTCTTGGAGATATTGCAGTCATGGCTGCAGCCCAAGCTGGAGTGTTAATGGCATCTGAGAAACTATGAGGCTCAATCAGAGCAGGATCAGGAGCAGTAGAAACTAACAGTCAGTAATGATAGACTGATGCTTTAGGTCTGGTGACATGAGTAGTACCAACAGAATCAACATACCAATTTGTAGGAGGAGAAACAGACCGAGAAGCCATATAAGCAGTCTAGGATGGAGAGGATGATTGTGTAGAAGAATTATAAGAAGCATCCATACAAAACCAACAATCAAGAGCTATATGGTTAGGCTTGCCACAGATCTGACAAAATAGAAATGAACCACAGGAAGATTATGAAGATTGAGATTGTCGGCCTGAGTTAGAGAATTGGATTTCCTCAAAATAGACCTCCTATTGAGGTATTATCTCCTCTACGAAACTGATTATGATTCCCTCGAGAGTTAGCAGATGATTGATTTTGAAACCGAGACTGAGTGTGAAATCTTGCAGTGGAGTAAGCAACACTTAGATCAGAATTAGAAGACTTAGTATCTGAAGCAACATGCAAAGCCTCAGAACAGAGTAAAATTCTGCAGGAACTGTGGTCTTATGTGACTGCAATTCTGCAGGAAGTCCATTCAAGGTGATGACAACCAGATATGCTTCATCAATTGGATATCCAGATAGAGATAATTGATCAGAATTTTTTTTGATCTGGAGCAAATATGCATCCATTGGTGATATGGATTAGCCACAGTTTTTCCAGAAGAATCAAGAATGGTTGCATATGGAGGAACAACAGATCCATCAACATAACTCAGAAGATTCGTGGCTCTGAGTATATTCTGGATCGGCACATCCACACAATGTAATTCCTAATTGGTTGGAGAGACATTTTGATGAAGAGAATATTAAATTGACTTTTTTTTATGAGTTTGAAAGGAATAAGTTTCCAAAGTTTGATGACATGTTTTTTATGGTCATTGGTTGCATAGAACATTCAGTTAAGATTCACAAAGTTTAGATTGAGGACTCTAATACTAGAAATTGTGTTAGTGATTTAAATACCATATATGCTGACCTCATCCCGAAATCTTCTCCAAAGCCAGCATATAGAACTCAGACGCAATTTCCGGTAGACAAGTTTACATTTGGAAGATTCAAGTGCTACACCAAGGCTTTATGATGCTAAAAAGCACACAACAAACCAAGGGAGTATTATTGTATGATGATAATTGCATCGTCACAAATGAAAAATTAAACTATAACCAGAATTATTATACTAGCAAGTACCACAAGCAACAAGTCATCAGCAGCTATATTTACCAGACCTAAATTCCCACACATTTTATTTACAGAATCAAGGAAATAATATAACAGTATCATTTTCAAGCGTTCAAACCCAGACATTTTTGCTGCAAATCATTACAGTAAAATCAAACCCATTTATGACATCAAACCCACAAAGCTCTAGAAATCAAGCCACTTAAACCAAACCCATTTAAGAAATCAACACGAAATTGAACTGAATAAATCATATAAAACCCTATAGCAAGAGTTGACAGTTGGGGAAATAGAGGAAAGGAGAGAGAGACAGAGAGAGAAGTAGAGCCTCCATCAATATTCAAGCTTGCTTTTTAAAACAAGCAATGAGGAATGAGGATGCGGGCTTCTTCGGTTTGTTGGGATCAGCAATCTTCTTCTTCTTCTGGCGATTCTCTTTTGTTTTCCCTTTGTTCTTGAGCAATTCCAAGGCTTCTTGCTTGTGAATTTTCATCATCTCATCCTCTTCTTTTTTGGGATTGGCAGACTCTTCCTCCTTCCTCTGCTTGTAAGCCTCCATTTCTTCCAAATATTTTTCCATGTTTTGCTTTGCAATCTGCAAGTTCCCAAAATGTGAAATGGTTGTTGCAGAGACAGAGAGAGAGATTGAGAGAGAGAGAAAGAGTTAATTGAACCTTTTCATAAGGCTTCTTCTGTTTCTCTGTCATGTTATTCCATTCTTCAATTACCTCCCAGCCACTCTTGCTCTCTGCTCTTCGCTCATTTCTGAACATGAAAAACGCAGACATCGGTTGCTTCGGCTTCAACGGGTCCTTCTCTTTCCTGTAGAAATTCAATGAGACAGATTAGAGAGAGAATAAGAAGAAGGGGGAGAGAGAAATATAGAGAAATTTAACTTATTCAACTGCAGAAATTGCTCTTCCTCCAACAACCTCATTGCATCAGTTGAGAACGCCAATGACGCAGACATTGGTTGATGAGGACTCAAACTATAAATATCAAAATGCTGAAGATCAAAAATCTGAACTTCACTTTTTTCCTCCTTCTGATCTTCCTTTCTGCTGTTGGTGCAGAGGAGACGGCCTATAATGGAGTACCAAAAGGCGGCAAAAACCTTATTCTGTGACTCGGCCATTTTGAGACAGAGAGAGAGAGAGAGAGAGACTGTGAATGGCTGCAAAAACTGTCGTGAGCGAGAGAGAGAGAGAGAGAAAGATAGAGAGACTCTGTGAATGGCTGCAAAGACTGTCGTGAGAGAGAGAGAGAGGGAGACTGTGTGGAATGGCAGAACTGAAAGTGATTAATATATATGGATACTCTCTCCCTCTCTCTCATCTCATCAGTAGTATATAGTATTTTCTTCCATTCCTTATTTTCTTCGAACAGGCCTTCCCTCTCTTCTCTGGAAGTTTCATTCCTTCCTTCCTTCCTTGCTAATTTGAATTATTTACAGTATAAATAATTTGAATAATTTGAATAATTATCCTAATAATTTTTTTTCATTTAATATAAATTATTTCATTTTTTTTCTTCAATCTTAATTTTTTTTTAAAAATTGTGATTATGTTTTTATTAATTTTTTTTTAATTTAGTGATATTGCATTTTTTCATTTTTTTTAGTGATATTTAATTTTTTCATTTTTAGTAATTCATTTATTCATTTGACAAATCCTTTCATTTTTTTCAATTTATATCATTTTTTTTAGTGATATTTCATTTTTTTCATTTTTAGTAAAATTATTTCATTTTTTCATTATAAACTAATTAGTGTCAATTAATGGCTTAAGTAGCATCAATTAATACTAAAATTGTTAATTAGTATCAATTAATATAAAATTTATTTCATTAATGGCTAAAATGATTAATTATTATTATTATTTTTTTATTAAAAAAACACTGAAAACCTCAAAAAAAAAAACACTGAAATCCATCGCCGGAGAAAGAAAACAACAACGACGAACCAATGCTAGAGAGAGAGAGAGAGCAGCAACAGCAACGACGAACCAACATTGGACGACGACGGACAGTTGATCGTCACCATCGATCATCACTCAGTCGATCGTGACTCTAGCATTTCAGATCGCAATCATCACACAGTCGATGGTTAGGATTTCGATCGCGAAGCTAGGGTTTCAATCGCTAAGAGAGAGAAGAGATCTGGTTCGTGAGAGAGAGTGAGAGAGAGAGAGCACCTGAAATCACCCGTTGGAAATCGCCTCTCGCCGAAAATTGCCTCTCTTTCTCTCTCTCAGAGAGAATGAACAGTGATGCCTTTTGGTTTATATAATGGCAATTTGGTAATACTTCAAATTAGTAAAGGGCATTTAAGTAATTTTGCCCCTCAATTTGTAGCTTCCCGCTTAAGCTGAACGAGTTAAGCACCCCGGAGGCCACTCAGCCAAAAAGCACTTTTTTTGGCTTAATTTAAGCTACAAAAAGTGATTTTAAGTTTTACCAGACATACCAAAACAGCTTAAAATAATCTAAAAGCTAAGTTAAGCAGTTTTTAAGCTCTACCAAACACCCCCATTTTATCCTGCTCATGAGTATGTACTCACTTTAGTACTGTTCTGTAGTTTGAAAAATGGGAGAGAAAAAGACTTGGATGATTAATTATTTCAACAACTTTCTTTCTCTCTTTTTTTCAGAATTTTCGAAGGTATTCTCTTGTTTCCTATGGAAGAACGTCCCACGGGTAATCAATCCCTCTCTATCAATAGTAAGTGAAAAGGAAAGGAGTAAACTAATCAGTAACCCAATGGGCTGTGGCACTTTGGTAAGATTTTAGGGTATAAGCCTTGAGATCTTAGGTTTCACACGCCCTAGGGCCGACTCCTAGGGATTTGGTGTAGTGGTCCTAAGATGGCCCTCTAAGTGCTAGACGACCCATATCCAGGGCTTAGTTGTGAGGTCGAATCCTGACCGTTGCACTCTTTGACTAAAATAGTGTCTGTGTGTGTTGCGGAGTTGGTGCTCACACTCGATATTTGACCCTCGTTCTACTCTAGTTAACCGACATTAGGTACTTGATTTCGAAATTAGCGGATAACAGGCTTGAGAGTTTACTCATTAACCAAAAATAAAAAAATAATCAATGTGTATGGTTTCAGTTTTCTGAATTCAATTTTTTAAAAATTGGTTTTTTCATTTTTTGTATTTTTTTTGTTTTTAGTGAATATTTTTAAAATTTCCAACAATTTTTTTACTTTGTTAGATGCACCTCACTTAGATGTATCTAGATAGTAAAATATTTGTGAAAAATTATTTTAAAAAAATAATAAATACACAAAAACACAAAAATTGTACTGAATTTTCATTTTATTTTATTTGTTTTTGTGTGTTTTTGGTATTTAGTATTTTTTTAAAGATTTTTTCACAAATATTATACTTAAAAAATATAATATTTAAAAAAATTGTACTTAAAAAATTACTTAAAATATTTAAAAAATTCAATAAAAACAAATAAAATATGGAGAACAAAAAAGTAGAATTTTTTGAAAAGTGAATTTTGAAAATTAAAACCAAACAGATTTGGCCACTCTGAACTTTGTTCCAACCACCACCAATTTTTTTTCTTTTTTTCTTTTTTTTTTCATTTAAACCCTTCAAGATTTCTACTATTACTAGTCATGAAACGTTGTTGTCTTGATTATAAGTTGTGTATAGTTATGAAGTTTTGTGATTGTCGGATTTGTGATGATTAGTTATAAGACTTTGTGGTGGTTGGCTTTGAATCAAAATAGCCTTGATTATGAGGCTTTCGTTTTGGTTATAAACCAAATTGGTGGTTGGTCTTTAGTGATTTTTTTCAAATGTATTAAGTTGAATTTTTTTTTTAAATTTTTTTTTTTACTTTTTCATCAATTCATCTATTGTAGAAGGATTTTTTTTTAATGAAAAATTTCAAAAAAAAAGTTTACTAAAAAAAAAAAAGAGGGCTTAAAAGTGATTTTTTTAACTTTTTATTTTTTTAAAATTTCTAATCCATCTAGTCAAGTAGAACTTAAACATATACTAAAACACTAAAGATTTTGGTTGCAAAATATTACTGGTCTCAATACTAGTGCTTATTTTGATAACCTTTTCATTAAATGTTTTAATTGTAATGGAAACAATTAGACCATATTATCTATAATTAAGTTTTTAATTTGTGGCCCAACTAGCTAGTACTTTCACTAGTTTCTTGCTTAAGAATCACTTGTTCCATTTCCAATTTTTTTTTCATTTCCATTTTTTAAGTTTTTTTTTTTTTTTTTCTTCAGGGAGCAACCACAACATGCTACGTGGCACTTCACCCCAAGTTGAAAGGTGTAATTGGAAAGTACTTTCTTGACTGCAATGAGGGGCCACCAAGCAAGTTTACCACATACAAGGTGTTAGCCAAGAAATTTTGAGATTTTAGCAACCAGTTGGTTAATTCAGCTCAGAAAATTTAAATTATATGTGTGTGTGTGTGTCTGTGTGTGTTTCTCATTGTTTGATTTCAATATTTGAGTTGTTTCACAAGGTATTGTTAGCCTTTTGTTGGTCATATGGTTTCTGTTGAGTCATTTGCTTCATGATTGTAAGAGTTATATATGGATGTAATTAGGCGTATTCATAAAAAAAACTGGTAGAATTCAAATAAATAAATAAATAATCAATTCAATTCGATCCAAGTGTTGGTATATTCCGAATTTTATTAGTTTTGGTTATGGTACCAATTTCGTAAAACGGTGGAATTTTTTTTTTTATTTGTTTTTGAACGCCAAATGATGGAACTGTTTAAATTAACACAGTAAATTCGATTTGCGATTTTAAGGTTTCAATTATAATTCTGAACCGATTCGAAGAGTGATGTATTTATTTATTATTTTTAGATATTTCTATATGTAAGAACAAAAATGCATTGGCTAGCAAGATTCAAATACCAATTTATGGAATTGAGTTAGGTTTGATCAACTCAATTATGTCACTTGTTGATAGTTTATATTTTATAATAAGATATAGAAAAATATTTGAGAGACGTAATTTATTATTTTTAAAAATTATCCCTAAATTAATGATGTGTCTGACAAGTATCAAATTTTGATTTGTCAAACATTCCATCGTGTGGGGGTTTAACTTCAATTCCATATCATTAAGGATTATCTAGGAGTGATAAATTAAGAAATATAACATTATTGTAAAATATATATCATATCCAATTATATATTATTTTAAGAACTATAGACCAAACCAAACCAATGATTAGTTAGGAGTGATATATCATATCTAATTATATATTAGTTGCGATGAAATCAGATGAATTTAATTTATGAACACCTACAAAATATGAGTACTTTAAAAATGTTAATGTGTAAATTTTGAATATTTATTGAATATGAATACACGTATATACTGAATACGATATGTGCAAGCCTAGTCGCGATGGGGACGCAATGGGTACCCCTAATCTATGTGACTTGGTCATTACGATATTTTGAGTGTACAAAAACACTTCACAACAAAAGTCTACCCAATTAAATTTAAAATATATATATATATTTTTAAGAATGTCCATATATACACATCCACCGGGATTGGGAGCACTTACAAAATCTTTTCTTTTTTTTTTGTAGTAAATTTTTTTTATAAAAATTATGGTACTTTCTAAAAAAAAATCAGTCCGTAAAAAATTCTAAAAAAATTAAAATACCAAAATAAATAAATAAAAAGTTTACCATTTTAAAAAAATTTTGATATGTCTTTTCTAATTTTTTTATTTTTCAATACATCTTGTCGACTTAAATCGAGAGATCTAAAATTTTTAAAAGATTCATTAAAAGAAGAAAATAAAATAAAAATTTAAAAAAACAAATAAACATATTTTTCAAATTTTTTTCTCAAACTGGATTTCATTTTGCTGACACACAAATATATATATATATAATTAGGTAGATATTGTTCTGCGTTAACAAAACATATCTATAATATAATCAACTTCCACAAGTAATGCAAACAAGAAGAAACTAATATATAACATGATTTGTGTTTCAATTCATACAAAATACAAATTCAAACCAAGGCTTTAGATTCTAATATTACTCTGTGAATTAACCGTGATAGATTTAGTTGAGCTCCAAGGTCTTCAATGTGTCTCATCATTGTCATCAACCTCCCACAACCCCCAGGCTCGGACAACCAAAGCTGAGGCGCCGACGATGACCGCCGCAAAAACCAGAGGAGCCAACAGGTCCAACAGTTTGGACCGCCGCCGGAACATCTGAACCGGGAAGCACAGAACCTTTGTTAGATTGGAACATCCATCAGAACCCTAACCAACCCCTCCTTCTCACGTGCCCGAGAGAATACAGACTTCCGAGAGATCGCCGATACGAACGCCGCCTCCGACCAGAACGACGCCACCGCCACAGTCACCGTCAGAACCGCCATCCATGTGGCGGCATAGAGCAGTGGCGGCGGCAGAGGGCACCAGGAGGTGAGCCGTTGGAAGATTGAATTGAAGAGAGTGAGAGTCATTTCCAAGATCAAATCAAGCACAACAATGGCGAAGAATGATTCGAGTTCTTGTGTGGATATATATATATAGATACTAGCACACGATGATTCAGATAAGTAAGAAACCCATAATCTTTGGTTTAAACATTACTCATATCTTTAATATACATGAATGAGAAATAGATTAGACATAAATATGAAAATAATTAAGATAACTAACATTTTAAAGGAGAGTACAACACACAAAAGTCAATTTTCTCCTATTTGTTTAATTGTTCAATTAGGAGAACACTTGTGGAACCCATATCTTTAACTTTCCTAAAGGAATAAGTTTTCCTAATTTCCTTCAATATATGGAATTCACATCTCGAGAATCTCAATATACCTTATCTTCAACCATAAAACATACGTTTTCACAATTACATCCACTGATTTGTTTATTTTTTATAAATAAATCAATACATAGTTTCATCCCACCTTTCTCTCAATTAGATCCCCCAAGCACAAACACCTCGAAGAAGGTAATGTGTCGAATACACGTCCAAATGTTTCATTAATTTAATTATTATTTTTTTATATTTTTTAGATCTAGACACGCTTTGGACACACGTCCATCACTTATTCATACTCTCAACTCAAGGCATGCACTTCTCGTGTCAACACTTATGTGAAAAAGAGTATAAATCAAACTAAAAAACGCTTAGTAAAACAAACAAAATAAATCACTACCATAGCATGCTTAAAGAGCTTCCCAAGCAAAGCATTAAGCTGTGTGTTGAATATTCCATCCCCAATTCCCAATGCAACTGCAATGAGAAGAGGGTATAAAATGCCGAGTACTCTACTAGTTACGCTGCACAATGGCACAGTTAACAAGAACTGAAAAGTTCATAGCAGCTTCAAATCAGATAAATATAATTAAAAACTTTAGATTCTAAATAACTTTAATTGGAATCGACGAGAAACCTAACCTGTACTTCAGTAGAAGCCAAAGCAGTACAATAACTGAATGAAAGCTCCGACACAAACTATTAGAGTGATTGACTTGAGACCAGAGGTGAGTCGACCCATAGCCAACGAGCACTGACACATATTCCAGATATAAACTGAGTCTGAAAACTTAACGAATCAAACAAATGACAAATTATAAAACAAAGATGGTTTTCCTGGGTTTTTGACTTTTAGCAAGCTTGAGGTGTAATAGTATTTACATCCTATGCCACATTATTATCGAATAATTTCCTATAAAACATATGAGGCTAGAGATCATAGCAGAGGTTGTGAGTAAATAACTTGAATGCACATATCGTGGGAAAAATAAGATTATGGAACAAAACACAGGATGTGATTATCCATCCATATTATCCATGTGACGTACCACCAGGACAATAAATGAAATTTTGTATATTGTTGCAAACACACAACACAACTCAGAGAGAATAAATATGGAAAGGTTATATATTATTTGTTATTCTTGTTCCTTACAAAAGGAAAAGGTTAATGAAATTTAAAGTTGTTCACTCGATTCATTTTTATTTCTCCAACTCAACAAGATGAAAGAGACGACGAACATGCCTTGTCAAAATTAATGTACGTAAAACAGAAACACTCACCAAGTGAGCTAATTCATTTAAACCATTCCATAAAGCTACTCATTTCTGCATTGCCATACTTACAATTGTATCAAAGGCCCCATACATTGCCATAGCACCACCTACACCAGACTCACCAAATGCAGGTTCCACAATGTACTTGGTGTATTCAGCCCTAAAATTGTAAACGCGTTCCATGCTTAATTCAAGAAAATGTTACAATGTATATAGTGCACAAATTGAATGGTCAAAGGACAATAAAAAAAGTAAAATGTCATAAGTTAATCAACAATTACCATACAAATGCTTGTTGTAAGCCTGAATATGCAATAAGGGGGATGATTAATAGCATTCATAAGTCAAACAATGGAGCGATGACAGACTTCGACATAGAAACCATGGAAGAGTAGAAACTGACAGAAGAATCTGGTAAAGTCTCCTCTCCTTTAGCATCCCTCTTTTATAAGAAGCACATGAGTATGGTACCTAAGGTCATACTACAAAGGAACACAATATATAGTAAAGTTGTGCCACTGGTAGTTCCCCCCTGCAGTGATGTGAAAGAAAGAATAACAAATTAAAGATGCGAGTGTTTTAAAAGAACTAAAAAATCATAGATTCTGACACTGAGGTAGAATCTACAATGCTTCAAATTTTCCACAACCAAATGAAAGATAGTGGTATATTGCTGTCAAGGACGGCACTACATAGGATTAAAGTTTTGCCATTGAATATCCTTATTATTTTTTTTTAAATACAAGTAATTTATGTATATTTTAATATTTTATTTGCTATATTAAAAATATATATATTGAACACCCCAAGAAACACATACACTTCTGGACACTACTAAGAAGGTGCGTATCCATGTTCGATGCATGTCCGGCACTAGCACTCATCGGACACTTTTTGACATGTGTTGGATACTTTATCAACTTTTTGTTTTAGACCTTGATCCCCTTCGGATACTTGGGTAGAGGTGTGAAGGATTCACAGAATGGAACAGTCGAGTTTGTCAACTTGACAAAATTTTCTAACGAAAGGAATGCCAAAAATGGAAGCCAACCGTGTCGAAAACTCTATAGCTCTAATTGTTGACATGGCTATACAATTGTTTCCCACGGTTAGACAACTACTCCAACAGACTATGCCACTCAAACCAACTAAGGGAAGTCATTCCTCTTGAAACTCTCTTCATTGATTGATTTTGAGACTATTGAATAAGGTTTGGGACCCTTGACTTTATCCCTTTTAAAAAAAAAAAAAAAAAAAAAAACTATCATTAAAACGTCCACCAAAGAAATTATTAACGACACAAAATAAAAAGGGAAATCCCTTAGCCAAATAAGGGGAAAAAAGGAAATAAACATCATTCACTTCATAATAAATCGGACTCTCCTCATCTTTCTGCCATCTTTATTTTTCAGTGCTAACTTATAGTTAAAATTGCATTAGAGATGCAAAAGATAAATTGAACATTAAATAATTTTTTGGTACAATCAAGGTCAGAGTTTCTCGAGTGTAATGCAAGCATTAATAACTAAATCTAAGATAATGAATTGGTGTTGGTAATACAACAATCAACATAGAAAAATATAGGACATGGAAATCAGCTTGGAATCACAAGCATGCACATACCGTTCCATCTTTCAATAGAACAAGAGACATAAGGTTTCCAACGAACAGCAAAATTCAATAAAAAATGAAGATTATTCCAGATGCACAACATCCATACAAAACAAATTGAATATATTCTTATTAGAACCAAAGATCATTAAAATTGTCATCAAACACCAAAATGTAGCACCTGGTGACCTGCAAACATTCCCCAAAATTTTCCATTGAAGTTACCAATCACGTTTCCTTCTTCTAAGTTTAAATCATGTGCATGACTGCGTGATGTAGAAGTAAGATATGTACCCTGATGGACTATAATAACGTTAGGGAAAAAGTAATGTACTTATTACATCATCAAACACAAGAAAGTGATGAACCAAATCTAAAAGATGGACTTGTACCCCCGCAACCCATATTACTACGTCCAGTCTTACCCTCCCAAGTCCCAAACCACATGGACTTTTAGTCTCATGAAATTCACTCAAACATTTTGGGAGCAGCTCCCCTCAAGACTTCATCCTCTCAATATCTCTCAAGACTTCATTTTGTGGGCTCCATGTAGCCAACGAAGGTGATCCAAACCGCTCATCTTGTATGCCCAATAGAGTAGAACATATATGCAAAAAATTAACTTTATTGAATATCGATAAGCATATTAACTTATCATATTTTGTCTTATAAGATCAATGGTTTTTATTTAGATTCATATGTACCATCCATTTCATAAAATGAAACACAATCAGTTTTTTTTTTTTTATCAGCATGAAACATGATTAGTTAGTGTATCGATCGATGTCCAATCAAGCTAAATTTTAATAAATATATTCTTCTCTTCGACTTACAAGATGAATGGTTCGAATCAGAAAACTATGGAGCCCACAAAATAGAGTCTTGAGGGAGTATGGAGAAGATGTAGTCTTGAGGGGAGCCTACTCCCCAACAATTTTGGCTATTTCATCACCTATCAGTGCAAAGGCACAGTCACGTAAAACTTAAAAAGCACGTTTGTCCTCAACTGAATTAAGACAATACATCAATGATAAAAAAATTGTTACCATGTGGGCTTCAAATTCGCTGCTATGAACAACCAATACCCAGTAGTCCCAAGAACAAGAGCATTTTTTGTACCCAGGAACTGAACCACCAATGAAGCAAAGAAAGAAAAAACCATAAAAGACAAATACAATATCCCGAGCGAAATTGTCCCTATATCTTCCTCCTGAGACCCAAATTCAAAGTCTAAACCATCAAAAAAAAACACAAGCAATTGTTCAATTTATGTCTCATCAATCAAATTTAGAACTCACAGTATTGATTGTACTCTCCAGATTCTGAACAGCACCAAAGCCAAGAAAATCAACAAGAAAGCCGAGCTCAGAATATGCACATCTCTGGTATGGTTCTTCTTCATTAGGGTTTGAGTTTCCGAGTTCTCAGCAACAAGTGGTGCTTCTTCTTCTTCCATAGCTTCTGAGAAACACTCCAATCAGTTGAATTTGCTACGAGAAGATCGATTGAAAACCTAGAAATGGTTGGGGGAGTGTATGAGAGAGAGTGTTGACGAGAGTGGATTGAGACGTAGACGGCGAAGAGAGAGAAGGAGGAAGAGGGACCGGAGGGGCATTTCTTTATCTTGTTTGGTTCGTGAAAAAGTAGTGGGAAAAATGAAAATGTTGATGGGAGTGTCCTTGTTTTGACTTCTCTTCAGGTGCTGATTGGCCACTTCTCTGAAATACAGCATTCGTCAGGATGTGGGTTTTTATTATTATTATTATTATTATTATTATTATTATTATTATTATTATCTAGCCTTATTTGAAATCGACTTTTTTATAATTTTTTAACTTTTGATTAAAATATGATGTATAAAAATTAGTATATTTTGAATGAATTTTTGATTTTCTATGCAAAATATGCAAAAAAATATAGAGAAAAATGAATTTTTTGTATAGGTTGTTGGCTTTTTTATTTTTTTTTTAATGATTTTTTAACTTTTAAACTAAAAAATGATGTTGTCAAATGAGGCCTTAGTTTTGAGTTAAAAGTCTTATTTATGATGGGTCTTTTGACTTTTTTTATTTTTTTGAAAGAAAATATGAAATGATTATGGTTTAAATAAGACAATTTATCTTATTGACTTTGTCACGCCCTCAAAATAATACATAAAACCCCACATTCTCGACAAGCATTGATATAAGAGAAATAAACATCTTTATATTCATCAGAGTATTCATTATAAAAGTATTACATATTGACAATAAAAGTAAATGCCCTGTGGGCTTACAACTTTCCAAGCCAACACTTGGTTACAAAAAAAGAGTACTAACTCAAATACATATTAAGTCCTTGGCTTGAGTTTACATGTAATACATCAAAAGATAACAAAATAATCAAAAGAGTCTTCTACTCCCAGAACCTTCCAAGTTATGATCTTAGAGGTAGCATATCACCTGGACCTGAAAATGATGTCCCATATAGGGTAAGCCAAAGCCCAGTAGAGATATACTAAACCAAATATAAGCAATGCCTAAAACAATAGCATGTGATAGATGGTCAACACTTATAACAATTTACATCACACTACTGTTCCATGACAATCATGTCCATGTTACATTTCACTTTCCTTTACTTATCAATTCATTTCATAAACGTGGCTCAGAACCTGGCCAGATAACTTAAAAGAGATTACATCTCAAATTAGCAATATTTCCAATTCAATAGGGATAACAACTCACGTTAAACATTTCTTACTTCATAATAGATACACATTTTGGTGCTGTATTAGTCTCAGCCAAAATCACTTCCATACTTCACAAATGATACACATTTTAGTGCTATATCAATATCAAACAAAATCCGGCTTAGAGGTCCATCCCCTATCTTTCCCTAAACCGTGGAGTACATCCTCTATCTCCTCACATATAACACAATGCATATAAACATTATCATATACATGTTCAATCAATACACAACTTTGATGTATTATTCCAAACCGTCATATACAATGTGATTAGTTTTAGTTTCCCTAATCAACATGCTGTGTCTACAACAATCAAGACTATCCTCCACCGATAGCCTAAAGCAGTTGTTTCTAAACAGAAAATAAATGCATAAACAGGTATAATCTCCACATTTTCATAGGTGAGTGATAAAATTAATCCAACTACACCATTCAATCCCATAATTTCCCAATTTCACGAATTTCACCTCATTTCCATATTTACTCAAATTAATTATACCAATTAATTTATTTCAATAATTAGGGCAATTTCCCAAATTCTCAATATCAACCCCAAGGTTTCATTTCATCAATAATACAACATAAATTCCATTTTCTCAATGTTTCTCATACATATGGGTTTTAATATTTGAAAACCCCTCTCTTTTGTAAATTACACAAAAATCCCAAAACTTTCCCAATATTACCCAACAACCCCAACATATCAAAATGCCAAAATTTAAAGACAACACTCATAAGATGGAGTAGGGTATCCCTACCTCGAAGTTAGAGCTCAAACGGAGATGAAGACCAAGACCCAACGTGCTCCAAATTCAATAATTTTCAGATTAAAACAAAGCCCTCAACACCTTCTATCTTTTATACAAAGAGGCTAGGCTAGGAACTCACTAAAAGGAGATGAAACCTTAAAGAGAAGGTTTGTAGAGAGAGAGAGCTCAGATCTAGGGTTTGTATAAAGAAAAGAGATGAAAAAGTGAAGTGTTTCCCGCTGCTGCGATCTGATATAACACAGGCTTGCTCGAGCGAAGGATTGGTCGCTCGAGCGACCAGACACAAAGAATTCTCGCTCGAGCAAAGAAAGTCTCGCTCGAGCTAACAATACGAAACTTCAGGTCTGCAACCCAGAAGCACGCTCGAGCGACAGAATTCTCGCTCGAGCGAAGAAACTCGAAACATACACCTCGCTCGCTCGAGCGAAGGAAAGCTCGCTCGAGCTAAGAAATGCAACTCTTAGGTCCAGAACCAGACGCAGACGCAAGCTCGAGCAAAGAACTTCTCGCTTGAGCCACCAGATACAAAACTCAGCTCTCGCTCGAGCGAACAAACCCTGGCTCGAGTGGAGGATCCAAAACAAAGAGCTCGCTCGAGCGAAGGACCAAAATTCTAGGCAGCAACCATTTGCTCCCATTCACTCCCAAACTGTAACAATCCTGCCCATAACATCCTATAACTCAAATACAAAGTATAGAAGGACAGAAACAAGAGATACATAACATCAACTCTACGGAACCAAAGTCCGGAACACAATAATCAATGGAGGAAAATCTGGGATCGCTATAGACTTTTTAATTTTTAATTTTTAATTTTTTTTGGACTAAAATAGCATAAAACCAATACCCCAAACATAGGTTTGGAGAAAATAAAATAAATTAGAAAATAAATGAAAATATTGACTCAATTTGTTTTCAATTTTCAGAATTCACTTTTCATAAAATTATACTTTTTCGTTTTCCATATTTTTTTGTTTTCACTGAATTTTTTTAATATTTAAAGTAATTTTTAAAATTTTTAAAAACACCTAACATAAATACACTTAGAAAGTATAATATTTGTAAAAAAAAAATCTTTAAAAATTCACTAAATACAAAAAATACAAAAATAAAAAAAAAATTCAGTACATTTTTCATATTTTTGTGTACTTATTAATTTTTAAAAATATTTTTTCACAAATAATTTACGATTTAGATACATCTAAGTAAGGTATATCTAAAAAAGTGAGGTATTTTTTCATTAAAAAAAAATTGCTTAAAATTTTAAAAATATTCACTAAAAATAAAAAAAAATACGAAAAACAAAAAATTTAATTTTCAAATAACTAAATCCATAAAAGTGAAACCAAACACGCTGATTGTATTTTTTATTATGATGTTTAGATGAGTAAAAAAAAATAATTATGTAAAAGAAAGATATATGAGTGAGATTTTTATTGTTATTGTATTTTAGAAATAATTTTGGTATTATAAATATTTTACAATCAATCAACTTGTTTATCATTAAATCTCATCATTTTTTTTTTTTTTTGGGTGAGAAATTAAATAGTCTTAATAAGATATTTGGCTCCGTTTGGTTTAGTTTTAAAGTAAGGATTTGAGTATAGAATTGTTATAAACACAATTTCGTATCCTGCAATTAAGATACGAAATAAATACACAAATAATTAATTTGATTAATTATAATAAATGCGTACAATTCTCTGTAGATTTGCTTTATTGCAAAAGAACAAATCCTTTATTCAATCTCTGAAATAGTTGTAATTCAACGGCTATAAAAGTTTCTTGTTAAACTAGACAAATTGATGAATTTCTTCAAGTCTTCGAATGTAGAAACTTGGAAAAAAGAGGCTTGATCGAGAGCTTGAACGGCTTGATCTTGAACAATTCTTGAAATGATCTCTTTGGAATGAGAGACCAAATTTGTATTTATAACTTGAAAAAATTGGCATAAGTTTGAAGTGCTTGATAATCCTCTTTTTTTAAGTTTGAAGAACTTTAGAGAAAATTTTTATAAGAGAATTTGGCAAGTCTCGAGATCATTTGGAAGTTTGCAAGACCATTAGCCAAAAACAATGTCTCATCATCCACATAGTAAGAGCCTCTATTTATAGGCTTAGGAGAGAATGGTTAATTTTGGAAACTCCAAAATTGATTTTAATTTCTAAGAAAATAGCAATTTATTTTTTATTTTTATGGACATATTTGCATTTAAATTTGAATTATTCCACAAAATATTGACAAAATATCTTCGTAGGCCCCATACTTTTGAATTGACTCAATTGTCAAAACATGTTCACTTTTCTTTTGGTGTGAAATGTAATTTTAAATGGGTTAAGATTCACAATTTTAGTTGGACTCACATCTATTTAAAAATTTTGACAATCTTAACTTTGGCCCATCAAGATTTTTTTTTTTTGTCTAGATTAATCAAACCGCGATCAAGGCACGTAAAATTTGAGTTATGAGAATTTTAAATAAGTTTTGAAAATGAAACATGTTTGGTTATGAGTTAATATATGTATATGGTTATGAGCTGTATTTTGAAACTATTTTGGGTTTTTTTTTTTTTTTTACATATTTAAAAATGTATTAATTTTTTTTTTAGGATAAATATTTTTTTATTATAAATATTTATTTTTTTAATGCGCGCTGTATATACTACATTTGTACACTGTATTTTTTTATTTTAACTATTTTCTTATTTTTTATTTTAAATATTTTATTTTTATTTTAAAAATATTATAAAAAAATTAAAATATTATTTATATTTTTTTAAAATAATTAATTTTTTTTAAATTTTATAAAATTTTGGATCACCTATATATATCTAAGTCATAACAAATTATTTGGTCAATACTTAAAAAAATAACAAAATAGTTTTTTTGAAAAAATTAAAATATTAAAAAATATCTTTCTTCAAAAATAAAAATCAAAAAAATATTTTCTGAAAATATTATTTTTCAAAAAAATAAAAAATAATTTTGAAAGAATAAAATAAAATAAAACAAAAATTGATATTCTTTTTAAAATAGAGTTTTGAGTTTTGGGTTTTGAAAAGGGTTTTAAATTGAGTACTTGGTTATAAGTTTTTAAAATTTTTTTATTAGAATCGTAATTTCAAAATTAAACCAAACGCTACCTTTGGCTTTGTTTGGAAAGTGAGTTGGTTTTTGGCTTTTAAGTTTTTTTGATTATTTTAACTTGGGGCTAAAAAATATCGTTTGGATTTGACTTTTTTGCTTTTTTTTACTATTGTGGAAGAAAAAATAAAATAATTATGATTTACATATGACATTTTGTGATTTTTTAGCATATTTTGTATTTTTGTGACTAATTATCCCCATGCCAAACAAGGGCTTTGTCTTTCTCACAATTTTTTATCATTTCTTATAACTTGTTTGGGAACATGTTTTTTTAGTAATTTTTTTGAATTTTTTTCCTATAATATGAGGTAAAAAAAAATTATGATAAATTACAAATACATCCCTAGAGGTTTGATTAAAATACGAATCGCCCCTGTAGTTTTAGAAATTACATTCCACCCCTTAAGGTTTCAAATTTCATAACAAATCGCATTTTTTATTAATAAATTATCAAGTCAATTAACAGTTTTTAATGATGTTAGAAATATATTTCAATTAATAATTTACGTAATTTTATTATTGTATAGGAGAGCAATTATGAATTTCATTTTTTTAGTTAATTCTATTAAATAAAAAATTACTAACAAGGAGGTATTTGTAATTTTCTAAACCACAGGGGGCAATCTGTACTTTAAACAAATTTTAGGGGGTGTATTTGTAATTTACCTCAAAAATTAGAATGTTTAAGATAATTTTTAAAATTTTTATGAAAAAAAATAGAGAGAAAAATAAATTTTTGACTACTTTATTTTTAAACTAAAAAATTGAGTTACGAAATGAGCCATTAGTCAATTTATAATCCAAACATAGAAAAAATAGTTCATTTCTCAACATTTCTTATCAAATCAACCCATTTCGAACAGTGTGAGGAGGATGAAAGTATTTTTTTTTCTTCTTCTTCTTTCAGTAGAATGAGAATTAAATAAAAAATCAGTTGTTCATTGAATAAAAATAATTTATTTGATTTTTTTAATAACTTTTTAGTATGAGTAAGATAGGCACGGTTGGCATGTGCTAAAATAGCACATGTTATTTTAGCACATTATCTTATTTTGGTCATAATTATCTCATTTATGTCATATCACCTCTCTGTCATCACTTCAAATTTAATTTATATTTCATTTTTTTTCGTAAAAAACTAAAAAATATAATAATTTAGTACATGCTAAACACCTTATTATAGAAGTAGTTTTATTCAAAAAATATTATGCTCTTAAGCTAACAATTTCTTTCAAATTATCCTTATACTAGTATTAACCATTGACCAGGTACCTAAAAATATTTTTATTTTTTTATTATAATTATATTCCTTCCGTCTCAAAAAATATATATATATATATATATTTTGAGAAATCTATTTTTTTTAATAGTACAATTATTACATTTTAAAAATATTAATTTTTTAAAACTACCATTGGGTAGTACAATTATGACATTTCAAAAATATTATTATTAATGAATTTAAAAGAAAGACAAAATATAAAATTCATGTTATTTTAGTTCTTGATTTTTGAAAAAAAAAAAAAACCTAATATTTTGAGATAATAAAACATGAAAGGATTAATTTTTTTAAAAAAATCACGGTTTCACACATTTTTCACTTTGACCCTCAGTATTTCAATTTCGACAAATTAAACCTTGAAATTCCATCTATGTTCCAATTTATCCTCTCTATCTACCTCCATTTATGTAAAGTAATGGAGGGGGTTCAAAGTGAAAAAATACGTGAAATTTTGAAATTTTTGTGTAATTAACTATTTTTTAAAAATGAAAATCACTAAAAACAAAAAAGGATTAATTACAAAATAAACTCTAAGGTTTCACGCGTTTTTCACTTTAAATTCCAATGTTTTTCATTTTAAACTCCTTTAAATTGAAATACGGAAGGAATTTCAAAATTTAATTTATCGAAGTTAAAACACTGAGATTTAAAATAGAAAGACATGGAATTTTGAGTTTTTTTTATTATTATTATATCTAATTAACCCAAAATAAAATAAAAACTAATATTTTGAAACGGGAGGAATAATTAATTTAAACTTGTAATATCGTATAAAAACAAAAATCACCGGTTAATCAAACCCATTATAAAATGGTATTCAGATAATCTATAGTAGCTATCTCTGATGCTTCCTCTAGAGGACAGCTCAGATTTGGCCACGTCATTCACAGAGAGATGAGTGGCTTAGATTTATTCCTTTAAAAAAGAAGAAAGAAAGGGTTTCTATAACACACTCATATTGCCACTAGATTCCTCTCTTTTCGACACATTCACTCTCTATCTCTCTCGCCCTATACACACACTCGGACCTGGGGATATTGCTGTAACTAAATCACAGTAGCGATTTGCTGTGAGATCGTGGAGGCTTTTCCAAGTCTTTTTCGATAATCCGAACTGTTCATATTATACGGTTCATTGAGTATATCATTCATATAAAAAAATCAAGTTAATCATAAATCCATAACCCCATGATCATATTCAAATTATTTTACAAAATTTATCAAGATAATATCAACCATTTATTTTTTTTTTAAAACAAATGTATTCTTGTTATAAAGTTATAAATTTCAATCAATTTATTTTTTGCATAGATGATTTATTCAACAAATCCTACAATATGAACGGTTCAAATCAACAAAAAAAATTCAAAAAAAACCTCTACAGACTCACAGCATATCGCTGCTGTCATAGCAGCATCCCCAGATCCCACACACTCACACCACTCTCCCCCCCCCCTCTCCCTCTCTCTCTCTCTCACTTTCTCTCTCTCTCTCACATATACACTTACCACACACCTCACATTTCTAATAAAAGAATAAAAAAATCTGTTCTAATCTTGTTTCATTTTATTTTAATAAAATATATATAACTTTTAATGTAAAATTTCAATTTTTATAAAATTAATATCATTGAAAATATGGCAAACATACCTTTAAAATAGGACAAATATTAAATATATTTTAATAAAAATTTAAAATAAATAAAAAGTAATTACTATGTTTAGTTATGTTTTCAAATTATTATTTTTTAAATATAAAATTAATTTGATGAAAATAAACATACAAAAATTATATATATTTGAAATTCTCAACAAAAAAAAAATCATATAAAAATAATGACTTTTAATTGAATTTTATTAGCCAAAAGAGTTTATAATTTTTTTAAAGGAAATAAAAACATAAAAGAAATTGACCAAAATGTGCCTAAATTTTTTAAATAATTTATATATTTTTAAATTAAAAATAATTTAAGTGATACACTAAAAATTACAAACATAAAAAAATATTAAATTTTTTAAAAATATCACTATAGATTAGACTTGCACCATGCCAGTTTACACTTGTACTACACATAGATTTAATTTACACATATGCATAGATTGAATTTGGGGAGCTTTTTTCATAAATCCATCTTTAATTACTTATGTTCCATCCAATTCATATTCTTTTTTATTATTCCATTAGGTCCTATTTGAGATAAGAAGACCAAAATACCCTTTTCATCTACTTATGTTCTATTTAGTTCATATTATTTTCTTATGTTTCAATAAGTCCTATAGGTGACATAATTACCAAAATACCCCTAATGTGAATGTTCAATCCGTCAATGTGAATGTTCATATCGTCAATGTGTAGGGGCTCGGCCCATGTACAATGTGAATATTCACATTGACATGTTAACATTCACATTGATAGGAGTGTAAAATTAGCCCCTGGCCTGTGGGCGGCCAGGAGCGAGTCCGGTCCGGCCCGTGACAATGTGAATATTCACATTAACATATTAACATTCACATTGATCGGACTGTAAAATTGGCCCGCGGCCTGTGGGCGGCCCGAAGCCTGCCCGTTGCCGGGGCGGGCCCGGCTCGTTGATAATGTGAATATTCACATTGACATGTTAATATTCACATTGATAAGAGTGTAAAATTGACTCGTGTCCCATGGGCTGCCCGAAGCCCGTGGGTGGCCTGGGGAGAGCCCAGCCCCGCCCGTGACAATACGAATATTCACATTGACATATTAACATTTACATTGATAAGAGTGTAAAATTGGCTCGCGGCCCATGGGCGGCCTGAAGCCCGCCCGCTGCCCAGGACGGGCCCGGCCCGGCCCGGCTCGTGACAATGTGAATATTCACATTGACATATTAACATTCACATTGATAGGACGGTAAAATTGGCCCGCGGCCTGTGGGCAGCCCGAAGCCTGCCCGTTGCCGGGGTGGGCCCGGCCTGTTGATAATGTGAATATTCACATTGACATGTTAACATTCACATTAATAAGAGTGTAAAATTGACTCGCGTCCCATGGGCGGCCCGGGAAGAGCCCGGCCCCGCCCGTGACAATGTGAATATTCACATTGACATATTAACATTCACATTGATAGGAGTGTAAAATTGGCCTGCGGCCCGTGGGCGGACCGAAGCCCGCTCGCTGCCCGGGGCGGGCCCGGCTCGGCCCATGACAATGTGAATATTCACATTGACATATTAACATTCACATTGATAGGAGTGTAAAATTGGCCCGCGGCCCGAAGATAACAGTGTAACAACCCTCGTACTGATTACCGATAAACTACTGAATTAGCTACTGATTACTGCTAAACTGAACTGATAATGTCTGATAATTGAATTAACTGAAGTACTGAATGGACTGATTGAAATCGAAACTGAAATCGAATAAGTTTATCTATTGAATTGCATATTGCATCTGTTTGATTGATTGATTATCTGTTTGAATTCATGTGTTTAAACTGCTAATTGAAGGCCTTATCGGCGGCCGAATTAGGAACCGTTTAGAGTTTTGTGATCAGTAGAATATTTGTGATTTTATGGTATATTTATCTGAAATTTGATTAGGAATGATTAAATTAAATTAAATATTGATTAATTGAAGAGTTGGGCTTAATTACAACTTTGCCACCTAATGGACCTTTGTTTAATCTTATTATTTGAGCCTTATACACTTGAATGGAAACATCTCCTCAGCCATTTGCTTGCTATAGCCGAATTTCGAGAGAGAGAGAGGGAGAGAGTGCATTCTTCTTGTTGGATTGCTTGGATATTGAAGAAATTGTTAGAGAATTGTCAAATTGGACTCTTAAATCTTGAATACAAGACTAAGGTAGGACATTCATCTTCTTGTTGTTGAATTAGAGCTAATTCTTGCATAATTCATGTTTCAATTTTGAGTTAAGTCATGAATTTGCTCATAAATGTTGAATTGGAACTCCATTGTTGCATGCATACTTGAATTGGTGCATTTTGAAGTTGAATTCATGGTAGATTGTCCATGCATGTCCATGTTTAAGCTAAAGTCCATGTTTTCATTTTGTTTTCCAACTATTGAGCTCAATCGAGCAAGGATTGAAGCTTTAATTTGGTTTAAAATCCATGCATGTCATGTTTGAAGTTCATTCTTGAAAATGGTTTGAATTTAGGTTTGAATTAAACACCCTTGGGCTTTGATTTCTTAAATTGAGTTTTGAAACATGTTATTCTATGTGTTTAAAAGAGTTTTTCCAGAAAATAGCCCAAGAGGATCGAAAACATTGCTTTTGAACTTGGTTTTGAGTTTGGGACTCAAATCTGGAATTTCCAGATTTTGGTTGTCCACTCGAGCGGAAGAAGTAGCGCTCGAGCGGAGAAATCGAGCTCCCAGCATCTTGCACTGTGCATCAGTCCGCTCGAACGGAGTATTGGGCGCTCGAGCGGAGGACTAGGTGACACGCTCGAGCGGGCGTCGAGCGGAGATTTCACCTATCCAGTACTTTTTGGTCCGCTCGAGCGGGGATATTGCGCTCGAGCGGGGACCTTTGTTTGCTTGTCCGCTCGAGCGGGGAAACCTGCGCTCGAGCGGGACTCTGTTTCACTGAAAATTCTGGAATTGTTTTCTAAGTGTAGTTTCACATCCTCATTCCATCCTAGGCATTCTTAGGCCTAGTTTAAGACATCTTAATGAGGCTATAGATGTAGAACACACCGAGGCATAATAGGAAGTTAATTATTGTACTTCCCCAACTGTTAAACTTAGAGTGTGTTCATTTTGTTAACTGTTTAGGGTTGGCACTCGGGGACGTGCTCTAGCATACTATAGCCCAATCTCTGTGAGTAACGATTGTGTAAAGATATGTTCAAAATGGTTATCTTTTGAATACTGAACTGAACTGTTTATTGAACTGATATTATTTACTGAATGAATGTATGTCCTGTATTCTGAACTGTATTGTGGCATCCTTAGCACTTACTGTTTACCGTTACTGTTACAGAGCTCTGTCGGTTCCCTTGTGGAACCATACTGTTTACTGATTGATGGCCATCATTACTGTTGGGTCTGTTAAGACCCGGTCCTTTTGGACCTACTGTTTACTATTATGCTAATGGGTGTACCACATATGACTGAATAACTGTTCTGACTGGAAGAATGAAATACTGTTTAATGAATTGTTTTCATTACTGTAAGGACATTACATTCTTAACCTCTTTATACATTATGTTATTCACTGGGCTTTAGCTCACTGCTCATATATATATGTAGGTGTACAGGCACCGGATCAAAGCTAGAAGCGTCGGAGTAAGCTCCAGTTTTGTCAAGCCAACCAATGTGCCTCACTGCAAGGTTCCGAGTAGCCATGCCATGGCTTGGGGTGTTTTTGTGTCCCCCATCGGTCTCCCTACTGTTTTGTATCACTGTATAGACTGTCTACTGTTTTACTGTACTGTTGTCGAGGGATTAGGTCCCCGTACTGAATGTTTGTATATGATTGTATAGACTGTATATAGACTGTACTGTTCTGAACTGTATGAATGCATGAAAAGTTTTTGGCATACAGATTTCCACAGCTCAATGGACACTAGTTACTTACTGTATTGGCTTCCGCCAGGCCCTGTACTCTGTTTAACTGTATTACTGTTCAGTAGGCCTTCGGTAATCTCGGATTACTGGCCAGTTACGGTGCTAAACCCATAGGGCCGGGTTTGGGTCGTGACAGAGTGGTATCAGAGCGATACTTAACCACGAGTTATACCGCACACACGTGTCCAAATGAGCTATAGGGTGTCCTAGAAAAGCAATTAGGGCATCTCATGAACTTGAAAAGTGTGTGATGACTGAATATGTATTAATGTGTTAACTTGTTTAAACACATGACTGCTTATGTGATAAACTGTTTAGGTATGCAACTGCTTATGATTGAAACTGTTATAACTGTTTATAGAACAATGGATAATGCAAGCACTGCAAATGAAACTGAATCATCATCCTCTGAGGCCAGAATGGCCAGAATGGAACAAATGATGGGACTGATAATGGAAAGACTAGACCAACAACAGAACCAACAGCCCCCACCACCTCCTCCTCCGGTGCAACCGGAACAGAATGTACAGAATGTGAATGCTAATGAGGTGGACATTATTGCACTGACTCATAAATTCAGCAAGATGAAACCGCCGTCCTTTCAGGGAGGCTTAGAACCGCTAAAGGCTGAAGCGTGGGTCCTTGAAACGGAAAAGTTGTTTGAAGTTTTTCCGTGCTCGAAAGTAACTAAAGTACTGTTAGCTACCTTCACCCTACAAGAAGAAGCTAGAAGGTAGTGGATGTTGATCCGTGATACAAATACTGTTATGACTTGGGCTCAGTTCAAGGAGTCCTTCTTTGAGAAATATTTTCCTCAATGTGTCAGGGACAGAAAGGTAACTGAATTTGAACAACTGAAACAGGGCACGATGTCTGTTGCCGAATATCAGACGAAGTTCACCGAGCTTGCTAGGTATGCACCGCATATGGTGGACACCGACTACAAAAAGGCCAGGAAGTTTGAAGGCGGCCTGAATGTTGCTATCCTTGACAGAGTCAACATGTTGAAATTGCCAACTTATGTGAATGTTCTTGACCGGGCCTTGATGGCCGAATCAAATATTGAAGCGCTGAAACAAACTGAACCACCAACAACTGAATGGCGTGGTAAAAGACAGGGTTTCAAATTCAAGAAAGGCAAGCACAACCCTTCCAACAAGAAACAGAATACGGGGTCAACCACTAGCCCCAGCCAAGGGAGTGGATTCATTCCACCCTGCTCTACATGTGGCAACAAGGACAAAGGAGTTTGTCACAACATAACAGGAGCCTGCTTCAGATGTGGCAAGGTGGGCCACAGAATTAAAGACTGCCCTTCTGCTCCACCAGCTAGTGGTAAAGCTACACCGAGCGCAGCAGCATCAAATGTAGCACCAAAGCCTAACCCCAAAGCTACCGGGAAAGAGCCTATGAGGCAGGGCCGAGTATTTGCCCTAGTACCGGGAGATGTGCAAAATACTGAGACTGTTGTGTCAAGTATCCTCTCTATTTGTACACAAAATGCATATATACTGATTGATTCGGGGTTTACACATTCTTATGTGTCGCATGCTTTTTCACGGAAATTAAATAGACCCTTAGAACCCATGAATTATCTGCTAGCTGTATCATCACCTGTTGGGGGATCCATGACATGTGCATATATGTATCCTGCTTATGAAATTATCATTGGGGATATGCATCTGTTTATTGATTTACTGCCATTGAACATTGATCACTTTGATGTAATATTGGGGATGGATTGGCTACAAAAATATCATGCCACTATAGACTGTGTAACAAAACAAGTAGTTTTCCGTCCGCCTGGTTTGCCTGAGTTTGTGTTTAATGGAAGTGGAGTAGTACCTCCTCCGTATTTGATTTCTTCAGTGAAAGCTGTTAAATTAATTAGAAAGGGGTGTAAAGGATATCTGTGTTCTGTGCTGACTGTGTCTACTGATGATAGTGTTAAAACTGATGTGAATTGTATTCCTATAGTCAGAGAATTCCCAGATGTATTTCCAGATGACCTGCCAGGGGATTTGATTGACAGGGAGATTGAATTCACCGTTGATGTAATCCCGGGAACACAACCGGTATCTAAAGCTCCTTACCGAATGGCCCCAACTGAACTGAAGGAACTGAAAGTGCAACTGCAAGAACTGTTAGATAAAAAGTTCATCAGACCTAGTACCTCACCGTGGGGCGCACCTGTTCTGTTTGTAAAGAAGAAAGACGGCTCTCTAAGACTGTGCATTGATTACCGTGAACTGAACAAGGTAACTGTGAAAAATAAATACCCATTACCTCGTATTGATGACCTGTTTGATCAATTACAGGGAGCTCACGTATTTTCAAAGATTGATCTCAGATCGGGGTATCATCAATTGAAAGTTAAACCAGAAGACATTGATAAAACTGCTTTTAGAACAAGGTACGGACATTACGAATTTTTAGTTATGCCTTTTGGAGTTACCAATGCACCCGCAGCATTTATGGACCTCATGAATAGAATCTTCAAACCGTACCTTGATGACTTCATTGTAGTATTTATTGATGACATATTAATTTATTTCAAAAGCGTAGAAGAACATGAACATCATCTGAGACTTGCCCTGCAAACCCTAAGAGAACAGAAACTGTATGGTAAACTGTCTAAATGTGAGTTTTGGCTTGATCATGTTATGTTTTTGGGGCATGTTGTTAGCAAAGATGGAATTTCTGTTGACCCGCAGAAAATTGAAGCTGTAGTGAACTGGCCTAGACCAACAAATGTGACTGAAGTCCGAAGCTTTTTGGGATTTGCTGGATATTACAGGCGATTTGTCAAAGATTTCTCCAAAATTGCTTTACCATTGACTCAACTGACACAGAAAGGGATATCATTTGACTGGACTGACCAGAGGGAATCAGCGTTCCAAGAGTTGAAAACCCGATTGGTGACTGCACCTGTCCTTACCCTACCTTCAGGTACGGATGGTTACACTGTTTTTAGTGATGCTTCTCATAAGAGTTTGGGATGTGTTTTAATGCAGAATGGGAGAGTAATTGCCTATGCTTCCCGACAACTGAGACCTCATGAAAAGAACTACCCAACCCATGACCTGGAACTTGCTGCAGTAGTTTTTGCACTGAAAATCTGGCGTCACTATCTGTATGGGGCAACATGTGAAGTATATACCGACCACAAGAGTCTAAAGTATTTCTTCACCCAGAAAGAATTGAACATGAGACAGCGGAGGTGGCTAGAACTAATTAAAGACTATGACCTACAGATTCTGTACCATCCGGGAAAAGCCAACACCGTTGCCGATGCTTTGAGCCGAAAATCGATTGGGAACTTAGCTTGTTTGCTCACCGGGCAGAGAGAGCTACTGTATGACCTTGAAAAGTCTGAGATTGAAATTGTTTTGAAGGAACAAGGTGGAACCTTAGCTGCTATTTCTGCTCAACCAGCATTGATTGAAGAGATTAAAGAGAAACAGCAACAGGATGACTTCTTGAGGAAGATCATCGAAGAAAGAGAATCTAAACCGAAACCGGGATTCAAATTTGAAAATGATGTACTGAAATTTCAGGAAAGACTATGTGTACCGAATGATTCTGAACTGAAAAGAAAAGTTCTGCATGAGGGCCACAATTCAAAATTTTCTATCCATCCGGGGAATACGAAAATGTATCAAGACTTGAAATTGAATTTCTGGTGGCCGGGAATGAAGAAAGAAATTGCCGACTTTGTGTCCAAATGTCTTCATTGCCAACAAGTCAAAGTTGAACATCAACGACCTGCTGGATTATTGCAACCCTTACCCATACCAGAGGGGAAATGGGAGCATATCACGATGGATTTTATCGTTGGATTACCTCGCTCCAGGAAAGGTATGGACTCTATTTGGGTTATTGTTGATAGATTGACTAAATCTGCACACTTCTTACCTGTCAAGACAATCTATAATGCGGACAAATTGGCTATTATCTATATTGATGAAATTGTGAGACTGCATGGAGTGCCTGTATCTATTGTTTCTGACAGGGATTCGAAGTTTACATCGAGGTTCTGGCAAAGTTTACAGACTGCGTTGGGTACTGAATTGAGGCTGAGTAGTGCCTATCATCCTCAGACAGATGGACAGTCAGAAAGGACCATCCAAACTTTGGAGGATCTACTGAGAATGTGTGTCCTTGAATTTCAGGGAAATTGGGAAAGTCATTTGCCATTGGCTGAATTCGCCTACAACAACAGCTACCATTCGAGTATTGGTATGGCGTCCTTCGAGGCATTGTATGGCAGAAAGTGTAGATCTCCAATTTGCTGGGCAGAAGTTGGAGATGGGCCGTTGCTTGGGCCCGAAATTGTTTATGAAACGACTGAAAAGATTAAACTGATACAACAGAGACTGAAAACTGCACAGAGTAGACAGAAGAGTTATGCAGATATTAGAAGACGAGATCGAGAATATGAAGTGGGTGATCACGTTTTTGTGAAAGTGACACCAATGAAAGGCCAGACTCGTTTTGGAGTCAAAGGCAAGTTAGCGCCGAGATACGTTGGACCTTATGAGATTGTTGAGAAAATCAATCCGGTGGCGTATCAAGTTGCACTTCCTCCTGAAATGGAGCATATGCATAACGTCTTCCACATCTCTATGTTGAGAGATTATCTTCGGGATCCATTCCATGTGATTGAGCCTACCCGAATAGTGTTGAGTGATGACTACACTTACGAGGAACGGCCTATACAGATTGTAAACCGACGGATCAAGAAACTGAGAAACAAAGAGATCCCGCTAGTGAAAGTTGATTGGCAGAACCATGGTGGTGTGTATGCCACTTGGGAAAGGGAAGATGACATGGCTAAAAGATACCCAGAACTGTTTCCACTGAATCCTGTTTTCTTCCAAACTGAAGGTAACTCGAGTTTAGAGGACTAAACTCCTTATAAGGAGGGGAGACTGTAACAACCCTCGTACTGATTACCGATAAACTACTGAATTAGCTACTGATTACTGCTAAACTGAACTGATAATGTCTGATAATTGAATTAACTGAAGTACTGAATGGACTGATTGAAATCGAAACTGAAATCGAATAAGTTTATCTATTGAATTGCATATTGCATCTGTTTGATTGATTGATTATCTGTTTGAATTCATGTGCTTAAACTGCTAATTGAAGGCCTTATCGGCGGCCGAATTAGGAACCGTTTAGAGTTTTGTGATCAGTAGAATATTTGTGATTTTATGGTATATTTATCTGAAATTTGATTAGGAATGATTAAATTAAATTAAATATTGATTAATTGAAGAGTTGGGCTTAATTACAACTTTGCCACCTAATGGACCTTTGTTTAATCTTATTATTTGAGCCTTATACACTTGAATGGAAACATCTCCTCAGCCATTTGCTTGCTATAGCCGAATTTAGAGAGAGAGAGAGGGAGAGAGTGCATTCTTCTTGTTGGATTGCTTGGATATTGAAGAAATTGTTAGAGAATTGTCAAATTGGACTCTTAAATCTTGAATACAAGACTAAGGTAGGACATTCATCTTCTTGTTGTTGAATTAGAGCTAATTCTTGCATAATTCATGTTTCAATTTTGAGTTAAGTCATGAATTTGCTCATAAATGTTGAATTGGAACTCCATTGTTGCATGCATGCTTGAATTGGTGCATTTTGAAGTTGAATTCATGGTAGATTGTCCATGCATGTCCATGTTTAAGCTAAAGTCCATGTTTTCATTTTGTTTTCCAACTATTGAGCTCAATCGAGCAAGGATTGAAGCTTTAATTTGGTTTAAAATCCATGCATGTCATGTTTGAAGTTCATTCTTGAAAATGGTTTGAATTTGGGTTTGAATTAAACACCCTTGGGCTTTGATTTCTTAAATTGAGTTTTGAAACATGTTATTCTATGTGTTTAAAAGAGTTTTTCCAGAAAATAGCCCAAGAGGATCGAAAACATTGCTTTTGAACTTGGTTTTGAGTTTGGGACTCAAATCTGGAATTTCCAGATTTTGGTTGTCCGCTCGAGCGGAAGAAGTAGCGCTCGAGCGGAGAAATCGAGCTCCCAGCATCTTGCACTGTGCATCAGTCCGCTCGAGCGGAGTATTGGGCGCTCGAGCGGAGGACTAGGTGACACGCTCGAGCGGGCGTCGAGCGGAGATTTCACCTATCCAGTATTTTTGGTCCGCTCAAGTGGGGGATATTGCGCTCGAGCGGGGACCTTTGTTTGCTTGTCCGCTCGAGCGGGGAAACCTGCGCTCGAGCGGGACTCTGTTTCACTGAAAATTCTGGAATTGTTTTCTAAGTGTAGTTTCACATCCTCATTCCATCCTAGGCATTCTTAGGCCTAGTTTAAGACATCTTAATGAGGCTATAGATGTAGAACACACCGAGGCATAATAGGAAGTTAATTATTGTACTTCCCCAACTGTTAAACTTAGAGTGTGTTCATTTTGTTAACTGTTTAGGGTTGGCACTCGGGGACGTGCTCTAGCATACTATAGCCCAATCTCTGTGAGTAACGATTGTGTAAAGATATGTTCAAAATGGTTATCTTTTGAATACTGAACTGAACTGTTTATTGAACTGATATTATTTACTGAATGAATGTATGTCCTGTATTCTGAACTGTATTGTGGCATCCTTAGCACTTACTGTTTACCGTTACTGTTACAGAGCTCTGTCGGTTCCCTTGTGGAACCATACTGTTTACTGATTGATGGCCATCATTACTGTTGGGTCTGTTAAGACCCGGTCCTTTTGAACCTACTGTTTACTGTTATGCTAATGGGTGTACCACATATGACTGAATAACTGTTCTGACTGGAAGAATGAAATACTGTTTAATGAACTGTTTTCATTACTGTAAGGACATTACATTCTTAACCTCTTTATACATTATGTTATTCACTGGGCTTTAGCTCACTGCTCATATATATATGTAGGTGTACAGGCACCGGATCAAAGCTAGAAGCGTCGGAGTAAGCTCCAGTTTTGTCAAGCCAACCAATGTGCCTCACTGCGAGGTTCCGAGTAGCCATGCCATGGCTTGGGGTGTTTTTGTGTCCCCCATCGGTCTCCCTACTGTTTTGTATCACTGTATAGACTGTCTACTGTTTTACTGTACTGTTGTCGAGGGATTAGGTCCCCGTACTGAATGTTTGTATATAATTGTATAGACTGTATATAGACTGTACTGTTCTGAACTGTATGAATGCATGAAAAGTTTTTGGCATACAGATTTCCACAGCTCAATGGACACTAGTTACTTACTGTATTGGCTTCCGCCAGGCCCTGTACTCTGTTTAACTGTATTACTGTTCAGTAGGCCTTCGGTAATCTCGGATTACTGGCCAGTTACGGTGCTAAACCCATAGGGCCGGGTTTGGGTCGTGACAAACAGCCTCGGGTTAGGCCGGTGGGCCTAGGCCTAGGCTCGAGCTTAGGCCGGGCTTGGGCGGGCCTGCCCATTTTTTTTAATTTTTTCTACCAAAATTTTATTATTTTCCACAAAAAAAGACATTGTGCCTCAGGCGGGCTGGGCCTTGGACCGAGCATTGAATGGGCCTTAAGCGGGCCGATGGGCCGGGCCGGGCTTCAAAGTGATGGCTTAGGCCCTAGCCTAGGGCTCGGACATGCTCAGGCCCGGACCCAAACGAGCCTGCCCCAGGCCGTGGGCGGGCTTCGAGCAGCCCACGGGCGACAGGCCAATTCTACATTCCTATCAATGTGCATGTTAACATGTCAACGTGAATATTCACATTGTCAACGGGCCGGGTCGGGCCGGGCCTACCCCGGGCCGCGGGCGAGCTTCGGGCAGCGTGCAAATTTTACACTCCTATCAATGTTAATGTTAACATGTCAATGTGAATATTCACATTGTCACGGGTCGGGCCAAGCCCGCCTCGGGCTGCGGTCGGGCTTCGGGCCGCCCACGGGCTGCAGACCAATTTTACACTCTTATCAATGTGAATGTTAACATGTCAATGTGACTATTCACATTGTCAATGGGTCGGACCCGCCCTGGACTGCCGGCGGGCTTTTGGCCACCCATGGGCCGCAGGCCAATTTTATACTCTCATCAATGTGAATGTTAATATGTCCATGTGAATATTCACATTGTCAACAGGCCGGCCCGGGCCCACCCCGGGCCGCCCATAGGTTGTGGGCGAGTTTCGAGCAGCCACGGGGCACGGGCCAATTTTATACTCTTATCAAAGTGAATTTTAACATGTCAATGTGAATATTCATATTATCAACAGGCCGGGCCGGGCCCGCCCCGAGCTCCCTACGGGCCATGGGCGGGTTTTGGGCAGGCACGGAGCGCGGGCCAATTTTATATTCTTATCAATGTGAATATTCACATTGTCAACGAGCCGGGCCAATGTGAATTTTAAAATATGAATGTTCACATCATAAAATTGCTAACCGTTTAAAAAATATTTATAAGGGTATCAAAATTAAATATAAGGGTATAAGTGTCCAAGAAAATAGTGCAAATCAAGAAAAATGACTTTATGGAATAAAACTATACATACATGGGACTAAATGAGTTAAAAAATTCCTTCATGGACTTCTTGAGTTAAAACACTTCTAAATGGGATTTATCAATAATTTTCCCTTGAATTTGTGTATTTTTTATTTCCTTTTAAAAAAATTATGAGCTTGTTTCGTTAATAAAACTAAATTAAAAGTCGTTATTTTTATATGATTTTTTTTTGAATGAAAATTATTTTTGAGAATTTCAAAAATATATAATTTTTGTGTGCTTGTTTTTATCAAAATAGTTTTTATATTTACAAAATAATAATTTGGATACAAAAACTAAACGGTAGCGTTTGGTAACGTTTACGTTTTTTGTTTATGTTTACAAAAATTTTATAAACTGGTTTTATTTATTTTTAGAAAAACATAGATTATAAACGCGTTTGGTTTGAACAAAATGTATAAAAAAAATTTAAAATCAGCCCTGAAATATTTATATTTATTTTTATTATTTATGACATTGAAAAAAAATTAATGAAAAAAAATAATTGGAAAAAAAATTAATTGGAAAAAAATGAAAAAAAATTAATTAAAAAAATAATTGAAAAAAATTTAATTGGGGAAAAAAATAATTGAAAAAAAATTATTTGAAAAAAAATTATTTGAAAAAAAAAATTAATTGAAAAAAAAGAGTTATTTTAAAAAAATGAAAAAAATTAATTTAAAAAATAATTGAAAAAATTTTAATTGGGAAAAAAAATATTTGAAAGAAAATTAATTGAAAAAAAATATATTTGAAAAAAAAATTAATTGACAAAAAATTTGAAAACTGAAAACGTAAACTCATTTTTTGAGTTTACGTTTTTTCCTAAAATTTATAAACTGAGACAACCATTTATAAACCAAAAAAATTATCAAACAAGTTTTTATGACAGTTTTTTTAATTTTTGTAAATATAAACTGAAAACAGAATGAGTCTGTTTGGTAATCATTCTATTTTTAGTTTTCAGTTTATATTTACAAAAATTTTAAAAATTGTCATAAAAACTTGTTTGATAATTTTTTTTGGTTTATAAATGGTTGTCTCAGTTTTGAAATTTTAGAAAAAAAACATAAACTCAAAAAATGAGTTTACGTTTTCAGTTTTCAATTTTTTTAAAAAAATAATTTTTTTTTCAAATAATTATTTTTTTCAATTAATTATTTTTTCAAATAATTTTTTTTTCAATTAATTTTCTTTTTCAATGAATTTTTTTTCAATTAGTTTTTTTTTTCAATTAATTTTTTTCCATAATTAAAAAATTTTCAATTAATTTTTTTCCCAGTTAAATTTTTTTTCAATTATTTTTTTAATTATTTTTTTTTCAATTATAATGTGTGTGATTCCATTGTCATAAATAATAAAAATAAATATAAATATTTTAAGTCTGAACAAACATATTTTTTAATTTATGTTGTTAAACTTTTTTAAACATTTTATTCAAACCAATGTGTTTGTAATTTCTGTTTTTCTAAAAATAAAGAAAACCAGTTTATAAAATTTTTATAAATATAAACAAAAAAACGTAAAAGTTACCAAACGATACCACCAAACAGGCCCTACCTAAATGTTTCTAATTATATTTTAGTCTCTAATATGGTTTGGCAAGTTCAGAATGCACCAACTTACAAAGTAAATAAATTTTCTACTATGGCAAAGAGCACAATATGCATGAGTGAACACATTGACCAATTGTAGCATATAGCCCTTTCAGGCTCTCGCAATCCTTCCCTCCCATGGGTTTGATATCTTAGTTGTATTTGGATCATAAATTTGAGTAGAAATTTAAAATGGAAAACAAAAAAGTAGGTAATGCAATAACTACATTTCACCTATATTCACCTGCCTTTTACCTTTTCCTTTCTAAATTTCTATCTAAATTCATGATCCAAACACAACTCTAGAGAAATGAAGACGAAGATGATGATGAAGATGATGATGGCGATGAAGAATAAACAAGCAGATAAGTTTAAACAACCAGGACAATAAATTAATAAAACCAGCACACGTCACATAAATTCTTGTGAATATTTTAACAAAATCCAAGTAGCAATGAATCCACAACATATTTTCAGTTTCATCCAGAGTACATTAAACAAGAAGGTATGACGATCCAAACTTATTAGATCTCTTGTAAACTGCAGAACTTATCAGATACCAAAAATCTTATACTTCTGAAATGAGGGCATAACACCATCAGGACAATAATTCACTATCTAAAAGAAATATTCTCCGCATGAACCATTTCCGGGTGTTACAAAGTTTGCTACCAAAAGTATTGGATAGACCTTAATCTGGTGTGGCCGCACCTTGGTTGAGCTCCGCGAATCTCATGCCAACACGCATAGAGTGCTTCAGGAACTTCTCAGCACACCGGCGGACACAGGTCTCCTCTTGTTTATCAAGGGATTTGCGCCTGAAGGTGTCCACGCAATCAGTGAAACATCTCTCCACGAGTGAATTGTACATCCTTAAACTGTCACACCAAAGTATCATTTTTCATTAGCACATATAAAGTCAATAAATTGCTTAAACTGTCACACCACAGTATAATTTTTAATCACTCTTCTCTTGAAGAGAGACAATAGCAAAAGAAATCGTTCTGCTGCATATAAAATTTTGGGGCACAAAGATCAGAAACTGCAGAAAGGTGCAGTTAGATCATAGCCAATGCCATCTATCACTACACCAGCAACCTCAAAAGATGACTGTAATTTCATTGTATGTGAACATACATTTAACATCAAAAAAATTACTAAATATTTGGGTCATGAGTTAGGGGTATGAAATAATTCTAGGTATATTTTCATTATGTATTCAAGTCGCATAGATTTACTTGATACAAAAAGATTTTTGACAAGATCACAGCTGTTAGACGGCATTTTGGAAGCTGAACCATGTGCAATCTGATAGATGTCAGAAAAGGATAAACGGATACAGAAGTCATTGGAAGGAAGACAGCATAATGGAGACTGAAGTGTGAATAAATTAAATATATATATTTTTTAAATCTAACACTTGACAAAAGCATCAAGTAACAACTTCTTTGTATAAAAATAATTAGCAGATAACAATTAAGAGGATCAAACTAAGTAAATTGCAGTTATAGATTAGTTTGTTAAGAGAATAAAAGACAACTGGGTATTGACCATGACATGGATCCCGCTGCCAAGTCATTTGACGGCCATAACTCTTTGAAGTTCATGCAAGAGTGTCATTGAGGACAATATAGAAATGCTTTCCTTAAAGATCTTTATCAATATAAGTGTAAAGATTTGATGATGCAGCACAATTAGCCTCTGCTTTCTGGGAAAACTAACAAAAATTAATTGCAGATGGAGAATTAACTAAACATTTGTTTATTTATGTCATTTTTACTGAAACAAATTTTAGAAGCAGAATAGGTAAAACAAGATTAAATCTGAAATATAATAAATAAAAGCCAAGAAGATGAAGAATAATATGAAATTAATGTGCACTCTGTCTATTCTATATTATAAAGGGAATAACACACTTGGGGGTGGTTTTGGGTTTAATTGCAATTCCACTCTCGTCATTATCGAGCGATTGAAAGATTTAAATGCTTCAAATTTAAATAATTGTCATGATTGATCTAATTGTTTCACGCACATAGTGTGTGCCCACACTTCTAGTACAAATAAAAGAAAACTGAAAGAAGTTAACTCAACAGATAACAGATAGAATTATATGGAATACAAGATCAATTCTACCTTCTAAATTTGCAATAAATTAATATCAAGAACAAATGATCTAAAGAAATCCTCAAAAAAGTATTCGAATTCATAAATACCATTTAAATACAGGAGGCACGTTGAGACCTGTGCTGTCAATGATTCAACGGCCTGTGGTGCAGCCTCTGAAATTTCATTTGATGTTTTGATGTGTGATATAATATCTTTGTCCCAAATTCCAAATTAAGATTCAAGCCCCTAAAGTCATCAACTAATTATCATTCCCATTGCAGCGGAGAAAGACACATCAAAACCTCTTCGCAAGGAACTCCTAAGCATAACTCAAATTGGGCATGGATGTTAAACCCAATCAGTATGACTTTAGGCTATGTTTGAATCATAGATTTGGGTAGGGATTTGGAAAGAGAAAGGGAAAAAAATCCCAAGGTGGGTAAATGTGAATGAAACATCAAATCCCGACCTTTTCACCCACATTTTCGCTTTCCCTAACCAAATTCACAATCCAAACACAGCCTTAGTTTACTTCCCCTCCCTTACCTTAAAAAATATCAACTTCGATCTCCATTTGTCACCCAATTAAGTAATCGATCGTTTCGATTAGTGGGGTCAATGTTAAAATTTTAGCTAACAGCCTCACTAAAGACTCTTACTTGGGACTTGAAAATCAAAGCTCAGGTCCTAAACAACCAAAAATGACTCAATTAAATCAAGACCACCTCAAACAACCATCACAAAAACCAAATATTAATATAAATTTTTACAAATAAATAGGTATAAGAATCCATATACATACGAAATGCTCCAAATTGACAACAACACAACGCAGGATAGTATACTTAAAAGAAACATTGAATCAAAAAACTGGGAAAACAAGAAGACCAATTTGAGAACCTGTCACGGATCTGGAGCTGGTCGATCATGGAGGACATCCTTAACTTGTCTTCCTCGGGAAGAGAATCGAGATCTCCGAGCATGCTCTTGTCCATCCTCGGTTCTCCACAACGTTGGAGGAGCGTTTTGGTTGGTTTGAGTTTGCGTCTGCGTGTCTCTGTCCCTAAACCCTAGTTGCAATTGGATTGTCTCCGGTTTGTGAAAAAAATGGGCCGGTTCAATCCAGCCTTGTTGACCCTACATTTAATTTTTTTTTTTTTTTTGGGGGATAAATAACACTAAGGGGTTGTTTGGAACCATTTAAAATAGTATGTTTATTATCTTTTTATATTTTTTAAATCATATTACCTCTTTACTTTTTTACATATTTTTTTTATAAAAAAAATAAAAAAATTACTGAAATAGTCTATCGATTTCTATGTTTGAAAAAAATACAATAATAAGTTCCAAACTTTCTAGGATAAATTACACTCACCTCCCCTGAGGTTTCTGACAAATACAAAAACCTCCTCTGTAGTTTGAATAATTACACAAATCTTCCCTATTTTGCTTGACATTGTCAAGATTCTCTCGTTCCGTCAAATTGGTACAAACAACGTTACTTACATATACTAAATGACTTTATTACCTTTACTTTTGAGCACAAAAAGACGATAATAACTTTCATATCCTCAATCCCTAATTCACTATTTTTCTGATTTCGATCGAATTTGTGGGAGAAAGAAGAAAGAGAGAGACGAAATCTTTGAAGAAAACCAATCAGTGTGAACAAACGACAAAGAAGCTTGAGATTTTGGTGAGATCATCGTTGCTAGTGCAAAATGTAAAAGAAATTGATCTGTGAGAAGTTGATTTTCGGGCTTCCAGGTAAGATTTCAAACCTTTTATACTTCGTCCCCGTTTGTTTTCTGAAGTAACAGTCCAGTTCTTTCATACTTCATCCCTGTTTGTTTTCTGGAGTAGCAGTCCATCTAGCTCGTGTTTGTTTTGATTTTGGAACTCTAGATTTGTAGTCCATTTCGGATTTGTAGTCTTTTTCGGATTTGTACGCCTTTACAAACTGATGAGCAATCTGGCTGAGAAATGTTTGGTGACCGGTTGTCTGTAGGGATGTCTTGCAGAACGTCTGGCCGGTTAACAGGACAAGCCTTTTTTTTTTTAGCATGTTCGGCATTTTTATTTTTTTTGGTCTTTTTTTTGTTATGATTTTTGATTTTATGTAATTATGATTGTATTATATGAACTTTTATTTATGTTTGTTATGAAAGTGGGGATTTGGTTTTGTTAATTCACTTCTGACTGCCTTTTTAGTTTTTCTCTTGGCTTGAAATTTTTGAGTTGTACATTGTGGAGCTTTGTGTTGTGCTTGGTATATATACATGAGATCAACTACTTTGAGGGCATTATTCAATGTGTTTAGTTTGAGTTTTCTGGATTAAGTTTTTTGAAAACTGAATTTTTTGGTTTTCGTATTCTTTTGTTTTTAGTGAATATTTTTTAAATTTTAAATATTTTTTTACTTTTTTAGATGCACCTTAGTTAGATGTATTTAAAAAATAAAAAATTTGTGAAAAAATATTTTTAAAAATTAATAAATACATAAAAATATAAAAAATATACTGAATTTTGTTTTTTTTTTTTTTGTATTTAGTGAATTTTTAAAATATTTTTTTTATAATTTTTTTACTTTTTAGGTGTATTTATGTTAGGTGTGTCTACAAAAGTAAAAAAATTACTTAAAATATTAAAAAAATTTAGTAAAAATAAAAAAAACACGGAAAATAACAAAGTAGAATTTTCTGAAAAGTGTTTTCTAAAAAATGAAAACAAATAAGCTGATTTGTATTTTTGGCTTTATTGGTGATGACATCAGCAGGTTCTGTTACCCAGGGTAACGGAGGTTCACATAGGGGGAATCTTGACAGTGTCAGGTAAAATAGAGAAGGTTTGTGTAATTATTCAAATAAATGGGAGGTCCCTGTATTTGTTAGAAACCTCAGGGGAGATGAGTGTTATTTACCCTAATTTCTATATAATATATTGAGTATCCTTAACATTATAAATTGTGTTTTCTTTTTTTGGTTAAACAAAAAAGAGGAGCTAGGCTACGTTAACCCCAGCCTCGAGTAAAAACCTCGAGGCTACGGAATGTTGAACCCGAGTTAAAATAATTTTTATCTCTGAACTAACTCCCAAAAAAGTCACATTTTTTTAAAAAACTTTTTGTCTTTAGCTATTTTTTTTCAAAATTTGTGTAATTATTCAAACCACAGGAGAGGTCCCTGTATTTGTTAGAAATTTCAAGGGAGGTAAGTGTAATTTTCCCTAATTTCTACATAATATATTGAGTATCCTTAACATTATAAATTGTATTTTCTTTTCTTGGTTAAAAAAAGAAAAAGAAAAAAAGAGCTAGGCTACATTAGCCTTGGCCTGGAGTAAAGACCTTGCGGCTATGGAATGTTGAACCTGAGTTAAAGTAATTTTTATCTCTAAACCAACTCCCAAAAAAGTCACATTTTTTAAAAAAACTTTTTGTCTTTAGCTGTTTTTTTTTTTTTCAAAATTATGTCAAAATTTTTTTATTTTTCAAATTCGTCTTAGGTTGATGAATTTAAAAAATTTACTAAAACTTTTTAAAAAATATTATTAAAAATAAAAAATGAAAATTCAAAATTTTTAAGGGATGGTTTAGGTTTGCTTATTTAATAATTTTATTAAGAAATGTAATCACTTTATTGGGTTTTAGTTTTTAGAATTTACATTTCTTTTTTCACTAATTTTTTTTAGTATTTTAAGCTAATTTTTAAAATTTTTAGACACACTTAATATAAATACACTTAAAAAGTATAATATTTGTGAAAAAAAATCTTCAAAAAATTCACTAAATACCAAAAATATATGAAAATTCAATACATTTTTTATATTTTTGTATATTTATTAAGTTTTTAAAATATTTTTTTACAAATATTTTATTATTTAGATACATCTAAGTAAGGTGCTGTTAGCTTATTTTTCCTACGAAGGAAAATACCATAAATGTGAGCATGCCAACAAGGATTGAAAAATCCTTACAGATTAAATTCAAGCCAATTATTAAGCGATTGCGTTGACGGTTCTTTTGCCTCAACAGAGAGGACTTCAAAATTGCCAAGTATAGAGAAAATAAAAATTAAATGAAGAATGAGGGAGACAGAGAAAGACGATTGAGTGAGCAATCAAAATAATAATTACTTACCTCTACTCCTATGCTTTGTAACGCCCTCAAAAATATAACATAAAATCCATTAATATAGACATGCATTGATATACAAAAGTCCAACATTCTTTTATTCATCAGAGTATTTGATTACAAAAGGTATTACATGTTAACAACAAAAGCAAATGCCCTACGGGCTTACAGCTTTCCAAGTTAACACTTGGTTACAAAAAGAGAGCACTAACTCAGTTACACGTTAAGCCCTTGGCTTGAATCTACATGTAATACATCAAAAGAAGAGAGACAACAAAAATCCATCCGCCTCAAGCCTCCCAAACTATGTCCTTGGAGGTGGTATGCTACCTGTACCTGAAAATGATGTTCCCATATAGGGTGAGCCACAGCCCAGTAGAAATACACTAAACCAGCCATGAACAATGACTAAAAGATTAGTAGTCGATAGATGGTCAACCTTGATACATCCACTTATATCACATTACAATTACATGACATACAAGCCCATGTTACTTTTCATTTTTTCCATTTTCTGTAGATAAGCATACTAGCTAAATTAATACATCAACAGATAAGCATATTAGCTATATCAACATCTCAACAGATAAGTATAAGAACTATATCTTACAACCAAAGATAAGCATATGAGCTATATCTGCACTTCTGTAGACAAGCATATGAGCTGTGTCTACACTTCTCAAAGATAAGCATATGAACTATATCTACGGAGTTCATCCCCTATCTCCTCCCAACACTATCCGGTTTAGAGGTACATCTCCTATCTTCCCCTAAACTGCGGAGTACATCCCCCATCTCCTCCTCTACACACAATGCATATAAACACATAGGTTCTATACACAATCAACCAATACATAAAGTTAATGTATTCTAACAGCCGTCAAGTTCCATGACACATTCCATTGATTAGTTTTCGTTTGCCTAATTATCATGCATTGTCTACAACAATCAAAACTATCCTCCACCGATAGCCCAAAGTAGTTATTTCTAAACAGAAAATAAATGCACAAAATGGATAATATATCAACATTTCAAGTTGGTGAGCGATAAATAATTCAACTACACCCTTTAATCCCATACATTACAAACTTCAACGTTTCCAATTCAACTCCTCATTTCCTTTAATTAATTATATACATTAATTAATTAAAACAATTAGGGCAAATTCTCATAATTAACAAAACAACCCTAAGGTTCCGTTTTTATTCATAATCCATCATCTATCTCATCTTTCTATGCCAAACTTGCATTTAGGTTTATTATAAACAAAACCCTAACTTTTGTAAAATTACACAAAAGGCCCAAACTTCCTCAAAACTACCCAACAACACCCAACATATCAAAATGCTAAAAATTAAAGACAAAATCCATAAGAAAGAGTAGGATATCCCTACCTCAAAGTTTGAGCTCCAACAAAGAAGATGAAGAAAACGAAAATGCTCCAAATCACAAATTTTTCGGATCAAAAGGTAGCCCTCGACGATCAACAACTTTTTTGTAAAGGCCAAAGGTGAGAAAATCACTCCTACTAGATCAATACCTAGAGAGAAGGTAGAGTTCTAGAGTGAGAAGCTCAACAATGGTGTTTTGGAAAAGTAAGAGAGAGAGAGTGAATGTAAAAAGTGATTTTAAAATGCCCAGCTGTTAACCGATATACGACATTTTCGCTCGAGCGGAAAACATAACGCTCGAGCGTGAAGAACAAAAAACTAGGTCCCGCTCGAGCGCGATAAGTCCCGCTCGAGCGCCAAGACACAAGAATAAAGTACATCCGCTCGAGCGCAAGAACCAGTCTGCTCGAGCGTAGATCTCCCCCTTCCAGAACTTCCACAGACACAGTACTACCCGCTCGAGCGCCAACAAGCCCGCTCGAGCGCAACCAGCTCGAGCGCAGGAAATCCGCTCGAGCGTAGAAATCACACCTGCAGAAGTTTTGCAAGGCACCAAAATACTGGGAGTGTGCAATCTCCGCTCGAGCGCTCCAAGACCCGCTCGAGCGGAACGACCAAAAACACAACGACAAGGATTTAGACCAAGGCTCAACCCACCTGCTTGAAACATGCCCAACACATCCTAAAACTCAATCAAGTGGAATTTAAAGGACACAACAAGGTAGACACAACTACCAACTCCACGGAACCGAGTCCGGAATACAACTGAATAGTAAAGGGAATACCGGGATCGCTATAACCTCCCCCCCTTAAAGAATGTCGCCCCCGAAATTAAGCACAAGTTTTTCAAAAGCAGGTTTTCTCCATTTTAAACAATGTTATATTACAACATTCAACAACTCGACCCATTACCGGTCATTCCATCTCTTATCAAGAGGCATTTCACAAAATATAATACAAGTGCATCTTTAACATGCATTCCTCTTCCATTTCCAACCATTTCCAATCATACATGGTTCACAATTCCATATCATAACTAGTGTTCATGATACATTTCCAGTTCTACAATACATTCAACATATACAATGTTACATTAAACTTCCATAATAAGGAAAGTTTCAAGATACACCTCCATAAACCAAAACATATACCATGTCTTACAACCTAAGGTATATTCAATACTCTTTAGGTTCAATTTTACAACAAAATTCTCAATACATGATTACACATCAACAAACAAGTCTGGATATTTCTCACGGACTTCCAACTCACGTTCCCAAGTGGCCTCCTCCACTCCGTGATGTTTCCACAAAACCTTCACTAAAGGGATGGTCTTGCCACGCAGGACTTGATCCCGCCTATCCAAGACCCGAACCGGTCTCTCCTCATATGAGGCGTCCTCATCTACCTCTAAGTCGGTCCAATCCAGTACATGTGATGGATCCGGCTCATACTTCCGAAGCATACTCATATGAAACACGTCATGCACTCCGGACAACTGCGGCGGTAAAGCCAAGCGATAAGCAACCTCCCCAATCCTCTCAAGGATCTCAAAGGGACCGATAAACCGAGGGGATAACTTCCCTCTCTTCCCAAACCTCATCAAGCCTCGCCTAGGTGATATCTTCAGGAAGACATGTTCACCTACCTCAAACACCAAAGGCTTCCTCCTACGGTCGGCATAACTCTTTTGGCGACTCTGGGCTATAACAAGCCTCCTACGGATAAACTCCACTTTCTCCGTCGTCTCTCTAACCAACTCCGGACCCAACAAGGGTGCATCACCCACCTCGGCCCAACAAACTAGAGACCTACACGGTCGGCCATACAAGGCCTCAAATGGTGCCATACCGATGCTAGACTGAAAACTGTTATTGTAGGCAAACTCCACCAAGGGCAAGTGCCTCTCCCACGTCCCACTAAAGTCCAGGACACAACCTCGAAGCATATCCTCAAGGATCTAAATAGTACGCTCGGACTGCCCGTCAGTCTGAGGATGATAAGCTGTACTAAAGGTCAACTTAGTGCCCAAGGCACTCTGCAAACTCTGCCACAACCTGGCAGTAAAACGAGGGTCTCTATCTGAGACAATCGTCACTGGGACCCCGTGCAATCTCACTATGTCCCGAATATACAAGTCGGCAAGATGATCTACCGAATCTCTCACGCGCATAGCAATGAAGTGCGCCGACTTAGTCAACCGGTCTACAACCACCCAAATAGCATCACTACCCCGCTGAGTCCTCGGAAGACCTACAACGAAGTCCATAGTGACATGCTCCCACTTCCACTCGGCAATAGGCAAGGGTTGTAACACACCCGCTGGCCTCTGATGTTCGGCTTTCACTTGCTGACAAGTAAGGTACTTAGACACGAAAACTGCCACATCTCTCTTCATACCCCGCCACCAAAACTGGCGACCTAAGTCCTGGTACATCTTAGTACCTCCCGGATGCACCGCAAGGCGCGAATGATGAAACTCTCGGAGTACCTCCTCTCGGCAGGACTCCGGCACAAACAAACGGTCTCGGTATCTCACACTCAGGTCGGGATACACCGTCAAACCCTTCTCAACCTTCCCACTAGAGATCTTCTCTCGGAGGGATTCTACCTCAAGGTCACCTCCCTGTGCCTCTAACACTCGAGTCACAAGTGTAGGCTGTGCAACAACAGAAAACAAGGTCGCAGCCTCAACGGATTCACCCAGAAGCAAATCAAACTCGCCAAGTTCCCCCAACATCTTCCATTCCCGGATGGCTATACAAGCTACATCACCTATGGATTTCCTGCTAAGGGCATCGGTCACAACATTGGCCTTCCCCGGATGATAATGTAACTCAAAGTCATAATCTTCAATAAACTCCATCCACCTCCTCTGCCTCAAATTCAAGTTTTTCTGTGTAAACAGATACTTCAGACTCTTATGATCCGAGAACACCTCGAATCTCTCACCATAAAGGTAGTGCCTCCAGATTTTCAAGGCAAAGATCACTGCTGCTAACTCTAGGTCATGTGTAGGGTAATTCTTCTCGTGAATTCTCAACTGACGTGAGCCATAAGCTACCACTTTCCCCTCTTGCATCAACACACAACCCAAACCCTCTCGTGAGGCATCACAATAAACTGCATAACCCAACCCCCTCTCCGGAATAATCAAAATTGGAGCGGTGGTCAATCTAACTTTCAGCTCTTGGAACGATTTTTCACAAGTCTCACTCCATACAAATTTGACTCCCTTCCGAGTCAGTCTAGTCAACGGTGAAGCTAACCTGGAGAAATCTTTCACAAACCGACGGTAATACCCAGCTAATCCTAGAAAACTGCGGATCTCAAACACACTCGTAGGCTGTGCCCAATCTTGCACTGCCTCGGTCTTGGATGTATCAACAGACACCCCTTCCCTTGATACAACATGGCCTAAGAACTTGACTTCTCCTAGCCAGAACTCACACTTCCCAAACTTGGCATACAGTCTATGGGCTCTAAGCAACTCAAGCACCACTCTTAAGTGTGCCTCATGCTCCTCCTCAGAAGGTGAATAAATCAGAATGTTGTTCACGAAAACGACTACAAAACGATCCAAGAATTCCCGGAAGATCCGGTTCATCAAGTCCATAAAGACTGCTGGTGCATTGGTAAGCCCAAATGGCATTACCAGAAACTCATAATGGCCATATCGCGTACGGAATGCCGTCTTCGGAATGTCTCCCTCCCTGACCCTCAACTGGTGATAACCCGATCTCAAGTCTATCTTAGAGAAACAACGGGAACCCTTCAACTGGTCAAATAGATCATCTATACGGGCCATAGGGTATTTATTCTTAACCGTAGCTCGATTCAACTTTCGGTAGTCGATACACAGTCTCAAGGCACCATCTTTCTTTTTAGCAAAGAGGGCCGGTGCTCCCCACAGCGAAGCACTAGGGCGTACAAAGCCCTTTTCTAGCAATTCCTGGAGCTGAACTTTCAACTCAACCAACTCTGTTGGGGCAAAACGATAAGGTGCCATAGAAATCGGCGCCGTGCCGGGCACTAAATCAATAGAGAACTCTATCTCTCGGTGAGGTGGCAAATCAACAAGATCCTCGGGAAAAACATCCGAATACTCACAAACCACCCTTGGCAACACAATCTGGGTCTCGTCACACTCACTACTCATAAAGCTAGCAAGTAGACCACTAAGCTCACTCCGCCCTCGCGGATCATACCCCGGTGGCAAAACACTGCCAACCCGGTCCCCCAAGAAATGGAAACACTTCTCGCTCACGGTGCAACAAGTGACCCTCTGGCGGTAGCAATCAATAACTGCCCGGTATGACGATAACCAGTCCATACCCAAAATAACATCAAAGCCCTTCATGGGCATAACTACAAAAGGAAACGGAAGCCTATGGTCGGCGACCTCTATATCACAACCTCTACATCCGTGTTTCAAGATCAACTCACCCCCAACCGGTGACATAACACAAATAGGAGATGCTAATAGTGCCAACTCCAACTCCAACATAGATGCAAATGCAGCAGATACAAAAGAATGAGATGCACCCGTATCAATCAACACACTAGCAACCGAGTTGCAAAACAGAAAGGTACCTCTCACTACTGATGGAGCCGGTACTAGGTCCTGCGCGGTAACAGCATACACGCGCCCTGTAGGCCCCTGATCCATCTACTCACCTCTAGGAGCATACGACTGCTGCACAGTCTGGGATGACGAAGCTCCCAGATTGGCCCTCGAGGCCTGCACAGACTGAGCTGGCTGATAACTCTGCGTCTGCCTAGAACCAGACGCCCCTGAAGTGGCACTCAACTCTGGACAAAACCTCTTCAGGTGCCCAAGCTGTCCACACTGATAACAAGACAAGGGCTGCCCCCTGCCCAAACTCTGACTCTGCGGTCTAGCTGAAGAAGAAGCAGCTCTCTGACCTCCGCTCTTCTGTGGGCAAACCGAAGCCTTGTGGCCCAACTGACCACACTTGTAACAGGTGAACTCTCCCTGATTGCCTCTCCCCGAGCCTGCACTCGGCACTGGAAAGGTCGATCTAGCCACACCATCCTGAGACTGCTGAGGGTTATAACCCTTCTGTCTCCTGCCATCACCCTGGCCATCTTGGCTCATCTTGGAACCTCTATTCTTCTCCTCATCCTCCTCCTGCATCAAGAGCTCCATATGAACTACAGCATCCACCAGGTGTCTATACTCTCGAATGAAAGATCCACCAACCCTCAACTTGAGGCCACGCCTCAACTTCCGCTCAAACTCATAGCAACGGCGTTCCTCGGATGCCACAAGTTCAGGTGCAAACCTGGACAAGCTAGTAAATGTAGCCTCAAACTCGGCCACAGACAAACCCTGCTGATTAAGCCGGCAAAACTGATCCCTCAGCTTCTCCCTAGCAGCCGAAGATAAAAACCTCTCTTGGAAAGCATTTACAAAAGCCTCCTATGCACCACCAATGCGAACCTTCTCGTACTTCCACCATTGACCCGCATCTCCCTTCAGTTGGAAGGATGCAGAGGTCACTTTCAGTGTTCCGTCCTCGATGCCAAGCATCTCGAACGTCTTACTCATTTGTTCCAACCACTCGTCTGCCTTCAGTGGCTCCTTTGGATCCCCAATAAATTCGTCCGGGTTAGACCGGAAGAACTCCCTCTTCAAGAAAGAAGGCCCTGCCTCAGCAACCTGATTCCCTGCTCTGAGAATACCCAAAGCTCTTGCTATCTCTCGGGCCAAAACACTCATAGCTTGCTGACCCGCTGGCTCGGCCACATTGGCCTGACCAACTCTCTCCTGTACTGCCGGAATCTCATCCGGTATAGGCACTTCCTGCCTCCTAGGCCTACCACGCCTACCACCTCTTCCTCGTCCTGACATCCTAATAAAGGAAACGAAGAACATTAGCACATTCAAAAATGTGCCGAAACTAAACACTCACGTCCTAATACATGGACAACTGTAATTCACTCCACGTAAGCACATAAACACATAAGCACTTACGAATTTCATTTCCGGATAATGACAGTCCCGAGGCGTTACTAGAGTTCCGGTTAGAAACAGCATTGATCAAGTGCTTTTCCAACAAGACTCACAGAAACCCAAGGATCCAATCAACATCCTAGAAATTAAATTCCATACCCACATAGTCACATAAGCATGTTATCAATTTAAACACATAGCATATGATTCTAGATCTAAGTCTCTGTCAAGCGAGACAAACCCATTGTGATCCTAATGACTTCCCACATACCCAAAGTATTCGAACCCGGTACGCTCTGATACCAAGTTGTAACGCCCTCAAAAATATAACATAAAACCTATCAATATAGACATGCATTGATATACAAAAGTCCAACATTCTTTTATTCATCAGAGTATTTGATTACAAAAGGTATTACATGTTAACAACAAAAGCAAATGCCCTACGGGCTTACAGCTTTCCAAGTTAACACTTGGTTACAAAAAGAGAGCACTAGCTCAGTTACACATTAAGCCCTTGGCTTGAATCTACATGTAATACATCAAAAGAAGAGAGACAACAAAAATCCATCCGCCTCAAGCCTCCCAAGCTATGTCCTTAGAAGTGGCATGCTACCTGTACCTGAAAATGATGTTCCCATATAGGGTGAGCTACAGCCCAGTAGAAATACACTAAACCAGCTATGAACAATGACTAAAAGATTAGCAGTCGATAGATGGTCAACCCTGATACATCCACTTATATCACATTACAATTTCATGACATACAAGCCCATGTTACTTTTCATTTTTTCCATTTTCTGTAGATAAGCATACTAGCTAAATTAATACATCAACAGATAAGCATATTAGCTATATCAACATCTCAACAGATAAGTATAAGAACTATATCTTACAACCAAAGATAAGCATATGAGTTATTTCTGCACTTCTCTAGACAAGCATATGAGCTGTGTCTACACTTCTCAAAGATAAGCATATGAGCTATATCTACGGAGTTCATCCCCTATCTCCTCCCAACACTATCCGGTTTAGAGGTACATCCCCTATCTTCCCCTAAACCGCGGAGTACATCCCTCATCTCCTCCTCTACACACAATGCATATAAACACATAGGTTCTATACACAATCAACCAATACATAAAGTTAATGTATTCTAACAGCCGTCAAGTTCCATGACACATTCCATTGATTAGTTTTCGTTTGCCTAATCATCATGCATTGTCTACAACAATCAAAACTATCCTCTACCGATAGCCCAAAGTAGTTATTTCTAAACAGAAAATAAATGCACAAAATGGATAATATATCAACATTTCAAGTTGGTGAGCGATAAATAATTCAACTACACCCTTTAATCCCATACATTACAAACTTCAACGTTTCCAATTCAACTTCTCATTTCCTTTAATTAATTATATACATTAATTAATTAAAACAATTAGGGCAAATTCCCATAATTAACAAAACAACCCTAAGGTTCCGTTTTTATCCATAATCCATCATCTATCTCATTTTTCTAGTGCCAAACTTGCATTTAGGTTTATTATAAACAAAACCCCAACTTTTGTAAAATTACACAAAAGGCCCAAACTTCCTCAAAACTATCCAACAAACACCCAATATATCAAAATGCTAAAAATTAAAGACAAAATCCATAAGAAAGAGTAGGATATCCCTATCTCAAAGTTTGAGCTCCAACAAAGAAGATGAAGAAAACGAAAATGCTCCAAATCACAAATTTTTCGGATCAAAAGGTAGCCCTCGACGATCAACAACTTTTTTTGTAAAGGCCAAAGGTGAGAAAATCACTCCTACTAGATCAATACCTAGAGAGAAGGGTAGAGCTCTAGAGTGAGAAGCTCAACAATGGTGTTTTGGAAAAGTAAGAGAGAGAGAGTGAATGTAAAAAGTGATTTTAAAATGCCCAGCTGTTAACCGATATACGACATTTCCGCTCGAGCGGAAAACATAACGCTCGAGCGTGAAGAACAAAAAACTAGGTCCGCTCGAGCGCGATAAGTCCCGCTCGAGCGCCAAGACACAAGAATAAAGTACATCCGCTCGAGCGCAAGAACCAGTCCTCTCGAGCGTAGATCTCCCTCTCCCAGAACTTCCACAGACACAGTACTACCCGCTCGAGCGCCAACAAGCCCGCTCGAGCGCAACCAGCTCGAGCGCAGGAAATCCGCTCGAGCGTAGAAATCACACCTGTAGAAGTTTTGTAGGGCACCAAAATACTGGGAGTGTGCAATCTCCGCTCGAGCGCTCCAAGACCCGCTCGAGCGGAATGACCAAAAACACAACGACAAGGATTTAGACCAAGGCTCAACCCACCTGCTCGAAACATGCCCAACACATCCTAAAACTCAATCAAGTGGAATTTAAAGGACACAACAAGGTAGACACAACTACCAACTCCACGGAACCGAGTCCGGAATACAACTGAATAGTACAAGGGAATACCGGGATCGCTATATGATTCAAAAAAGAAGTGCATAAAATGTTTTGAAAAGAAAATGCTGAAAATAAATGCTTCGAAATATAAATCTATGTTAAACTACTCTTAAGATAAGGAAAATGACAAGAAATATTGAAATCAATTGTCTTTGATTTGAGTTCTGAATCCTTTACAATGTAGCCATGAATAGCTATTTATAGGCAAACATTTGTAGGAAAAAACTATCTAAAACCACCCACTCTTCCACCTCCTCCATTTCATACTACATGATCTTTCATAACTTCCTTCAACCTCCACTTCATGCTCCATGTTCTCCACTTTATTCTCCATCATCTTTTCACATTTCATAACTTCTCATAACCTCCAAATGAGTAGGAGGATGCCACGTGTCCTGCAATTATATAAATAATAATAATAAAAATTACAGATTTATGGTGCCAACATTACCCCCCGCGGCCCTTAAAAATAATGTTTACTTGAATTTTTGAATGGCCGAACCAAGCACATGACTAATCCGAATAATATAATAGCAAATAAAGTGCTTCGAATGAGTATGTAATTATGACTAGATGTCTCGATATATATATACATATATATGTCTTGAAGGGATATTATATATGTACTTCGAATTGGCACTAATTCGTTGAAGGAAATTAAAACAATTTTATTTTACTCGTACTTCAAACACTTAGAAAACTTGGAACCTTTTGAAGTAGGTATATTTTGCTTGCACTTAGAATCATTCAGAACCTCATATTTTCAAGGCAAAGCCAATATTCAAACATGATTCACCTTAACAAGCTGTTACACATGCTAGCTATTATGGACTAGTAACAAGCTTCGAAGGTGGTATAGAGGACCAAAATCATCCTTCGAAGGTCAAAAGTGTCGACAAAGGACGAATTACATCCTTGGAATACTCGGCCAAGCTTCGAAGGTTCACAACCACCATTATTGTTCTTCGAAGCTGTTAATGCAAGATAGAGTGTAACTCCCCCAAAATAATAGAAATAATCCAACTCATGAGAGAAATGAGTATAATAGAATGGGTGTATTTTCATTCATCAGAGTTCGTATTACAAAAGATATTATATGCATCATACATTCATAAATGTTCATCCTGAATCTATAGCATGTAACATTAGTTAGTAACAACAAAATAAATGCCCTACGGGCTTACATCTTTCCAAGGCATTCACTTGGTTTACAACAAAAGGAAAGTCATAAGCTCTATACATATAAAGCCCTCGGCTTAATTAAACACTTAAACACAAAATAACAAAATAGAGCTTCTAGCTCCCAAAGCCCTCCCAAGCTACATCCTTGAAAGAGGCATGTCACCGGTACCTGAAAGTGGTTTCCCAAGTAGGGTGAGCAAAAACCCAATAGAAATAGTTTATCAACAATATATGAGGTTTAATTAAGATATAAGTATTAGAGATATATTTAACATTTATGACAACGCACATGGATCCAATATTCGCGTCTTAATCCATTCCCATTTATTCATTTTAAGTTAATTTATTTCGTTTCAATTCATAGACCAAATTTGTAATTCTCCAAATAACCAAACTGAAGCTACAACTCAGTGGTTCTCAATCAACATAATTATCATATAAGCACTTCAACTTTGCCATTTTACGAAAATTTCGTCCGGGAGATCGACACCGATGTATACACATGATTTCGGGGCTTTCACCCTGGACATTCCGGCCAACTTAATTTCAATGGAGTCCATCCCCTATCTCCTCCCAAAACATGGAGTACATCCCCTTTCTCCTCCCAAAACATCATCCATATACAATGTATTTAAAAGTATCGTCATATTCAATGACTATCAATTATGCATATTTAATGCCTTTACACATCGTCATATTCAATGATATAATTTAAATGATTAGTTTCAATTTACCTAATCCTCATGTAGTTTCTACAACAATCATAACTATCCTCCACCGATAGCCCAATACAGTTATTTCTAAATAGATATACAATAGTTATAATAGATAATTTATCAAATTTCCACAAGTAAGTGATTAAACAAATCCAACTACGTCATTCATTCATACATCCTCCAAGTTTCACATTTCTCATACCAATCTCATTATTTATACAAAATAATTATTTAATACATATTAGGGCAAATTTCTCCCTTTTTCAAATATCAATTCAAAGGCTAAAAGCTACCATTCTAACATAAGATGACCTCATATTCAAAACCCCATGCTCATTTATAGAACACAAAATGGAAACCCCTATTTTCAATTTGAATCCAAACCCTAAGTTTTTCTCCAAACACCCCAAATCTCACCATTTATACATGACAACAAATAACTAAGTTAAAGATCATAACAAAGTGTAGAATATCTCTACCTCTAGAAACCCAAAGGAGAAGTGGAGGAACTTCAAAAAATGACGAAATCAAACTCTATTTAGATGAAATGGTAGCTCTTGAGATGCTCCAACTTTTTATCAAAAAAAGTAGGGTAAAGACCCTTAGATCCTAGGGGATTTATAGAGAGAAGTTGAGTTTTAGAGAGAGAATGAGCTGATCTAGAGTTTTTGTGTGAAAATATATAAAATTTTTGTGTAAAAATGAGTTGCTGCAGACTGATATACGCGAGGCTTGCTCAAGCGAAAGAGTTGTCGCTCGAGCGACCAGACACGATAACTGACCTCGCTCGAGCACAGAATACACACATTCAGAAGTTTTACAGACACACATCGTCGCTCGAGCGCAAGAAGCTTCACTCGAGCGAAGAACATTACCCTTCCAGAATTTCTGCAGGTTTGCAAAAATGCTGGGAACTCACAAAGCTCGCTTGAGCGAAGAAGAAAATCTTTGGACAACAACAACTTGAATAACTAGCAACCAATCTATCCCAAACATGCGCAAGACATTCCAAAACTGCAACTCAAAGACAAATGAGGGAAAACAAGACATGGGTAATAATATTAAATCATGAAACTCGAGTCTAGAATATAACAAAGGTTGGGTCAAAACCGAAATCGCTATAATGTGCTTCGAAGCTTACAAAATTATGGCAAAAGGACTTTCGAAACAACTTTTGGCCAACATTGTGGTTATTCAAATTTATATGTTCCGGTTCACACATAATTAATGAAAATATTAATGAACCAATTATTAATTCTCTGAAGACACCAAAACCGTTGTTCTTCAAACCAACTTTTGTAGAATACTAGTTTCATTTTCATGTAACAAATGGCTATAAAAATTGCTATCAGTAAAGCCACTAATTATCATGCAAAAAATAGGCATTATTCGACAATTAATTAATTGTCATTTTACATATATTTGAAGGAAGGTACACATTTCGAAAGTTTTCTCGTCCCATGTTACATTTCGAAGGTGTTTATTGATGACAAAACCACCCTTCGAAAGTCACATATGTTACTAAAGGATCAAAGTTGTCTTTTGAAAGTGCACACGACATCTCTTCGAACTAAATCCAAAGAGTTGGATTACTATGAAATTAGTTTGGCATTTTAACTAGCCATTAATGGCTATAAAATGATATTTCAATGAATGACATGTTTCGAAGTGTCTTGGGACATGCTTCGAAGGTAACCACAAAACCAAATGGTGATGGCTCTATAGATCAACTAATAACTATATTTTTGGCCCAATATATTGCAATAATGAAATATTATTTGTTAGCCATTCCATCAAAGTCAACGTTTGATGTGATCCATAAATCCAAAATGGACTTCGAACAACAAAAGTCATGGTATAATGTGACCATGAAAATTCATACTTTTTGACACTTTGAAAAATGTCAAAAATTTTGAATTCATGAACAGTGGCTTGTTCATTATTTTTGACCATATTTGTTTTAAAAACATAACTTTCGCCGAATTGATTTTCATAATTATTTGGCAAAGTGGGTTGTTTTTCCATGTTAGCCATTAATGGCTTATGAAAATCACCCATAGATATGTTTTTTTCATGACTTGACTCTCTAAAAATTGATTTTTGGACCCCTCGACCCATTGATGAAATTATATTTTCGCTATTGAAAACATTTTGTAAAACTTCACAAAATTCAATCATTAAAGACTTGACAAGAAGGGTTGATAACTCATGTCTCCATTACCAAATTTCCATATCAAGTTGATGAATTACTTCAATTAAATGGTGTATTTTTTCTTCTATCAAACAATGTTGTAATTGATGGAAGTTTGTTTCATCAAGAAAATGGATCTCTTCTTAAAGATCTAAAACTTTTTGTTTACGCCAAAATATTTCATCTAGGCTATTTAGAATGGATGAATCCAATTTATTTTTCATTTGTTACCCTTGACGTCCCACTAAGACGTACCAAAAATTGTTGACTTATTTTTCCTACGAAGGAAAATACCATAAATGGGAGCGTGCCAGTAAGGATTGAAAAATCCTTACAGATTAAATTTAAGCCAATTGTTAAGCGATTGCGTTGACGGTTTTTTCGCCTCAACAGAGAGGACTTCAAAATTGCCAAGTATAAAGAAAAGAAAAATTAAAAGAAGAATGAGGGAGACGGAGAAAGACGATTAAGTGAGCAATCAAAATAATAATTACTTACCTTTACTCCTCTGCTTTGAAAAGGAAGTGCATAAAATGTTTTGAAAATGAAATGCTTAAAATAAATTCTTCGAAATATAAATCTATGTTAAACTATTCCTAAGATAAGGAAAATGACAAGAAATATTGAAATTAATGTCTTTGATTTGAGTTCTGGATCCTTTACAATGTAGTCCAGAATGGCTATTTATAAGCAAACATTTGTAGGAAAAAACTACCTAAAACTACCAACTCTTCCATTTCATATTACATGATCTTTCATAACTTCCTTCAACTTCCACTTCATGCTCCATGTTCTCCACTTTATTCTCCATTATCTTTTCACATTTTATAACTTCTCATAACCTCCAAATGAGTAGGAGGATACTACATGTCCTGTAATTATATAAATAATAAATAATAATAATAATTACAAATTTATGGTGCCAAAGGGTGCATCTAAAAAAATATAAAAAAATTACTTAGGTACCGTTTGGTAACACTTACGTTTTCAGTTTTCTGTTTATATTTACAAAAAATTTAAAAACTCAAATAAAAACTTGTTTGGTAAATTTTTGATTTATAAATCAGTAGTCTCAGTTTATAAATTTGGCCAAAAAATGTAAACTCAAAAAATGTGTTTCCATTTTGAGTTTTCAGTTTTTTTTTTTTTTTACCACCCAACACTAGCTACCACCCGCCACCATTTTCCACCACCGTCTTCCGCCACCACCACTGTAACGCCCTTAAAAAAAAAAACATAAAACCCATCATTCTTGACATGCAACAATATGAGAGAAATAAACATCTTTCTATTTAACAGAGTAGTTCTTTACAAAAGTATTACATGTTGACAACAAAAGTAAAGGCCCTATGGGTTTACAACTTTCCAAGCCAACACTTGGATACAAGAAATGAGTACTAACTTATATACATAGTAAGTCATTGACTTGAATTTACATGTAATACATCAAAGGAAAGCAAAACAACAAAAAAGTCTGTCTGCCTCTAGTCTCCCAAGCTATGTCCTTGGAGGTGGCATGCTACCTGTACCTGAAAATGATGTTCCCCATAAAAGGTGAGCCATAGTCTAGTAGAAATATGTTAAACCAACTATAAACAATGACTAAATAGCAGCACTCGATAGATGGTCCACACTTATATTCCCACTTATAACATATTACAGTTTCATGACATTCAAGTCCATGTTACATTTCATTTCCCACTTCTTTCTCAACCTAGAGTTTGAAAACAGGGCTCAGAATCTAGTCAAATAACTTAATGAGATTATGACTCATCTTTAGAACACTGTTGAAATTCATAATGGATACACATTTTGGTGCTGTATCAATAACACATAAACCACTTCCATACTTCACGAAGGATACACATTTTGGTGCTGTATCAATATAACATAAAAAAAAATACTTCCATGCTTCACAATTGATAATGATATACATTTTAGTGCTATATCAAATCAATTCAAACACTTCCATAATCCACACTTGATACACATTGTAGTGCTGTATCAATGCCAAACAAAATCCGGTTTAGAGATCCATCCCCTATCTTCCCCTAAACCGTGGAATACATCCCCTATCTCCTCCCACACACACAATGTATATAAACGTAGATCATATACATAATCAATCAACACATATAGTTAATGTATTATTCCGACTGCTATATTTGTTAGCATACTCAATCGATTAGTTTTAGTTTGCCTAATCATCATGCATTCAACAATCAAGACTATCCTCCATTGATAGCCCAAAGCAGTTATGTCTAAACAGAAAATAAATGCACCAAATGGATAAAATATCAACATTTCAACTAGGTGAGTAATAAATGATCCAACTACACCCTTTAACCCCATACATTCCCAATTTCAACATTTTCAATTCAATTTCTCATTTCTCAAATTAATTCTTACAAATTAATTTATCAATGTAATTAGGGCATTTCCCCATAATTAACAAAACAACCTTAAGGTTCCATTTCTATCAATAACCCAACATTTACCTCATTTCTCCATGCTAAACATGCATATAGGTTTATATAAGTAAAACCCCATTATTTTGTAAAATTACATAAAGGCCCAAACTTTCTCAAAATTACCCAACAATCCCCAACAAATCAAAATGCTAAAATTCAAAGACAAAGCTCATAAGGAGGAGTAGGATATCCCTATCTCAAAGTTTGAGCTCAAACGGAGAAGAAGATCAAGAACCAACGTGCTCCAAATCCCAAGTTTTTCAGATTAAAAGAAAGCCCTCAACCCATTCTACCTTTTTAACAAAGGACTAAGGGTAGAAACTCACTCTAGATAGATCAAACCTTAGAGAGAAGACAAGTATATAGAGAGAGAGAGTCGGATCTAGGGTTTGTAAAAAGAAAGAAGATGAAAAAGTGATGTTTTCCCCACTGCTGCCTACTGATATAAAACAGGCTCGCTCGAGCAAAGGATTGGTCGCTCGAGTGAGCAGACACAAAGAATACTCGCTCGAGCGAAGAAAGTCTCGCTCGAGCCAACAACTCGAAACTTCAGGTCTACAACCCAGAAGCATGCTCGAGCGACAGAATACTCGCTCGATCGAAGGAACTCAAAACATACACCTTGCTCGCTCGAGCGAAAAACTGCACCCTTCAGGTCCAGAACCAGACGCAGACGCAAGCTCGAGCGAAGAATCTCTGGCTCGAGCCACCAAACACAAAACTCAACTCTCGCTCGAGCGAACAAACCCTGGCTCGAGCGAAGGATCCAAAACAAAGAGCTCGCTCGAGTGACAAACTTCTCGCTCGAGCGAAGGACCAAAATTCTGGGCAGCAACCATTTGCTCTCAAACACAACAAACCTGTAACAAACATGCCCAACACATCCTATAACTCAAATACAAAGTACGAAAGGATATAAACAAAATATAAACAACTGCTAACATCCACGGAACCAAGTCCGAATCACTGTACAATAAGGGGTAAAACCCGAGATCGCTATAACCACCCAGGATCGCTATAACCACCCACCTGCCACCACCACCCGTCACCACCACTGCCGCCACCACCACCACCACCACCACCACCCATTCGCTACCACCCACTACCCGCCACCGTCACCGACCCATCCACCACCACCACCACCACCACCACTACCCGCCATCCGCCACTCACCTGCCACCACCGCCCACCACTCACCGCCACCACTACCACCACCACCACCCACTCGCTACCACCCAACCACGACCCGCCACCGTCACCCACGTACTATCACCACCTGCCACCTACCCGCCACCGCCACCCAGCCGCCACCACCCACCACCACTCACCATCCGCCACCCATCTGCCACCACCACCACCACCACCAACACCCGCCACCATTTTCCACCACCGTCTTCCACCAGCACCACCCACTAGCACCACCCACCACCGTCACCCACCCACCATTACCACCCGCCACCGTCACCCACCCACCATCACCACCCACTACCTACCCGCCACCGCTACCTACCGGCCATTCGCCACCCACCTGCCACCACCACCCGCCACCGTCACCCACCAGCACCCGCCATCCGCCACCCACCCGCCACCACCCACTCGTTACCACCCACCACTCGCCACCGTCACCCACCCACCCGCCCACCACCACCCGCTACTCACCACCCACCGTCACCATTTTCCACCACCGTCTTTGCCGCCACTTGCCACCACTTGTCATTTCTCACTCTTTTTTATATTTTAAATTTTTTTTAAACATTTTGTCAATTACCAAATGCGTTTGTAGTTTATGTTTTTCTAAAAATAAACAAAAACCAGTTTATAAAATTTTTGTAAATATAAACTAAAAATGTAAACGTCACCAAATAGACCCTTAAAATTTTAAAAAAAAATTCACAAAAAATTTTAAAAAAATATGAAAGATAAAAAACTCATTTTTAAAAAAATTAAATTCAGAAAACTGAAATTAAATATCACTCTAAAGATATGATGTGATAATTTATAACAAATATATAAATAATTGTTTATTAGATTGTTGTGAAACCACCCGAAAGAACTCCAAATCAAATGGATTGTTTATTTCATTTTCTTTTACTAGTAAAAAAGGGTATAGGATTGTTTATTTCATTTTCTTTTACTAGTAAAAAAGGGTATAGGAAGCCCCCAACACGGCGATCCACGAGATCAGTGCACTTTCTCACTGAACCCAAAATTTAAACGAAAAAACGCAATTCAAATTGAAACGAACTCCCAACGGTCAAATCATTCGAAACTCTACTGTCTTTAACCAACCAACCAGCGCTCTCTCTCCTCTTTCATCCTTCATTTTCTGCAATTCCAACACCTCTCTCTCTCTCTCTCTCTCTCCTCTCTCTCTCTCTCTGCATTCTCTGTTTGTGGGAGACTCAAAATGACTTCTTTAGACAAACCCAAAACATCCACAATGTCCACTCCAGCAAAACCCTCTCAATCAAATTCCAATTCCATCTCAAAAGTTAGGGTTGTTGTCAGGATTCGCCCCTTTCTCCCCCATGAAATCGCTGCCAGAAATGGAAACTCCACCCCTTGCGTCTCTGTTCTTGACTCAGAACTCAAATCTGACCACGAAGTCACTGTTCATCTCAAAGATCAAGAAACCAGGTTAGAAATTTCATTTGTTCTATTTATGAACACAATTTGTTTGGAATTTTAGTCAAGGGTTTTTATATTCTTGTTTTGTTTTTTGTGGGTCTAGTCGGAACGAGTGCTACAAGTTGGATTCATTTTTTGGCCAAGACGACAACAATGTGAGTAAGATTTTCTACAGAGAAGTCAATCATTTGATTCCCGGGATGTTTCGCGGCTGCAATGCTACTGTCTTCGCGTACGGGGCTACTGGAAGTGGAAAAACCTACACCATGCAGGTCTTATTTGAATTTAACTTTAAATGCCCTTATTTTGATTGAACCAAAAATGCTTTCTTTTTGTTTTGGTAATTTATTTAGATCTTTGAAACTAAAAATGCATCTTGTTTCACCATCATCTAGTTTGTAAGAGTTTGTTGTTAAGTATGTTAATTTAAGATGCGATAAAGTGTACTAGATCCATGTAATTCAAAGGTTATAACTTTATTGAACTAGAGCAACTGCAACAGACTCTCTATATTGTGCTTGTTAGGCATTTTACCTAGCTAAGTCACAATTTCAATGCTCGCTAGGCAATACACTAGGTATTATGCCTCGTCTGCAATGGGGCTAGCTACAAATGGAGAGCCAAGAGAGGCTAGACAAAAAAGAGTCTTGTTGGAGTACACGTTAGCTAAAGTGATTAGACAAAATAAAGAGTGTACTTTTTTGTTCACTTTTGATAAGCACAATGCCTTGTAATGTTGGAGTTGCTTAAGGATGCATGACTAGCTTGCATTGTTTTGACAAGTTGCTAGAGAAGTTGTTGATGTGGTCCAACAACTTTTTCACAAATTTAATGCATTCACATGTTTGTTCATTCATGATTCATCTACACAAGTTATTCTTATTTCATAAAGAATAGTTGTAATGACCTTGTCCCATACTACCATGCACGGAGTCTCCCACATCCAAAAAAAAAAAAACAAAACAAAAATGTACGAGTGAGCTGAGATAACGTAAAATAAAAAAAATCAGACAAAAAGTATGTACATTTGTTTCTCTCTTTTTTGGTGCAAGGTTTGCCTCCTACCTATCAAGTAGCAGCTTTTCTAAAACTGTAATCTCAACAAAATCTTGGTTTATCTAATCACCAGGGACCCTTTGCCTCACAAATTGTCTATAGATAGAAATAGAGATCAAATACTTGTGATTCAAAAGGTTAACATGACTTGCAGGATTATATTTGCACCTATTTGTCAAAATCAACCAGAATTCCTTATAAATGAATCAAGTTTGTTGCAAATTTTAAATATGGATTTATATTCATATGTTTTGTTATGGCAGCTGATTGTGTGCAAATTTACCCTGGAATGATGAAGTTAGACATTTTCTTAACAATTTAAACTTTTAGAGCAGTCAGTTATGCTTACGGCATTTTCAATGGATGTTTCCGGCACATGCATACACACCTAGAAAATCCCATTTCTAGTACTTGGTTTAGTTATTTTCTTTTCCATTTTTCGTAATTGTTCCTGGTATGTTTATGATGGAAACCATGGTATGGATGATGATGCATGCAGGGTACTGATGAGATCCCAGGTTTAATACCACTGGCCATGTCAACAATTCTGTCCTTGTGCCAAAGCACAAGAAGTACTGCCGAGATTTCCTACTATGAAGTCTATATGGACAGGTGTTATGATCTTATGGAAGTCAAAGCACAGGAAATTGCAGTGTTGGAAGACAAAGATGGGCAAATTCATCTCAAGGGACTATCTCGGGTTCCAGTTGATTCCATGTCCGAATTCCGCGAGGTCTTTTCATGTGGAAAGCAGAGGAGAAAGGTTGCGCACACGTGTCTTAACGATGTCTCTAGTAGAAGCCATGGGGTACTTTCAATTACTGTTTCAACTCCTGATGATGATGGTTCTGGGGTTAATGTTGCAGGGAAGCTGAACCTCATAGATTTAGCAGGTTCTAAATGACTTCTCCAATAACTTTATTTATAATTGTAATTAAATCATATAGTATGAATTTATAGGTTTAAACTTATGTTTCATATTTTCTCAAATATACTTATGATTTAACCAGGTAATGAAGACAATCGAAGGACTTGTAATGAAGGGATTCGTCTACAAGAAAGTGCAAAAATTAATCAGTCCTTATTTGCATTGTCAAATGTGATTTATGCTCTTAATAACAACAAAACCCGAGTGCCTTATCGTGAAAGCAAACTAACCCGGATATTGCAAGATTCTCTTGGCGGAACTAGTCGTGCTTTGATGGTTGCTTGTTTGGTAAGGACTTTAGTAATCCCGTCATCTCTTTTATGACTTTATTATGATGACCTTACCAGAGATTTACTTTTCATTGTTGTTTCTAGAATCCAGGAGAGTATCAAGAATCGGTGCATACAGTCAGTTTGGCAGCTCGGTCCCGCCACATCTCTAATTTTGTTTCTTCAGCTCAAAAAAATGACACTCCCAAGCTTAAAGTTGATATGGAGGCAAAGCTTTGTGCTTGGCTTGAATCAAAAGGCAAGACAAAAAGTGCCCAAAAAATGGGGGCATTTGGTTCTCCATTTGTAATCAAAACTCCAAGCTCTATGCACTCAGCAAAGAAGCCCAGCGCATACAACAACAGCTCTGCAAAACAGAAGCCTAACACCAATCATTGTGCTTCTAATGTGAAAGAAAGGTTACGATAATGATTTGAACTTTTTGCTGTCACACAGCATTAGCATGCCTCGGCCTCTTGCTTAACTATCTGACTCGTTTGTAGGGGTTCGGCTGTGCCACGCAAAAAATTATTCAGAAATGGAGATCCAGTTTATCCAAACATGAAGGTAAAACATTTATTTGGTGACATTCTTGTTTGTAGCTTGAAAAACCTAGCACTCACTAATTCACAGTAAAGGGATGAAGTAACACTCCTGGCTCTCTGAGTTGTTCCTTAGCATGTTCTCTTCTTAGGTTGTATTTGGATGATGGATTTGTGTAGAGATTCGTAAAGGAGAAGGAAAAGGGAAGGGAAAAGTAACAAACCTCTGCTCAAATCCAAGAACACAGGCTTAATATATTCCTCTTGTACACATGCTTGACACACAGCAGTACGAGGACACTTTAGGTTAATCAAAGGTTATGAGTGGAAAATTTGGAACTTCAATTGTCTGTCATTTTTGTTTAAATATTAAGATTAGAACAGTTTTTACAGCTGCACAAACATATAACATGGATTTCTACGCAATCCATCCTAATGTTCTTCCATACCATAATAGTTGAGATTTTCAAAAATTTTATTGGTGACATTGTATAGGAGGCTATGTATCTTCGCAAAGTAGAAGAGCATGCTGTTATTTCAGAAGATGGAAGCTCAATAAACGTTTCAGTAGCTCAGTCCAATGTTGCTTTTCAGCTGCATACATCCACTGTAAGTTCCTTACACTCTGAGGAGGGCATTCAGTAATAAAGGGGAACTAGGGGTGGGCACGGGTCGGTTGCGGCCATAAAATCTCCAATCCGCCATCCGTCCATCAGATTGGCAGATTAGAGAAAATCAATCTCCGTCTGCCAATCCGGCAGATGTGAATTGACGGATGGATGCGAATCGGTTTGGCGATTTAAAATTTTATAAATTTTAAACATAATTCAACTTGTGCACTTCCTCAAAAAAAAAAAAAAAAATTACAGTCAATAACTTAAAAAGTATTACAATTACCGCATGTCTCATCTAAAGAAAGAAAATTTGAAACTTTAGAATATTACAATCACTGCATGTCTCATCTACATATTACAATTACAGTATGCCTCATCCACATAAAGGATTACAATATGTGGTTTCTTAAAATATAAAAACAATTCAAACCAACAAAACCATGAACAGAGCAGTAGTAGAAATTGTATGCCTCTGTATTGTTACATCTATATCTGTTTTTGAAAACAAAAACCAACCCATCATATATCATTTATTTATTTATTATTTTTAAAATTAGATTTAAAAACCAAAAAATATAGATAAATAATACATTAAAACTCTTTTTTAACAAAATATATTAAACAGAATATTTAAACTCTTTTTCAATTGAAAACACAAACAGAATATCTAAACAAATTAAAAACACAAAGTCTTACAAATTACTAGGGGTGCTCGCGGTTTGGCGGATCGGTTGCTGTCAAATGAACCTCAAATCCGCCATTTGTCCAAAACTAGGCGGATTAGAAAAAATTAATCCACAACCGTTCACTCGTCATTGCATCCGTCCAAAATGCGACGGATCGGATCGGTTCGGTCCTGTCGGTTTGGGTGCATTGGTATATCTGCTGCTCACCCCTAAGAGAAACTATGGGGCAATTTAATGCCATGCATTTACACATTGAAACTTCATTACAGGGTTTAGAGGTTCATACTGAGGACAATGCACAGACTCCACAGAGTCCAGAAGTTACTACTGAGGAAAATACAGGAGAGGAGACTAAGGTCTCTGCTGAGAAGACCTTGTTTGAATCAACATGTACACCTGGTATCTTGCTGCTAACTTGATCCATTACTTTAAGGTTTAAAGCTTTAAAAGTTGTTTAACGCTTTAAAAATTATTTCGTTCTTGTGTAGTTAAATTGTTGGACAAAGCGGAGAAGATGATAACTATCAATGCTGCCGACTTTGATGGATCCTCACCAATTTGTGAGAAAATTAAAGCAGTTCAGAGTTCTCTGAGAAAAGTTCTTTCTCCCATCAACTCCAAGATAAACATTGAGAATATGTCCTCCAGAGATCAAGTATGTGCAGTTCTTCTTGATCCCAAGACTCCCAAAACACCTTTCCTTCTTAGTTGTGCGAGTGAAAAATCACAAAAGATTGGCACTCCTCTCGATAAATTTAATGCACTCGGCTCTAATGTAAAGGTATGCAGTGGCATTTGACTTTACGATGTTTCTCTTTTTATCAGCACTAGTGGCTCTATCTCCTAATCTCTGTAACCTGAATTTACAGTGCTCTCTCATCCAAGAATATATTGATTTTCTGAATTCAGCAAGCAGGTAAATTCTGGTTTGCTTTTGTGTCTTCTCTTCTTTGTTTTATTGGGAAATGTTTTCCATAACATTTTTTGCATTTTGATATGATAGAAAATGAAAGTCAATAAAAAAAAAATTTATTTGCGTGGACATTTTTAGAAGGTGGAAAACATTTTCTGGATTAACGTCTTACCAATACAACTACTAGCATATTAGTTTCAAATGTTTTCCATACAGAACTTTTTTTTTTTTTTTGGGTGAAAAGCCATGAAGAACTAACCATTGCCTACTATACCTTTATTTCAGGAGGAACTTATGGAATTGAAGGTATGTGAAAGAGATCAATCATCTAATTGAATGTCATCATTATCCCGAAACCCATGTTACCAATAGTTTTGCTGATTGATTTTTATCCAGGGAATTGGAGAGAGGATGGCCGAGTACATACTTGAGCTCAGAGAAACGAGTCCACTGAAATCGGTAAGAAATGTTTGAATGAGAACTTCAAGCTTCTTCTTAAAAGGAAGCAAGACTGAAATGCATATTCTGAATTTTGTAGTTAAGTGATTTGGAGAAGATAGGCCTCTCGTCCAAGCAGGTTCATAACATGTTCAATAGAACTGCAAGAGGATTATTTGATTGACTACCACACTGTATGCAACACTCAGTTGCTCAGCAAGTGAAACATGTGGTTGATTCAATTTGTTGATTATGTCTTCTTTTTTTTTTTTATTTGGGTGCAGTAAAACTCTGTAATATTGTTTTAACATTATGATTATGGTAGAACTCATTTGGTGTCAAACAGCATTGAAATTTGTCAATTTTATTTATGATTATTTAGTATTATTTTGTTTTGCTTATGCTCTCCCATCAGACTAATTGCATTGCAATTCAAATATCATAATGTTGATGTCTACTTAATGACAACGACCCAAAATCTGTTACGTCATCAGAATTTTTTTATATAATTATGTGTCATACAAGCAAACACTTTTTGACACTTTAATATCACAACTTGAGGAGGCTTTTGAATTTGATTCACAGACCATGAGATTAGCCTTTTTCTAGTTGGACTTGGGTTTAGAATGATGGCAAGAAAGAAACCACTACATGCCACTTATCACCAAGGATATCAATACTTTTTTTAGGAGATGATGACGATGACGATGTGAATGAGAATGAGAGAGAACTGTTACAGTTGATTGATTTTCTCTATATTTGTTTATATTTTACTTGTCAAACTTACAAATTACCTTCCTATAATTGTTGCATCCTTGTTATTAAAACTAAAGAAGTCTCAAAATACGAAACGTAAAATCATCTTTCAACAATGTTAAGTGACATTCCAAAGCTTCTTTTTAACTAAATCAAACTCGCTTTTAACTTTCGAACTTCTCAGCCAAGAGATTGCAAACATGGCAAAACCTAAATTTAGTGTTGTTGCAAGTAACAATCACAATAAATCTGATCCAAAACATTAATTGTTGTAAGAAACAACAACTGTGATTATAAAATAAAGAGTGCACATAAAATCAAACAAGAGAGACCATTTATCAAACACTAAAGACGAGTTTTCATTAAGTCATCCAAACTCAACATACATATTTATCATATATAAACCTCCCATGATAAAAAGAGACTCTCATCAACCTTGACATACTAACCTTTGTGTACAAACAAAACCAAACAAACAACCAAGTAAACCATGAAACAACCATGGCCACTTTATTTTGAAGGTTACATAATTTAAAGAGCTTCCATACTCTCAAACGCAGACACTATTGCTAATACTACTTAATTATATATTATATTTCTATATTATGGTTGATGATTTTGATTGAGTCATATGATATGATACGACTTTGTCTCTGCTTCATTCATAGAAGGTTGGGTTGAGTTATGGTTTAGTAACTCATTTGCAGGTGCAAGGGTCACAGGTGCAGTTAGCTCCACACTTGCAACCATTCTCAGCTGCCTCACCCATCTCAGTTCCCTCAAAGAATCTGCATATAATCACAATCCCAATCACAATCTATATATTAGATTTATTTGGCATTCATTAACTCTAAAATTATTATGCAAGTTGTTTTAGCAAAAAGATTTTACAGATAAAACAAAACACCTATGTTTAGTTTGATTTTTGAAAACTATTTTTGAAATTTTTATTTTTATAGAACTTTATCACATTTTGTATAAAACCTATGTACATAAATTTTATTTATATATCATTACTCAGGTAAAATATAAATCACTTTAATAGGCTTTTGTTTTTTTAAAGTTATAAAATCTAAGATCTACCCATCATTCTACATTAAAATTTTTAAACATTACAAAAACAAACTCTAAAATTTAACTCTTATAGAAAATAAATTTTAAAATTTGAATTTTATTAATTTAAATCCTTTTTTTTTTTTAAGTTATATCGTTCTACATTTAAATTTAAACAAATTAAAAAAACAAACTTAAGAATTTTGACCCCAAGATAAATTCTAAATTTTAATTTCATCAATTAAATCTTAATTTTTAATTTTTTTATTTAAACCATCATTTATTTCTTTTACTTAAAATGACCAAATATAATATTTCAATCATTTGAGTTTAATCATTAAAATACTATTAGTTTTAATTAAAGAAAATATATAAATGATTTAGATTGAAAACAATCAAAAAAAATTAAAATTAAAATTAAAAACACAAAATTTATTTTGCTAAAAGGTCAAATTCTAAAATTTTATTTATTTTTATCTGCATAAAACACTCATAAATCAATAAATCGAAACACTTCTTCATTAAAAAGAGTGTGGAATAGACCCAGATATGGATAAATTTCAATAATTGTAACAGCTCAGCCTTTGAAAAAATAATGACCAATATAATTTTAAAAATATATTAATATTTTTTTAATAATAAATATTATAAAATCATAAAAATTTTATATAATAAAATAAAATAAATATTATAAAAGAACTTTTGATATACATATACTTACGTCTTCTTTGGGGCAAGACCAACAATGAGGGTCTCAGTGGTGGTCTTCTCTGAGTAGCTCATGTCTGGGTAATTCTTGCATCTGCCATCCATCATCATCCAAAAATTCTTACCATTTCGTTTAATAATAAATAATAAATGATTAAAAAATATATAAAATATCACAATAATTGCTAATCCAAAGGATTTATCACGAGAAATTTTTTTTTTTTTTTTAAATGATATGATTAGACTGAAGAAATTAGATCCATTAATAAATTACAAATACACCCCTAAAATTTATTTAAAACACAAATAACCTCATATAATTTTTCAAAAATTACATATTTCATTTTCTAATCCCATAATAAATTAGTATCTCTTTTATTAATAAATAAATTATTAAATAAATTACTATTTTTTAATAATATCATACATATATTTCAATTAACAATTCAAATAATTGTAACAATTATTTTTTTGTTAATTTTTTTAAATAAAAATTATAATAAAAAAATATTTATAATTTTTAAAATCATATGAATAATTTATATTTTAAAAAATATTAAAAAGTGTATTTGTAATTTTTTTTTTTTGGATACACGGAAAATATGCTTCCAACAAAAATTCATTGGCTTGTTTGACTTTTTAATAATTTTAAAATAGTTAAAAGAGATATTTTTTTAAAATAGTTAAAAGTTAATTTTAATTTTTTTTTAAAATCGTATAAAAAATATAAGAAATGATGCGATTACAAATGAGTTAACAGCTGAAAAGTAACTTTTAACTAATTTTCCAAAAAAAAAGGCCAGAATAATTGTGTTTACAAAGATGATTAATTTATTTTATAATTGATTTGATGATTACAAACAATAAATTCATTATAAATTTTATATAATATTTTATCTTATTAATTGTTTTAACTTATTTTATATTTTAATAAATTATTTTAGCCTAACTCTCTCTTCCAGCCAGGCTAATATGCCACGTTAAGAACATCAACATGAACTGAAAAATAATTCCCCAGAAAATTTAACCGAAAACATGATATCTCCAATTTACAGACAAAACAAAAAGTATGAAGGCAAAAGTTTTCTCGGGAAAATTTCTCCAAAGAAAACAAACAGAGCTTAAAAAATAAAACAAACAGAAATTTTACCCTCCACAGCCGCTGCCGCAGCTGCAGCCAGTGCCGCATCCACAGTTTCCTCCGCAGCAAGACATTTTCTAGGGCGAGAAAAATGAGAGAAATTCGAAAGCAATGACTGAAAACCGAGAAAAGCTTTCAACTCTGGACGAATAATAGGCAAGGAACCCGTGACCCATTTATAGCCGGATGGGAGGAGAGAGAATGAGATATCCACCGTACACGTGTCACGATCTGACGTAATACTAATCCATACATTAACCGGTGCACTGTTGATCAGCCACGTACCTGTCGCTTTTCTACGGTTCTAATCTGTTCCCCACGAGAAAGCTAGAATGTTCTCGATGTGTATGTCCTCTTTAATCTTCCTTTGTCATCTAGGGCCCTTTGATCAAATGAAAATACATCTCCGCGGTTGATAATCTATGATGAGGATCAAGGTATAGTCTCAGCCGTCCGATGGCTCTGCATATGAACAGAAATTATCCAGTAAAATTATAGCCCCGTTTGGAAAACTTTTTTTTTTAAAAAAATTTAAAATTTTTTTTTTTTGATTTTTTATGAGATGAAATAGTTTGTGCGTTTGGGATACCTTTTTTTAAATTGAATAGATGACTGGTAGAAGAAAAAAAAAATGATCTCTTAGCATTTAAGATGTGACATTTCAAATTTTTGGATTTTTTTGGGTGACTTTTTAATTATTTTTGTCAAAAACATTTCTCCCCAAAGGAGGCCTTATTGAAGAGGTTTTTTTTCTTTAAAGTGAAAATTACAGTTGTGTAATTTTATAAAAATAATTTCAGATAAATGATAGACTTTATTAATATTAATAATTAAAGGTATAAACTTTTTCATTAGTCTGTAACTATTTTATAAATGAGCCGCTGAAATGTTATTTCTCCTTTTATTAATAGGATTTGGCTTTTTTTTCATCTATGATTTAGATAGGAAGGTATTGTTCAGGCTTGTAAGACTCATCAAGAATCATATTTTAGTGATTCAAATTATTTATTTTCTCGGGTTATTTGTGTGTGTCATTCAGACACAAAATTAGATCAACTCGATAATAGTAAATTATTCAAATTATCACATTTGTCTAAAAAATAAATAATAAATGTGTTTTTTTAAATAAACTAGCAATTATTTTTAGTGACAAAACGATAAAATAAATAAATTACAATTATTAAATTGACTTAATTTTTTTATTATTGATAATTACATAAATAATCTAACAAAATTAATAATTTAAATTGTTGAAACAAAACTCATAAAAATAATAGCCTCTGCGCACCTGAATAGCAAAGGACGCCGACGGGATGAAATTAATGTCACGTGACAACAAAATTTATAGGATATTGAAATGATATATATGGTGTTTTGAAAAGTTGATAAAAAAAATTATTTTTTAATTTATCGGTTTTTTTTACAAAAAAATTGGCTTCTTTGGGTTAAAAAAACTGATTTTTTTAACTAAAAAAAATAAAAAGTCAAAAAACTGATTTTTTTAATCTCTTCTCAAAAAGGTATATATAATATCTTTTATAATTATTTATTTGTGGGACGACCCTAATATATAAGAGTGTTTTGGAAAGTTGGTAAAAAATTAATTTTTTCGTTATTTTTGCTTATTTGTTTTTTTATGAGTACGTTATGTGAGATGTAATGTGACCTAAAATTAGTAAAAAGTTAGAAGGTGACTTTTTACCAACTTCCTAAAAGAGTACATAATGTTTCTGGATTACATAACAATTTTAACATAAAAAGTTGGGAAAGTTATTTATCTATAAATTTTTTAAGCATATTTTAATTATAAAATGTTGAAGCTAAGAGCATCAGCATCAGTATCTTCAAAATAATAAAAAATTAAAATATTACTAATAAGTCATCAAATTCTTCCTCCATCAGTTTCAACAAATTTTTTTTAAATTAACTTTTGTTAAATTTGTTACAGTAACTCTTTTGATGAAGCGAGCAACTGTTCATCACTAAAACACGCGATTTGGGTCCGGCCGGTCAACCGGTCAACGGCATTTTTTTTTACATTTTCTCTAGTTTTATCTTTCGTAAAACATAAGAATTGTTTGGTTGATAGCTCATCAATTTAATTATAAAAAAAAAAATAACAAATATTTTAATAGGATTAAGTTAAAATAGAGAGTTTGATGCAGTGGGTGACTAGCTAAAATAAAAAAAATAAATAACTTTTTAAGTTACAATTTAACTAAAATTTTAAAGAGATTGATATGATGCTCTAAATATGGGCCAATCTAGTGGTAAATAAATTTATTTATGCATATGCTGACAAGGGAGTCTTAATCCTTATCCTTACCAAAATAAATATGGTTATGTTTAAATTATAAATTCAAATAAAATCAAAAAATTTAAAAATAAATAAAATATAAATTATATTTTTTAAAATTATTTATTTAAAAAAAAGAAGAAAAAAAAGGCAGCTATATGATAGTTGACTCTGGTTCCGTTTAGGATGTGAGTTGATTTTTTGATTTTTTAGTTTTTTAATTATTTTAGCCTTGGACTAAAAAGTCTTATTTGGGATAAGTTTTTTTATTTTTTTAATTTTTGTAAGAGAAAAAATAAAATAATTATGATTTGAATGTGATATTTTACCTAATTAAGCTAAAAAATTTATTTTATCTATTTGTGACTAAAACAGCTAAAAAATCAAAAAACTTAACATGTCAAACAAAGACTCTTTGTGGTGTTTTGAAAAATTAATAAAAAATTAATTTTTGAACTTTTTTTATTTGTAATTTTTTAATTTTTTTATTAAAAAAATAATATAACTAAAACAATTTTAAAAATAAAAAAATTAACTTTTTACCACCTTTCAAAAGGCCCTCTGTAAGTTTGATCTTATACCATACCTCCAGATCCTATATTTATGTCGGGATATCTCTCAACTAGTTTTTGTTCCTCTTTCTTGTGCAGCCAGAAGTCAAAATATTTGGGTCCCACGATTTAGATGTCATGTTTCTAATTTTTTTATAAAAATGCTTGCAACTTCAAAGTTCGGGATCCATGAACCCTAAAATAATGTGAATTAATTATATATTTTCTAAATTTTTTTTTTTTCTGGATTAATTATAGGTGAGCGAAAATTATGAGAGTTGTATTTTTTAGGAGTCATTGTTGTTTTGTTATCACACATGAAATATTAACTGGAAAAAAAAGGAAAATTAAAAAAAATAAAAATGATCAAACTGTAAACTGATTTGAATTAATTCAAATGTTATGTCTTGATCCAATTTTTTAGAAGATGGATTGATTCTAATTTCAAAAAGAAAAATAGGTGGTAACTCGAAATTCGTGACCCGATTTTGGCTCGAATTCGAAGAGGGAGAGAAGAGAGGAGAAGGAGAAAAGAGGGAGAGAGAGAAAAGAGCAGCACCGCGAGGAGCTCGTCGCCTCCGCCCGCCGTCCCCGTCGCAGCTCGCAGCTCGTTTGTCGCCTCCGCCCGCCGTCGCAACTCGTCGCCTCCGCCTGATCGTGCCTCGGCCCCTCTCCTCCGCCTCCAGCCCTAATAATTGGGCCCCCTCCAGTCCTTCTCCTCCTCCTCTTCCTTCTCCTCCTCCTCCTCAGCACCACCGCCATTTTCCAGAGGGAGGAGATGAACAGACGGAGCTCTCTATGTGTGTGTGGAGGGGGGGTTTGAGGAAGGAAGACGAAGACCAAAAAAAAAAAGAGAGGCAAAACGACGTCGTTTTGCTTTTTCGACCCATTCGGGGCAATTGGTTTCGAGCTACCAACCGGGGTTGTTTCAAAAAATTAAGAATAGTTGATTATGATTCGGTTCACATATCAAAAGAATTGATAAAATTGAGCGAATCTAACTTTTTTAAATTATTATTTTTTAATTTTTAAAGGTTTGGATTCTGAGCCCGTTTTGAGAGTAATCTAGTAATTCCAACCTTTATTTTTTAAGAACCATTAAATAGAATATTTATTTAAAAAATTAAAATAATCAGCTAGTAGCTAGATATTTTTAAGAATGTACGACAAATATAATTTAAAAAATAATTATTCATTTTTTATAATGTAAATATAATTAAAATATATAACTACTGATATTTGATTATTTTAATTTTTTTATATAAATATTTTACTTAACAAATTTTAAAAAATGAACAATTTAAATTATGACCAACTTTATATAGGGATGGCAATTTGAAACCGGCCCGACGGGGATCCCCGATCCCGACCCCGATTTAAGCGGGTTTTCCCCGAAAAATACCCCCGTGGGGACGGGGACGGTATTTAAAATTTAATCCCCGAATAGATTCGGGCCGGGGACGGGGATTAATGTTCAACCCCGGCCCGTCCCCGGCCCCGGCCCCGAGCCCCTCCCCGGCTGCCCCCGAATGATTCATATATTATATTATATATTATATATCTACTCTCATATATTATATTATATATCTACTCTCTCATATATTATATTATATATGTACTTATCTTTGACTCTCTCTCTCAGTCATGTCTTTTTGATTCATTCATCTACTCTCCTCACTCACGTCTCTCAGAGCATCTCCAACCCATCCTCCATATCTTCAAATATGGAGGATCCTCTCCCAAAAATCACTCCAACCCATCCTTCATTTCTTCCTCCCAAATGAAGGAAGATGGATTGGTCCTTCAAATATGAAGGGAGGAGGAAAAAATGAAGGAGACCTCCAAAACACTATTCACTCCATATTTTTTATTATATTTGAAATAATTTTTAATGTGTAAATTTAATTTTTATAAAATTGACATCAATAAAAAGTATGAAATCATACCTTTAAAATGAGTATAATATTAAATATATTTTATAAAAATTTTAAAATTAAATATTTGTTAAAAAAGAAAATGAAGTTGGAGTTGGAATGAATAGTGAAGAAAATGAAGGTTTATGGTTGGAGTTGGAATGAATAGTGATATACTCTATATTCACTTTTTGAATAAAAAAATTTATTTTCATCCTCTTAATAAGAGGATTAGGTTGGAGATGCTCTCAGTCACAAACACTCTCCCTCACTCACGTCTCTCATCTCCCTCATCTACTCTCTCTCAGTCACAAACAGAGCTTCATTCGCGTGAGAGAGAGAGAGAAGAAAGTCATCCTCGCCGCCGATCTCCTCCGTCGAGAGAAGAGCTACTTCGCCGCCGTCCTCCGCCGATCTGATCTGATCTCCTTCGCCGCCGTCCTCCGCCGATCTCACAGTGCCGCTCCTTCGCCGCCATCCTCCGCCGTTCTCACAGCGCCGCTCCTCCATCTCTCTTTCTCTGTGTTATATATACATATATATATATATATGTATTAGATCAGATCTATATATATATTAAATTGATTTGTGTGTTGTTCATGTTTTTTTTGAACACTTATTGATTTGTTGATGTTGTTGATGATATTGATGTTGAGGATGTTGTTGCAGCTCAGATCTCTCTTTACTGTTTTTTTTTTTTCTATTCGGGGGATTATCGGGGTCGGGGAAACCCGATCCCCGTTAGGGGGCGGGGACGGGGGCAGTGATGGGCTCCCCGTCGGGGTCGGGACCGGGGACGGGGGGAATTGCCACCATCGGGGATCGGGGACGGGGAGGGTGATCCCCGGCCCCGCCCCGCCCCGTTGCCATTCCTAACTTTATATAATAATCTAATTTTTTGTTAAAAAAAAAATTAGTATGTTCTTTTATTCACTCTATTTGTTTTCAATTTTCAAAATTTATTTTTCTAAAAATTTTACTTTTTTGTTTTTTGTATTTTTTGTTTTTACTAAATTTTTTAAATATTTTAAGAATTTTTTTTTTAATTTTTAGACACACCTACCATAAATATACTTAAAAAATATAATATTTGTGAATTTTTTTTTATAAAAAAAATTCACTAAATATCAAAACAACAATGATTTAGACCACTAAAAAATACACCATTAATAACACTAATACATTGGAAATGACAACAAAGAAAAAAAAAAAAAAAACAAGGCATAGAAAGGGGGCGGGACCTACTGCCACTGCCACATCATTAGTGCTCTCCCTAGTACTCCCAAGCATTTTTCATATCAAAAATAACAATAACAAAAAAAAAAAACGAAAATTCACTATATTTTTCAAATTTTTATGTATTTATTAATTTTTAAAAAATATTTTTTCATAAATATTTTATTATTTAGATACATCTAAATAAAATCCATTTAAAAAAGAAAAAAAATTACTAAATTTTTTTAAAATTTTTACTAAAAATAAAAAATATAAAAAATAAAACATTTAATTTTTAAAAAATTAAATTAAGAAAATTGGAACCAAACACAACAAATACAAGTCAATTCAAAAATTGGTGGTCGCATTATTTTATGGATAAATGTGAGGACTATTACTCATTCCATTCCCCCTAAAAAGCTTGATAATACATGTGCATTGACTTCACTGAAAATCTCTTCGCTTGGATTGGATATGTGCAAAACTCATGAATGGGCAACAGAACCAAAACTTATCAGACGCTGGATGTGTATCAAAATAAAATATTAGAAATCTTATGGTGTAACACTTATTTTTTCAGTTTTCTATTTATATTTATAAAAGTTTTAAAAATTTAACTAAAAGCTTATTTAGTAAATTTTTTATTTATAAATTAGTGGTCTCAATTTATAAATTTGGCCAAAAATTATAAACTCAAAAAATGTATTTCCGTTTTGAGTTTTCAATTTTTTTTTTTTTACCACCCAACACTAGCCACCACCCGTCACCATTTTCCACCACCGTCTTCCGCTACCACTACCCACCCCCTACCACCACCTGCCACCACCACTCACCACCCACTTGCCACCACCACCCACCACCACCACCCACTTGCCACCCACTCGCCACCACCACTCATCCCTTGCCGCCAATACCACTACCACCCACCACCCACCACCCACCTACCACCACACATCACCCGCCACTACTATCCACCGCTCGCCGCCACCTACCCACTACCACCACTCACCACCCACCTGCCACCACCATCCACAACCCGCCACCACCACCCACCCCTCGCCGCCACCACCACCCACCACCCACCTGCAACCCGCTACTACCATCCACTGCCCGCCACCACCACTCACCACCCACCTACCACCACCATCCACCCCACCACCACCAGCCACCTGCCACCCATCTGCCACCACCACTCACCACCCACTTGTCACTACCACCACCATCACCATTCCCACCACCCACCACCACCACCACCACCACCACCAACACCCCACTCACTACCACCCGCCACCGTCACCCACCCACCCACCATCACCCGTCACCGTCACTCACCCACCCACCACCACCACCACCACCACCCGCCACCACCCACCACCACCCGTCATCCGCCACCCACCTGCCACCACCACCCACTACCCGCCACCGCCACCGCCACCGCCACCACCCACTCGCTACCACCCACTATCCGCCACTATCACCCACCCACCCACCCACCACCACCACCCGCCACCTACCCACCACCCGCCATCCACCCACCACCACCACCCGCCATCCGCCACCCATCTACTACCGCCACTAGAACAACCACCACCACCACCACCACCACCACTACCACTCACTCGCTACCACCACCCACCACCCGCCACCGTCACCCACCCATCCACCACCACCACCCACCCGCTACCACCCACCACCCACCGTCACCACTTTCCACCACCGTCTTCCGCCGCCACTTGCTGCCACTTGCCATTTCTCACTCTTTTTTATATTTTTAAATTTTTTTAAACATTTTGTCAATTACCAAACGCGTTTGTAGTTTATATTTTTCTAAAAATAAACAAAAAATAAACAAAAATTACTTTATAAAATTTTTGTAAATATAAACTGAAAACGTAAACGTTACCAAACAGAACCTAAAAATTTTATCAAATGTCTTATATAAATATAAGACTCGCATAAAATTTATATTGTGTAAATCTCACATTCGTATAAAATATTTGATAAAAATTTGATAAAATTTTTAAAATCTCTAACATTACTCTTCTTAAAATGTTAAATTGAAAAGAGAAAAACAAATTATGAGATGCTTGAATGTGATGCATAAATTTTAAGATAAATAACAATTCAATGTAAGGTTTTGTTAGATTTATTTATTTTGATGATTTATTTAATTATGTTTTTAATTTATTTGAAAAAGAAAAATAGAATTAAAATTTATTTTGATGATTAATTTGAAAGAGAAAAATAGAATCAACATTTATTTTGATGATTTTATGTTTTAATTTATTTGAAAGAGAAAAATAGAATCAAAATTTATTTTATCCTATTATTTCTCACCTAAACCTTTATCCTAAATGTTGTTAGAATATATTTAATATTTGATTAAATCAGGAGTTCAAATAGCCCAAAACTGAGGTTCAAATAGCCCAGCACAGCAGCAGTTCAAAAGGTTCAAGTAGAAAATATTCAAATTTGTAATGATGGAGTGGAAGATATTCAAATTAGTAATGATGGAGCACAACGGCTATAAACGGCTATAAATTTAAATGAATACAACGGCTATAAACGACTATAAGTTTCATTATATATACCAAAACCTCTAATGTAAACAAGTAACAAAAAAAATCAAAAAATATTCTTTGATCTATAATTACTCACATCTATTCTCTGAAAAATTCTCTGAGAAGTGTTCTTCAATTTTTATTTACATCTTCTCTCAGAAATTATACACTAAGCCTTATAGCATTAAGCTCATCTTTCCTGTGTGAGATTTACAGAAAAATCAAAGTTTCATTTTATATATCTATCTTTGAGAGATAATTCTTATAAGTTTTCTTTGAAAGCAAAAATACCATTTTATCTTGTAAAAGTGTTGCAAACACTGTATTCTTGAAATCTTGAGAGTGATTGTGAATCACCTAAGATTTGCAAGGGTTTGGGCGTGTGAAGTCTGTGTAAAATTTATGGAGGATTGCTCCATGTTTATGAGGTTGCTAGCACCCTTGTGAAGCTAGAAGATAGTGAAAAATCTCAAGTGAAGCTTGAGGAGTGGATATAGGCTTGATTGAAGCCGAACCACTAGGGCTGTAATCGAGCCGAGCCGAGCTGAGTTTTACTATGTTCGAGCTCGGCTCGATTTATTATAGAAGTGTTCGAGCTCGGCTCGAGCTCGAAACGAGCCTAAATATGTAAGCTCGAGCTCGGCTCGTATAAAATTTATGTAACTCGAGCTCGGCTCGTTATGGCTCGTTAGCCAAGCCAAGCCAAGCCAACCAAGTGAAATTACAAAAGCTAGCAGCTACTACACTTAAATAGAGATTTGTTTGTCTTTGAAATACATATTTAACTGATGTGGGACTCCCAAATTCTGTTAAGGTTCACTGCTTAAGGACTCACAAAGGCTAGCACCAAAAGTCCCACATCGGTCTCAAAGGAAGAAATTGCTAAGGATCACTGCTTATAAATGGAGATGTTGGCAGCAAAAGTCCCACATCGGTCTCAAAGGAAGAATTTGCTAAGGATAACTGCTTATAAATGGAGATGTTGGCTGCGCTAGTGGCCTTCAAATTTTGAGGGCAATATAATATATTTATATTGGACATAAAATATATTTAGATAAAATAAAAAATAAAAAATAAAAAGTTTAAAGTTTCTATATATATTATATTATAAATAATATAATTAAAAATATTTTATTATAATATATAATATTTATATTATATATATTTAGAATATAAAAAAAGCTCGCGAGCCTATTCGAGTCGAGCAATAGTAAGCTCGAGCTCGGCTCGTTTAATAATCGAGCTTGAAATTCAAGCTCGAGCTCGGTTCGTTTATTAATCGAGTCGAGTTTGAACGAGCCTTAACGAGCCGAACTCGAGCTTGTTCATGAACAGCTCGGTTCGTTTGTAGCCCTACGAACCACTATAAATCTATTTGTCTCCTCTTCCCTAATTTCTTTACTTTCCTACTACTGCTATAGCTATCTAATATTCATATGTTAATCATTTAATTTACCCTGTATGTTAGTGATACTTCATTGTTATTTTGCTTGATCATTTTCTGCTAAGTTCATCATTGCGCTTGTTAATAATTTGTTGTACTAGTAGTTAATCTTATTGGGGTATTATTAATTTTAATTTATAGAAATCTAATTCACCGCCCTCTTAGGTTGTTTTTTGGGTAACAATTGGTATCAGAGCCTGAGGCACTTGTTTAGATTTAACAATCTTGAGTTTTTGATCCATAGCAACCATGTATGCTACTTACTCTACTGTAAGACAAGCTAACAATAGGCCACCTCTCTTTGATGGTAGTAATTACATTCATTGGAAAGAAAAAATGGAAAGAAAAAATGACTTTGTATCTTTAAGCTACCAATTATGCTTTGTGGTTCATTATCACTAAAGGTCCTAAAATTCCTACCAAGGTAGTAGACCATATTAGTGTGCCTAAACTTGAGGACGAATTTGATGAGCGTGATTATAAACTCCTTCAAGCTAATGCTAAAGCCAAGCTTATTCTTGTGTGTGGACTAGATGCAAATGAGTACAATAGAATTTCTAGGTGTATTACTGCTAAAGAGATTTGAGATAAACTTGAAATCACCTACGAAAGAACTAGTCAAATAACAGAGTCTCGGATTGACATACTTATTCATGATTATGAACTCTTTACTATGGAATCATTTGAATCTATTTTTGAGATATTTTATAAATTCACCAATATTATTAATGCTCTAAAATCTCTTGGTAAATCTTATACTAATGGTGAGTTTGTAAGAAAAATACTTAGGTCTTTGCCAAATGAATGGGAAGCTAAGATTACAGCTATCCAAGAAGCAAAAGACCTAACAAAATTAGGCATTGAAGAACTCTTAGACTCACTCATGGCTCATGAACTTTCAAGGATGGATGACAGCAAAAAGGAAGCCATTTGGGGAGAAAATGATGGAGTAGCCAACCTGTGTTTCATGACTCTTGGAAAAGAAGAATCCACTTAAGATGAGGTGATTTCTAATTATGTAAAACTTGAAAGTGCTTTCAATGAATTACATGACATATTTAGAAATGTTTGTGTTAAGAATTCTAAATTAAAGAAATTAGTTATTTCTCTTTCAAATGATGTGGGTGTTTTAAAAATGGAAAATGCTACTTTAAAAAATGACTTTACATCTATTGCCAATGAGAAAAACATTTCGAAAAACAATATTGAGGATTTAAACAAAACTCTTGAAAATTTTGTAAAAGGAAAAAAAAAACCTCAACAAGCTTCTTGGAAATAAAAGATGTGTTTTTGACAAAGTAGACATTGATTTTGATCCTCCTGAACCTTTTATGAGATTAAATGTTCTTGAGACTAATCCCCATGGACCCAAGAAAGTATGGATACCAAGAAAGAAATCAAGATATTTTGTAGGTGGAAAATCTCAAAGAACATTAAGGACTTCGAGAGAAAATACACAACAAGAGTGTTCAATCTAAAGAGCAAAATCAACTCCTACAAGAAGAAGAATGATGAAATGAAAATCACCAAGATGAACAATAGAGGTAATGTATGGGTGAAGATTCCAAAGAGGTAAATGAAGGTATAACTCCTAACACACCTTTAAGCTTAAAGTTCTATATTCTTTAAGGTGTAATTTGTATACAATAGATTGTGTCTAATCATTGCTTCCATGTAACCTAATTGTACTAAGTTTGCTAAGTTATGTTCTGCCAGTTTCTTTCAAACATTCATTGAAAGAATGCCTATTAGAATATAAATGATTCATGTATTCATTAACATTTTATATCATGTCATCCATTGTGTAGACACCCCATTTTTGACCGACCTTAAGACTCAGACGTCACCGGTTGAGCGCTCGGTGATGTTGCATACTGTGCTCGTTCAGAAGTCTCAGAGTCGCGGCCGCGCGCCCTGCCTCCGGACTTCCGAACCCTCTTCTCTACCTTGTCTCGGTTTGCGATCCAGGCTCGGTTTTCTCTGTTTTCTTTCCTGAGGGAAGGGAGTGGTCCCATAGATTATCTCCCGGTGGCCGTGAGCTACTTTTCGTGGCCGTAGGCCATTTTGCCCATTTCGGAGCCCGGTTCCCGGTTTTCGGAGCCGTTAGGCCGTGTGCCTCGGCTCGGGACCGCCCAACCATCTCCGAGTTCTCCGGTTTTTGGCAAAGACCTCTGTTTTAATGTTTCGAGGAACACTGGGGCCCCTGATGCCCACTTCGTGGCCGTATGCCACTTTCGGTGTTCGTAGCCGGTTTTCGGGACCCCGAACTGCGTGATTTGGGCCCCGAGCATTCATTTTGCATCAGTTTTCTCTGATTTTTGGCAGGAACCTCTGTTTTGTCATTCCGAGGGACACTGGGGTCGCAGATGCCCACTTCGCTGCTGAACACCACTTCCGGCACCTGCAGCCCATTTTCGGGATCCCGATTTGCTCGGTTTTGGCCCCGAACATTCATTTCTCATTAGTTTTTGTTCGAACTTGGCAGGTACCTCTGTTTCAACATCAGGAAGATCACTGGGGGGTGAGAGGCCAGCAATTATCCCAGATAACCAGTTTCGCTCCTCCGGAGCCCGTTTTGCTCACTTCCGGGCCAATGTTGAACACCCTAGGGGTATTTTCTTTCAACCAAAGCTACATATCTGTGATGAGGGAATCTAGGAGGACCCTTTGGTATGGTGGTCGGCCAGAAACTATGGGTTTCATTTTTGGGCCTCTCCTTCAAGCTCTATGTTGTGACTCTTGGTTCAATGTTGCCAAATTCAAACCTTGGATCCTTGTTCTACACATCTGGGAGGACACTTTGGCATAGTGGTCGGCCAGAAATTGTTGAATTCATTTTTGGGCCTCTCCTTCAAGCTCTATGTTGTGGCTCTTGCTTCAGAGTTGCCAGATTTCAACCATGGGGTCTTGTTCTACACATCTTGGAGGACACTTTGGTATGGTGGTCGGCCAGAAATTATTTTGTTCATTTTTTGGGGTGGCCGGCCGGCCATGGTGAGTGGCTGGCCGACCAGGTGGGGTGGCCGGCCGGCCACCTCCCACAAATTTACCTGGCCGGCCAGCTTCCTGCCTTCCAGCCTGTCCCAGCTGTCCGGATATTTTCCAGCATATCCCGGGGCATCCGGGGGATATTTCGGGAGGGAAAGATTGGGTGCTTTCCCTCCCCTTTTACACCCCATTTCTTGTCTATTTGAAGGGCCCTCCCTCTCCTTCTTCAAGGTTGGAAAAACTTGTCTCAAGAACACTTCTCCAAAAACCTCCATTTCCTTAGCTTAAAACTCCAAAAAAGCTTAAAGTGTCAAGGCCATTCCTTCATCAACACCTAGCCTCACCATCCCTACCATCATTTCAGCAGCAAGGAGGTAAATTTCAGAGGTTGAGAAGCTACAAATCAAAGCCAAGAAGCAAAGAAAGACAAGTCTTCAAGGGTGAGTATTCAAAACCAACTTTTAGGGCTTTTTCTTGGTTCATTTTTATACTCTAATTGGTTGAGAATTGGGGCTCCGACCCCTACTGCTTTTGTGCTTGTTTTGAGCCCCTCTACAACTTTGTAGAAGGGCTCAACTTCATTTGATGCTTCTATGGTACACTTGTTTCAATACCTAGCTTTTATGCCATTTTCTTGCATGCTAGTTTTGGTCTATTTGTGTTTGTTTCTAGGGGTCCGACCCCTACTGCTTTTGTTCTTATTTTGAGCCCCTCTACAACATTGTAGAGAGGCTCAACCCCATTTGGTGCTTGTATATACCACCTCCTTCAATATTCATCAAGTGTGCCACTTTTTGCATGCAATTTTGACCTATCTCTATTTGTTTTTGGGGCTTCGACCCCTACTGACTTTGGTCTTATTTTGACCCCCTTTACATATTCCATGAAGAAAGTTTTGTCATTTGGTGTGTGCATTGCATGTCTCATGATATAGCCTATTTGGAAGCCTACTTTGCATGGATTTTATAGCATGTTTTTATTCTGATTTTGAGGATGTCATCTTCTGCAATTGTGCTTATTTTTATCTCATCTTCAATGTTGTAGAAGAAAGTTTGTCCATTTGGGGTTTGCATATGTCACTTGTCTCAATACTCCTCTTTTGGCCACTAACTTTGCATGCTTTGGTTGATCTATCTATGCTTGCATTTAGGCCATGTTTACTACTGAAAAAATGCCATTTTTGGGACTGTCTTGCTACTGTTCTTGCTGTCATGGTCATATTTTGCATGTATAGCATGGTTATAGGCCATTTCGGGGCTTAATTTCGCATTTTCGGGATGAATGCATTCTTCGATTGTCATTTCGAATTGTCTCGGGGCTGTTTCCCCCTTTATTTAGGTGCTGAAATTCCATTGCCATGCTTGCATATCATTTCCCATGCCATTTGTATCATTTTTGCATTGCCTCGGTTTGCGTGCCAATGGGCACGCATTTCGAGGCACCTCATTCTTATAATTCCGGCAGCCTATGTGAGCGTGGCTGAGGCTATCTCATGTTGGCGTAAGCCCAATTTGCATTTTCATGTTTCTACATCATTGCCTCGATTTGCGTGTCCGCGGACACGCGTTTCGAGGCAGCTTTGTTTTTTATCCGACGGCCTCCTATGTGAGTGAGCTGAGGCTCTCCCATGTTGGTGTAAGCCCATCGTTGCATTCTGTGTGCCATTTCGTCTCATTTTATCATTGCCTCGGTTTGCGTGTCCGTGGGCACGCATTTCGAGGCACTTCGGTTTTATCCGATTTTCCATCGCATATCATTGCCTCGGTTTGCGTGCCTGTGGGCGCGCATTTCGAGGCACTTCGGTTTTATCCGATTTTCCATCGCATATCATTGCCTCGGTTTGCGTGCCTGTGGGCGCGCATTTCGAGGCACTTCGATTTTATCCGATTTTTGCATCGCATATCATCGCCTCGGTTTGCGTGCCTGTGGGCGCGCATTTCGAGGCACTTCGGTTTTATCCGATTTTTGCATCGTATATCATCGCCTCGGTTTGCGTGTCCGTGGGCACGCATTTCGAGGCACTTCGGTTTTATCCGATTTTGCATCGCATATCATTGCCTCGGTTTGCGTGCCTGTGGGCGCGCATTTCGAGGCACTTCGGTTTTATCCGATTTTCCATCGCATATCATTGCCTCGGTTTGCGTGCCTGTGGGCGCGCATTTTGAGGCACTTCGGTTTTATCCGATTTTCCATCGCATATCATCGCCTCGGTTTGCGTGCCTGTGGGCACGCATTTTGAGACATTCTGTTTTATTCGGTTTGCATTGCGTATGCCTCTGCCTCGGTTTGCGTGCCCGCGTGCACGCATTTCGAGGCACTCTGTTTTATCCGATTTGCATTTCATCATTGCCTCGGTTTGCGTGCCAGTGGGCACGCACTTCGAGGCACCTCATTTTTATCATTCCGGCATCCTATGTGAGTGCGGCTGAGGCCCTCTCATATTGGTGTAAGCCCATCATTGCATTTCGCATGTCATTCTGCATCGCCTTGGTTTGCGTGCCTATGGGCACGCATGAGAATGATTACTTCAAAATTATGTTTACTGCTATGGGGTTAATATATGAATTTGCCTTGTATACCTGATAACTTCTGAATGACTTAAATAACAACGGTGGATTGCTGAATCAAAAACCCAGTTGAATAATGAACTGTTGAATGACTCGGAAATGAATAAATCAAGTCTTTGTAACAAGCTGCATGACGGGGGAAATTACTTATGAAAATAGAAACAGTGTGAATCTATGACGTCTAATCAGTATTTGATATAAGTAATGTGTGTAATAACATAGTAAAGTTATGTTCAACTTTATTTATTTTCTGTATGATGAAATAAGATTTGTTTTTTTTTTTGAAATGCTATATTCTGTACAATGAATGATTGTCCAATTTCTGACATGTATTCGTGGCATCCTTAGTAACATGTGATATCTGTTAGCTATTACCCGGTATCGGAGGTCCAATTATGGGACTTATTATGTCTGTCATCTGTTACCTGTACCGAAGGCTCCATCATAGAGCTCAGCATGTTTAGTCTCTACTACCCGGATCTGGAGGTTCCTCTATGTAACTGACAAGTATGATCCTTGATGCTCTGTATGTGATTTGTTAGCGCTAACGGATGTAATATGTAAGATTAAGCATGAACTCTGATTTCTGCATATGATTTATGATTCTGTTTCTAATGTGGAGATAATGTTGAGATTTGGTCATGAACAAATTTATGAATATGGTTATGTTTCTGTTCTATAAAGAGTTGAAGTTATATTTGTGGCAGACATAATTCCTTTTGATATGAGATAACTCAAGTTTGGAGGACAAAACTTCTTAAGGTGGGGAGACTGTAACAACCCCGATCCGTAATTAATTACTAATAAAGTGATTAAAATAATTATATGTTAGTTGTGTATTTTTGTATGCTATTTGATTTTCTATCTGTTAATCATAGTAATATCCGTTGCAATTTCCGCTTAGAATATTAAATTGATGGCTCGAATGACGTCAAAAATGGGAATTGACCGCATGGATGAACTCATTAGAATTTTTAGAACATTATGGTAAGTTTAATTAAAAATTGATTCAGTTTCGTAAAATTAAGTTGTGTTTGGCTAACCAAATGTTCTAATTATAGAATTAAGCCACTACAACTATAAATATAAGACTTAAGCTCATGTGAGCTTACATCTTCTTCATTCCTTAGTGCAAAAATCTGAGATTTCATTCTAAAGAGAGGGTGAACTCCATCTTAGAGAGAGAAAGTGTAGAAATTCAAGAAAAGTTGGAGATTTTGCTAGAGTAGCTCAAGTTTGTGCTAGAACAAGAGTATTTGAAGGCTTTTGGTAAGCATCTAACCCTTAATTCTTGGTGAGTATATAATTTAGAGTTGAATTTATGAACTATATGAGATTACTTGCTAGAACAAGAGTTGAATTTATGAACTAAAAATCATAAAAGGACAAAAAAAATTGTCATTCCAAAGTCAAAAAGTCAAAAAAGTCAAATAAGAAAACCAAACAAACAAAAAAACCCTAGATTAAAAATTTAAAAAACCAACTAAAAATGTCATTGCCAAACGATTCCTAAAAATACTGGATACAATATCCCACAAAATTAGGGATATAAAATCTTAATATAGTGTATTGAAATGGTTAATTCTCATTTTCATTCTCATATTTGATTTGGTAAAAAATAAAATAAAATTTGTATTAAATATGAAATCACCTTTATACAAATCTAGAAAAATGATTATTCTATCGAGGGATTGAAGAATAACCATTGCATTCTTATTTAAAAGCATTATAATGAACCATACACTAGTTACGAATTTGAGTGCTTGGGGTTAACTCTTTTAATAGTTTTTTTGTTAGCTTTTTTTTTAATCATCTTTAGGATTTTGTTTTAAAAAAAAAAAAAAAATTAGAAAAGCTGTACATGTTTTTTGTAATGCCCCAACCCTTCACATGTTATCGATATTGTCTGCTTTAGGTCACGCCCGTACGGATTTGTTCTTCCTAGTGGGTCATTCATCCTAGAACTACTCCAGCATAAACATGTTTAACTGGGGAGTTTTAATAGGGATTTCACCACCCGAGAAAAGGCCTCGTTGCTATATCCGATTTTTACTTTTATAGCCTAAGAACTCCCCTTTCATTCCTAATGTGGGACACCGGGACCTTATAATCTATCCCCCTTAAGGCTACACGTCCTCGTGTTGTAACCTGCAAGCTCATAAACTCGCCCACATGCACCGAGAGATGCCAGGGGCCTACACTCAGTACTCCGAAGAGTCGGCTCTGATACCATTTGTGACGCCCCAACCCTTCACATGTCATTGATATTGTCCGCTTTAGGCCACGCCTACACGGATTTGTTCTTCCTAGTGGGTCACCCATTCTAGAATTACTCCAGCCTAAGCACGTTTAACTGAGGAGTTTTAATAGGGATTTCACCACCCGAGAAAATGCTTCATTGCTATATAAGGGTCTAGATTTTTACTTTTATAGCTCAGGAACTCCCCCTCCATTCCTGGTGTGGGACACCGGGACCTTACGTTTATGTTCTACTCAACTAGACGAACAAGAAATTTTTTTTAAAAAAAAAGGGAACTTTTTTTATTTTTTCAATATTTTTTTATCTTTTAAATTGACATGAATAGTAAATTTTTTTGATATAATTTAAATAAAAAATAGAAAAAATGTGATTTTTTTTAAATTGTAACCCAAACTCACAGTATGAGATAACCATGGCCAATATTTTGTTATCATGTAATATATAGCCAAAAAAAATTCATAATTAAATTTGGGGGCATAGATGGAATTAGGAGATGATTATAAAAGGTTATGACCTTATTTCATAAATAAAATAACATCTTAGTATAAAAAATATATTTCTCATTTTTTTTCTATTTTAAATTTTTCTTTTTATTTTCTATCAAAAATATTTCTTCGTCCTATTAGGGATTGTTTCTATGATATTAAATTTTATTTATATATATATAATTTATATATCATATTATATATATATATATTTGTATATAGGATGAAAAAATATTATTTACTTTTTAACCCTACTGATAATAAAATTCTAATTTCGTCTCCACAAGAGGGACTCTAATATACTAATAAAATAAGTAATGGGTCAGATGAGGAAGGAATGATTCATGATGAAATGCATTTTTCATATGATTTTTTTTTTCATTTTCTTTTTTAACTTTTTCGATGATGCCTAACATTATGGAGGGTCCATATTAGCGTGGTTTGCATTAAATTATATAAGTCTCTGTTTGGGAAGAGTTAGATTGAGTTTTTTTTGGCTATTTTAGTTACAAAAGATAAAATTGGTTATTTTAGTCACAAAAAATAAAATATCACATCCAACGCATAATCATTACACTCTTATCTCACAAAAAAAGCTAAAAAAGTCAAAAAGTCAAAAAGTCAAAAAGCCCTTCTCAAACCAAACTTTTTAACCCAAGCTAAAATAGTCAAAAAAGTCAAAAAGCCAAAAAGTCAACCCACTTCCCAAACCAACCCTAGTGTATTTTTTTACATAAATATACTTATTTAGTTCACATCAATTAATATATATTTTTTATTTTTTAATATATTTTTTAATAAAAAATTTAAAAATATACTTATTTAAAACATTCCAAACCAACTCTTAAGATTGAAAGAGTCCGAATTCCGAAATTTTTTTTTCCCGGGTACTCCGGAAAGTATTAAAAAAAAAGAAAAGAAAGAAACATTCAAAGAGTCCAAAAGGTGGTCCTGGTGCTATTGGTAAGTTTCCTAGGTATAAATCCACTCATATTAAAAAAATAAAAAATAAATAAATAATTACAAGCATGGCCATTGTTTTGAACCTATCTGGCTTCGTTTGGGTTATGGGTTAACTTTTTAATTTTTAACATTTTAGTTATTTTAGTTTGGAGTTAAAATTTTTTATTTCACATAAGATTTTTGACTTTTTTTATTTTTAGAAGAGAAAAAATAGAATGATTATGATTTAAATATGATATTTTGTCTTATTAAATTAAAAAAATTATTTTGCTGAACAAAGGCTAACTAGGATTTTGATGACAATGTTGTTTAATCCAAAGTTGCAATAAGAATTCATTTGAGATGTGGATTGACTTTTTGACTATTTAAATATGTGACTAAAAAGCTTTATTTGTGATAGATTTTTTAATTTTTTAATTTTTTTGATTTTTTTGAATAAAAAAATGAAATAATTATATATTAAATGTGATATTTTGTCATATTTTACTTAAGTAATCTATTTCTTCATATGTGGCTATTTCAGCTCGAATGATACATTCCAAACAGGCTCTAAATTAAATGAAAAAGTATGCAGGTAAGAAAAGATACCGAAAATTTACCCACTTTGGGTTCCACCGACGTTTTAGTGATTATTACTTTTTATTTATTTAAATATAAATAAATAAATAAAAATTACAAAGTCACATCTATCTATATATATATTATATAAGAAGAAGAGAAATTTTAAATTATAAGTCTTGTGGGAGATCTAATATCTTAATCTTAATTTTTTAATTTTTTGATTTAAAAAAAACCTCAATATTTATTAACTTTTCACAACCTACAAGCCTTTTTGACTTCTCTCATACCTACTGTCGCTCCATTTTCAACTTCTCCCAGACACTATGATTAGTGATGGGATTGTTAAATTATTTTTTATAAAAAAAAATAATAATTTGTATATTAAAAAAATCTAAAATAAATATAAATTCTTATTAAAAAATAACACGTTGCAATTGCAAAAAAAAGAGAAATAAAAATTACACAGTAAAAAATAATTTGTATATTAAAAAAAATATCTAAAACTAATATAAATTTTTATTAAAAAATAACAGGTTGCAATGGCCAAAAAAAAAAAATTATACTATGCATTTCATTAAAATCTAAAAAATAATAATTTCTATATTGAAAAAATATCTAAAACAAATATAAAAATTCTTATTAAAAAATAATATGTTGCAATTGCGAAAAAAAATTACACTGTGCATTTCATTAATAATGCTCAAAAAATGTGCTAAGTATTTATGTAAAGGTTTGACACATATCCACTCTCAAATTATTAAGTGAATATAGATGAAACTAAAAAACTCATCTTTAATGACTAATAAATATTAGAAGTCTGATCATTGAAGACTAATAACTATTAATTAATAGAATTCAGTAATTGAAAGGTCTCAAACCACATCTATTTGTCTTCTAAATGTTTTCATTTTTTTGATTCATGCATTCATTCTGATATTGGTAGATAATTAGACATGTGGAAGAGCGAGAGACATTAAAATTATATATTGAATTATGTAATTGTGGAAAAATAAAGGGTGTTTTCCTCTTCTATGACAATTTATGTGGTTATACCTCCAATTAAAATGTTATGTGTGCTTCTACACCATCATTGAACGTTGCTTTTATTTTTTTTAGATACGTTATCTCACAATTATTTGTGTTTTGTGTTATGAAATTTATTACATTTGTATTTGCTAAAACTATTAGATGGACATAATGCAAGAAATGCAAAATATTTCAATGTTATTCTCAGGATTAGAAGTACAAAAAACATACATAAAAAGTATATGAATAGACAAGATTTTATAAAATTTGTTTGTGAGTTTCATTTCTTGAAAATCATATAATTCATTTATTTTTTGTATTATATTTTATGTTTAGTTTCTATACTTTTTTTTAAAATATATTTTTCTTTGTTTTCTTTAAAAGTTTATTTTTTAAAAATAATTATTAAATAAATAAATCATTTTCTATTTCAAACAATTTTATTTTTGTTTTTATTTTTTATTTTTTTCTTAAGGTAGTTTTAGTTTTGTGCAATTACTTACTTTTTTCTATATATTGTAATTTTGTGGATTTTAAGTGTATGATATTTTCACCAATACACTTAGAAATGCACTATGAAAGAATGATCATTCGAAAATCAAGTAAGGGAAAAATAAATAAATAAAACAATATGATGAATGTGGAGTAAAGATCAAATATCAAAACTTCCAAATCAAGCAAGTAAACAAAATAGCAAGTAGAATAGAATGTTTAATGATACACATTTCAAAATTTGCAACAAAATTTTATAACTTTTCTTTTTGCTAAGAAAATTCTATTTGACACTAACTAAATAAAATGCTTTTAAAATATATATATATATTTTAAATTTGAAATTTAAACTATAATAAATTTACGTAAGCATAATTGCTAACCACATTTTTTTTACTTAATGTATAATATTTATATTGACTATCTTTTTTATTTTTATTTTTTTTAAGTATTTATATAGAAGTACAAAAATATCGTTAGGAATAATTTTTTTCTTAATTTAGTTATAAATTTTGTCCGTAGATTATTTTAAAATTTTGAATAAAAGCAAGCATAAAATAATTAATTGAAGATATGCTGCATTTGTTAATTCTTTTCTCTGTGTGCAAAAAAAATAAAAATAAAAATAAAAATGAGTGAAGCACCAATAAATTTCAAAATGTGATTTTGTCAACTGTTTAGTCCTTCATTTTTTTTCTTATGAACCCAAAAGTCTCATTAAAGTGAAAATTACATAAAATAATAGTCACTTACATGTTTGGGTTTTATTTTCTAGAGATAAAAGTGGATTTCTCTAAATGTAAAATTACACATTTGAGCAATTCGTACTATTGAGTTTTTGAATTTTCCCTCCTTCTAGAATAAATCCCACATTACGAACTAAAATGTAACACTCCAATGTCACGCACTAAAAAACTCATTGGTGTACTTTTTCCAAATGTAATAACGTAACATTCTAAAAAAACTCGTTAGTGTACTTTTTCCAAACGTAACATTACAATGTAACACACAAAAAAAATTGCTTAATGTACTTTTTCAAAACGTAACACTCTTATCAATGTAATTTCAAATATAACAGTCTAATGTAATATACACAAAAATACTAAAAAATTCTTTAATGTACTTTTTTCAAATGTAACACTCACAATTTAAAATTATACATTTGCTCAAAACTTACTAAGGAATTTTTGTACTCATTTTGAGATGATTTGAACAATCCCACATCCTTTTGGAATGGTTTGAAGAATCCTATATCTTTTTTTAGAATGTTACATTAGAGTGTTACGTTTGGAAAAAGTATATTAAGGAGTTTTTTTGTGTGTTATAATAGAGTGTTACACTAAAGAGTTTTTTTAGAGTATTATATTGGAGTATTATGTTTGAAAAAAAATACACTAAGATTTTTTTTTTTTTTTGAGTCTTATATTTGAGTATTACATTGAATTGTTACAGTTTAAAATTATATATTTGCCCAAAGTTCATTACGGGTTTTTTTTGCTACTTTTGAAATATTTGAAGAATCCCGCATCTTTTTGGAATGTTTGAAAGATATCATATTTCAAGTTATTTTTGTACTCCTTTTGAAATATTTTGCAAATAAAAAAATTCCCATATAAAAATTCATCCTAAATTTGATTATCAGAAATTGTGTACATTATCTTTCTATCACAAAAGAAAAATAGAGAAGAAAACATAATAAAAATAAGAATATAACTGTAAATCTAATTTCTAAATAATATATTCCAAAATAATAGGATTAATTGATCTATAAAAAAATAATTAGGAATAAATAGATTAATATTCCTTAAAATGATATTTATAAATAATTTTTTTTAAAAAAATTACAATTCACATATATATATATAAATAATTATAAAAATAATCCGAACATAGTACGGATAGAACACTAACAAACATGGCTGTGTTTGGGAAGGGAAGGTTGGGCTATTTTAGCCAAGTGAGAACAAAACATGCTTAATTAGCCAAGCGAGGACAAAAAGTTGTAAGGTGCTAAGTAACAATCAAGGGCAACGTAAATTTACGAAATTACCCCACATGAATTATGGGCAACGCCTCAGCACATGAAAAGTAAAAATAAAAAACCTTTTCCCAAGAAAAACCTTTTCCCAGGAAAAAACAAAGAAAGTTGAAAAAAAAAAAAGTTAAAAACATTTTCTTGTTTTTTGTTAAAATATTTTATAAAAATAAATTCAAACTCTATTTATAAAAATATTTTTAAATATTTTAATTTTTTTATTATGTATTTGGTTATGATTTGAATGTAGAGTTGTGAAAGTAGTATGGAGTTTCGAATTATGTGTTTGGTTATGAGTTTTAAAATTAATTTATTAACTGAGTTTTATTTTATGTGTTTAGTTACGATTTGAGTGTAGAGTTGTTTTCAAATTGAAAATATTAAAATTTTAAATTATTTAAATTTTTTGAATATTTAAATTATTTAAATTTTTTTGTTAAAATCCTTTGTTGAATATTTAAATTATTTAAATTTTTACGATTTAATTTTTTTGAATATTTATTTTAAATTTTTGCCAAGGTAAATTTTTTAGATTATTTACATTATTTAAATATTTAAAATAAAATAAAAATTAAAATAAAATTAAAGTTAAAATTAAAAATTAATTAAGTTTTGTTTTATGTGTTTGGTTACGATTTGAGTGTAGAATTGTTTTTAAATTAAAAATATTAACATTTTAAATTATTTAAAATTTTTAAATATTTAAATTATTTAAATTTTTTTGTTAAAATAATTTTTTGAATATTTAAATTATTTAAATTTTTACGATTTAAATTTTTTGAATATTTATTTTAATTTTTTGCTTATTAAATTTTTTTAGATTATTTACATTATTTAAATATTTAAAATAAAATTAAAATTAAATTAAATAATTAATATTAAATTTAAATTAAATTATTTAAAATAGGTAGGACAATAAAATAAAACCTCACTTTTTATCATTTCACAGAAAATGAAAAAAAAAATTAAAATAACAAGAAAATAAAAAACACATGAAAAAACCATTTGCAAAAAAAAAAAAAAAAAACTTAAAATACATAAATTATTTTAAAAAAAATACGCCTCATTCAAAAATATTTAAAAATATTTAAAAAATTACAAAAACGTAAATTCAAAAAAAAAAAGAACGACAAAAATAAGCCTCATCCAAAAAGAAAAAAAATAGAAATTACCATTTGCCATGTAATTTATAAATAAATAAAGCACATGAAAACCCATTTTTGAAATAAAACACATCAAAAATATATAAAAAAAAAACATAAAAACATAAATTACCATTCGCCACGTAATTTACAAATAAATGAAACACATAAATAAAAAAAATGTTATTGTATACCAATAAAAATAAATAAGGCAAAAAACGTAAATTAAAAAACAAGAACTAATTAATGTATAAAAAAATAAAAATGACAAAAACATAAATTTAAAATAAATAAAAAAAATAAAGCAAAATACGGCAAATCCAAACCCAAAATAAAAAAATAAATATTTTACCAAAATACGCCAAAATAAAACCCAAAATTAAAAAATTAAAAAATTAAGCAAAATACGCCAAATTCAAACCCAAAATCAAAAAAAAAAAAAACAAAAAAAGCCAAATCCAAACTGAAAATAAGAAAAAAAAAAAAAGAAAAAAAGCAACAACAACAACAAGGGCACTTTGGTAAATGAACAGGAAGACACCTCACTAAAAAACAAAAAAAGCCAAATCCAAACTGAAAATAAGAAAAAAAAAAAGAAAAAAAGCAACAACAACAACAAGGGCACTTTGGTAAATGAACAGGAAGACATCTCACTAAAAAGCCAAAAAGTTAAAAAAGTCAAAAAGTCTTTTCCAAATCAAACTTTTTAGCCCCAGACAAAAATAGCTGAAAAAGTCAAAAAATCAAAAAGCCAACCCGCTTTCCAAACGGAGGCATAATAGCAAAGAAAGAATATAAAAGTAAAAAAAGTGGTGTGGTGTAGAATAACAAAATAAATATTGAAATGGACTGGTTAAAATTAAATGATAGGAACACATCATCTGATTCACCTTTTTCTACTTGCTTATGTATTAAAGTATTGACTAGACGAATAATTTAACAAAAATATTAAAAATTTCATATATATATATTAATAATTTTATACAATACTCTGAGTGGGATTTTATGAGTTTCACACTTTTTATGAATATTATACACTAAAATTGTTAATAATATTTTTCAAACGTCTAACATTGCCCATAATTCAATTGGACCACATTATCAAAGTCAGTATCATAATCATACCTAGTTATTCCACTAGTTGTCAAAATAGTGAAAACAATATTCATCCTAGGCCATGATGATAATAAATTATTTAAATTCTTCCTAATCTCTTGTAATTATATATATACACACAAATACAAGATTAAAGGTGGATACACACTATTTGTATATAATTTGTGATTGAATCTGATAATTATAACAGATATTTGAAATAGTTAAAAAAAATTGAAACAATTTATAATAGCTTTCATATTCTAAGATTATTTTTGAAAAGAAAAATTTTGTGACACTGTATTTACTTTATATATTAGTAAAAATATATATTAGGGTGCATACAAATTTTTAAACGGTTTAACGAATAAGGATTGAATTAAACTTTGTACAATTAAACTTTTAAGTGGTTTCCGAATAAAGATTGAATTAGAAAACTACTTGGCTATTACTAAATGTGAAGTTTTAACTGTTAACAATTTTAAAGGTGTTTAAGGAAAATAAAACAGCAGTGATTGGTACTACTAATTTTACACCATTAAACTAGCTCTAATGAGCGAGAAAAAAAAGAAAGAAGAAAACACACAAGAGCAAAACATCTCATCATGTGGGACCCATACCAATATCAGAGCTATTAATACTTATTTTTTAGTGGCCTCAACGATTTTTTAAAATAAAAAGCTTGACAAAACTTATAAAAATTGTATGTTATACATAATAGAATAGAATAGACAGCAACAAAATGCTAAAGTGGCCAAAACTTTTAAAAAATGAAAGATGGATCCTTATAAAGACCAAAAAAGCAGAATTTATGTTGTGAAAGTTTGGTTGATCCAACCAGCTTCAAGTGCTGAATGCAAATTTGAATGGATCCAATGCTTTGCTTTTAGGGGAGATATTTAATTCCTGTGGTGACTGTTTTCCTCATCATTGCAACTCAATTATTCCAAAAAAATTAATTAAGAATCACAATATAATAAAGTGTGTATATATATACATATATATAAGACCAGTATCACAAAATTCGGTACCATAGGGTTGAAGTGACTGTTATGTCTTGGCTACAACAACCTTTGTCATTTTGTTCAATTTTATGATTTGTATAATATATTTATTTTGAAAAATTTAGTCAACATATCATTCATATAAAAAACTAAACTAATCAAATATTATTAATTACCGGATCATATCATATTTTGTTTATAAAAAATAAATTATAAAATAAATTATTTAGATTATCAACATAAATCTCGAGTAAGCTCGATAAATACAACAAGGACTGTTATCTTGCTATGTCTGAGATACAACAGTCACTCCAGATTCATTGACAATACTGCAAACATTTTGGATGAGACATTATTCCACTAGGATAAATACATTTCATATTGTGCATATTTTATGAAAATTTTAGTTACTTATTAATTTAATTCTAAACCTGTGCTTGACTAATTTAATAGAAAGGCATATGACACTATCAATTTTAATAGAAAAAAGAAAAAGAAAAAGAAGAAGTGAGACATTAATAGATTCTCTCAAGCACTGGTCTATAAAGAATGGTTCAGCTCTTCTTAAGCATAGATCTCAATATATGAAAAGCATGTTTGGATAGCATTTTGATAATTAAGAAATAGAAATTAAAAACATTTCTTTTCATATTTTTTAATAAATAGATTTTTTTTAATCTTATTTAAATTAATTTTATTTTATAAACTGTATCAAATAATGCCAAAGGTCCACTTTTGAAATTTTGTGTCAATAGGCCCAAACTTAAATATTTTTGGGCTAAAAAAAATTATCGGTCCAAAGAGAATATTATATGTCCAAAAGTTTGCCTCTCTGTTATTTGCTCAAATGTAACCTATTTGTCCAAATGTTACATATATATACAAACGTCACTTACTTGTCTATCTTATCGCCGTTGTCTGTGACTTTTCAATAATTTTTCTATCAATTTTTCACCGTATGACCTTATCACCAAATAACATATGGACCATAAATGTAAATTTCTCATAAATTAACCCATATTTTAATGCATTTTGGTATAAATTATTATTATTATTTTCCCTATTCCCTACAGCACATGGAGTTGTTCCATGTGAAGGGCGTCCTTCAATTTTCTTTTTCAACACCTCTTTTTATTCATGACCCATCATATTGATGGACTAAACAACACCCATTTGATATGTGGTAGGCCCTAAATGAACTTCGTCCCTTTGCTGTGGTTGTCGAATCCCTTTTGATTTATGTTGCCTGGCAAGTCTATTATTTTCCTCCCAACAACTATGTGCTAGGGGCAATGTTCTAAATATCCCCGTCATGTATTTTATTTGTTGGTACAAAATTGAATTTTGAATTTCTAATACTATTATTCATTAATATATTGATTAATATTATTTGTTACTTTTCGATATTGTTTGATATATGATTGCAGTAGTAATATTGATATATATTTCGTTACTTGATTTGAGTTGATTCAATAATTTATAGGCAAATTGATAAATTTAGACTTGAAGGCCAATTGACTTGTTAATTTTTATCATTTAACATGCTTACTTAATTCACTCACCTTTTTAAGCTGCACAAGTTGACGGGCTATGTGCATAGAAAAATGCCCAAAAATAGTAATAATAATAAATGACTTAAATTCATTTTAATTATGATAAGAATTACATTTAAAATAAATCTAGTTACACATTAATTTTTTTGGGGGGGGGGAAACTTAAATTATTTTTCTCCAATTTAGGCAATTTAACCATTTTTTCTCCTTTCATTACTATTTGATAGTCACCTCTCACCATTATCGTCGTCCATTACCACCCCTCATCCTCTCCAATCATCATTTTTTTTCATCCACGATACTCTTCTCTTTCCCTAGGTCACTATCACTGATTTTTCTTTTATTTCCCAGTCCATCGCCATTGTCATCATCCAACACCATTGACAAAAAAATAGTTAAATTGTTTAAATTGCTCATAGTATGTTCGTTATAGCTAACAAATAATTAAAATTGGTATCATTTTAAAAATTTAAAAATTAGAACAGTGTCAAATTCTAAGATTTTATTTTTTTTTATAATCTTTTTTTATACATGATGTATTTTTTTTTTGTGTCTCCTCTTTTTAGGTCCTATTTCGTTATCAATGGCAGGTTGTCACGTGCATTTTAACCCTTTGCTGTGCATGATTTATTTTTCTTGGGTACAATAATGATAGTATCTATTTTACCAATTGGTTTCTAGTGGTAAAAAGACAATCTCTCTTTGAAAAGCCTGAAAAAAGTTTGGGCTCACTTTGGGGCCCCTATTTGAAGCATTAGAGAAGGCTGGTGGGTTGGTGACAACAACATCATCATCATAGCCTCTTATGAAAATGGTGAATGAGATAGTACAACTACTGCCCTCTCTCCGAATGAGAGGGGAAAAAAAAAAACTACTCTGTTTGATTTTGATTTTCAAATTTTATTTTTTTTAAAATTTTATTTTTTTATTTTCCGTATTTCTTTTATTTTTATTGAATTTATTTTAATATTTTAAGTATTTTTTTAAATTTTTAAACACACTTAACATAAATATACTTAAAAAGTATAACATTTGTGAATTTTTTTTTTAAAAATTCACTTAGTACCAAAAATATATATATATAAAAAATATGAATATTCAGTAATTTTTTTGTATTTTTGTGTATTTAGTAATTTTTAAAAATATTTTATTCTTTAGGTACATCTAAGTAAGGTGCATTTAACAAAGTAAAAAATTTGCTTAAAATTTTAAAAATATTCACTAAAAATAAAAAACTCAATTTCCAGAAAATTGAATTCAGAAAATTAAAACTAAACACACTGAATTGTAATTAGGGAATAAATGAGCCAAACGATCTGAGGCAATAAATGAGCCAAACGATCAGAGGCAAATAGTAAGTTTGGTTTAATTTTTTTTAAAATTTTTAAATTTATTTAAGTTTGGTTTATTAAACTTTTAAACCGATTTCAAATAAGGTTCTGTCAAGCTAAGCTCAAATAATTTGGTATTTTTATATAGTTTTAGACATATTGAATCAAACTGAATGAGCAATTGATTGTTTAAGTTTAGTTTAAAAATTTTAACGGGTACTAAAATATATTCGAATTTGACTTGTTTAATTAACGAATTGATATTGATCAAGCATTTAATGAGTCAAATACGAGTCCAACTTGAACTATTTGGTTCGTTTTTTACTCCTAATTATAATTTTTATAAAATTTTAAGTTACTCAAAATTTGTTGCAAATAAAATTTGTGACATGAAATATTTTTATAAAAATATAATTATTTTAAATTATTTTCTCTAAAACACAAAAAATAATTTTAAAAAAAGGTACTTTAGATAGAGCCATAGCGGCATGTCTCTATGAAAATGGTGTACTACATGTACTCCTAAATAATTGTACTGCTAAAACAACCTATAAAAAAAAACAAAAAGAAAGAAATTATTATCAATTAGAATTCTAAGCCTGTAGACTTCGGCTATGTTTGGGATATGATACTTTAGCTATTTTAGTTACAAAAAGATAAAATAAATTAAAAAGTTAATAAGTTTTCGTTTGGGATATGAGTTGATTTTTTGGTTATTTTAATCTGAGATTAAAAAATCTCATTTGGGATAAGTTTTTTGGCTACTTTTGTTAGAGAAAATTCCAAACGAGACTTTTTAGTCTCAGGCTAAAATAACTAAAAAGTTAAAAATTTAAAAAGCCAACCCACATCTTAAACGAAAGCTTCATTATAAATTTATTTTTGAAGATCTAAATAGTTTATTTATGCATATTATTAAAAAAAAAATAATTTTAATTATCGTAATTTATTCAATTTATTACATCTGTATTTAAGAAAATGAACTACAAATGTGTTTTTCAAAATAGAACATTCATCTTTTATAAAAAAAACCTAATAAATTGAACAAATTATGATTATCAATAATTACTGACATCACACCTCCAATAGATTTTATAAATCTGAATAACACCTCCAATTCAAGAAAAAAGCCATACCCTTTAAATTATTCCTACTAAAACACAATTTCTCCAACCCCCCAAAAATTAAATAAATAAATAACAAAGCAACTTTAATAAGAGCCATAGAGGCACATTATTTGTTGAGCCAAGAAGGAAAAGGGTATATGAATTATTTATTTTTTGTATCATTGGGCTTTAGTAATACTCTTTCCTGTTTGTTCATTTTCCACATGAGAAATCTTACGGCGTGCCCCTTATAATAAAATGTGTAATTTCGTTATAAACTAACATTATGAAATGTCCAAATTTTATAGTTAATGTTGTAAAAATTTGTATTTGTGATTTTGTTACAATATTTTTTATTATACTAATTTATGACGAGATTATATATTTTGTAATTGATATTATGAAATTTTATAATAAAATTATATATTTTATAATAAGATACAAATAATAATAATATACACCCTTAAAAAAAATGCACACCATAACATTTCTCTTTCGACATTGGTACTCTTTAATCAAGTTAATAAAAACTTATTTTTATATAACTTTTTTCACAAATAAAAATATTTCAATTAGTTCCGTTGGATAAAATCTTCAAAATCATTGAAACCCGACTGCTACCACCGGGCCATTCTCTATTGGTCTATTTTGTTGATTGGAATAAAACATAATAGAATAGAATAGTCCTCCTCTAATCTCTTGCATAATGATCGTTCTCTTAAATGATGAATTACGATTTCATTTATATTATATATTTTATTATTATTTTAATTAACTAAATATGAAGATAAACAATTTAATAAAATGATAATTTTATTTTATTTTATTTCAATAAATCAAACACATTAATTACGTGTCAAAATCATTTTCTTCACACATGTAAATTGTGTGATTGAGGGGTGTTTTGGGAAGATAGTTAAAAGTTAGCTTTTGACTTTTAATCAAGTTTTTTGACTTTTTCAAAAAGTCATTTGGAAAGTTGGTAAAAAACTGTTTTTTGACTTTTTTTACTTAATATTTGTTTATGCTATCATATCACAATCAAATGACCAAAATAGCCCTATCCAATTTAGGAAATTTACATTTTCACACATGTGGCTCATTTTGCAACTGGAGGGTATAGTTGTAATTTCACAAGTAGCTTTTAGCTACCTTCCTCAATGGTTTTGAAACAAAAAAACAAGCTTTTAGTTTTTTACCCAAGCTGCAAAACGCAACTTTTATCTTTATTTTTTAAATGGCATCTGAGTGTGGTTGAAGCAAGTTATTTTTTATTTTTTTCTTCGACTTTTGTTAATCATGTATGAAGCATGAATTATTGGGTTGGCAATCCTTTATTAATCGATGTAGAAAATCATTACAAAACTATGTTGTTGCTGTTTTGGATGAAGTGCTTTTTTATTAGGTAAACTATTTGAGTTTGACCCTTATTGTTATTTTATGCAATTTTTTTTAATACTGATTATAAAATAATAAAAATTTAAATTTTATGAAATTATTTTACTAGGTTGGATTTGGTATTATTTTAAAAACTTAAATAGTAAAAAAAAAAAAAAAAAAAAATGAAAAATGCCTACAAAAAATCAGCAAACAAAGTTAATGACTGAATTTTTTATTATTATTATTGGAGAATAACTTTTAAAGGAGTAACAAACAAAAAATGAATGATTGAAAGCAATATTTTGAAAATCAAACCGACCAATTGACCCATCAACTCTGGTCCAAACAGTTCTGACTTGAAAACCAAGCAAAATATAAGAAAGTGACAACGGAAAAACATATAAGAAAGCGCCCACCGTGGGGCTCGAACCCACGACCACAAGGTTAAGAGCCTTGCGCTCTACCAACTGAGCTAGACGGGCTTTGCTTGTCTTTCTTCTGTGTTTCAATTATTTGAAGATTTAATATCTATTTATGTTTTAAATTCCCCCCTTCATTACCTTTTATTGGGATTTCATTTTAGCTTTTTGTTCTTAATTTCTATTAATACCTAAACAATCTTCATCAGAAAATTGCGTTTATCAATTTTAATGAATTGAGATATGTAATTTTGAAGTAACAATTTTGCTATGTTTGATTTCATTTTTAAAAAATGAAATCAAATGGTGTAAATGGCACTCACAAAAAAGAGATTTCCTTATCCATAAACTAGTCAATTATTAGTCAATAACAAAAAAATATGGTTAAAAAGAAGCAATTTTTTGTCAAAAATGATGGGATAAAAGACACATTGTGTAAAAGAATTCATGCATGTGTCAATTCCTTTGGGGCTGTGTTTGGATAATGAATTTGGATAGAAATTTGAAAAGGAAAAGACAAAAGGTGGGTGAAATGTAGCTATTCATAATTTACCAACATTTTTCCTTTCCATTTCTAAATTCTTACCCAAATTCATGATACAAACACAATCTGTGTATTAGAATTTTCATTTACACATTCATTAATACATCAAACATTTACGTGCTGAAAATTTGCGTAGTTTGATCATCCTCAGCAGATCACTATCATTGTTATCAATACTCTTCACATGCTCTCAATTATTAGCTCTAACTTTAGCTTTCTACAAGTAGCTCACTTTAATCTTAAAGGCACAAGAACACAAGAACACACAAAAACAACACAAGAAGAACACAAAGTATTATGAATGCAGGGAAAATAAATTTCACTTGCTTATTACAATACTGTCTCCAAAAAAAAGAAAAAAAGTTTTCTTTTTGTTATTGATAATTCGATATCATACATCAGTACATCTAGGAATGGTATAGCATCTCCACCTCATACACCATGAATATCTTTTTCCAAAAGAAAAAAAAAGAGACACAACATAAATAAAAAAGAGGGTCTATAAGTCCAAAAACCTAATTGCTGTACAATGTGAATAAATTTTAAAGGAGGACTCTAATTTGCCTCGTCTCTTTCCCGTAAACAATACTAATTACACAATTAATCAGAAGAAAAAACTAATTTATGTGTATAATCAAGACAATGGAGACGGGGAAGGAACCTGATTTAGCTGCTCAAGTCCAAACAAGTTCGTCTAAAAGATCATCAAATATCATGTCCTCGAGCTCTAGCCCCACACACTCGGCTTCAAATTGGAGATTCATCCACCTGTCACCCTTTGCTAGATCGCGGCTTATGGTATCATCTAATGATGGATCAGCCTCCGGTTTCCAGCTCAAATACCCGCTTATATTCATCCAGACCACTTCAAGGACTTGGTGTCCCATTGGAACTGGACGAATATGGGAAGTCAAAGACAACAATTTGGGGCAGTATGTGAACGATCTCTCATAAATCTCTAATAAAACTTCATTGACTAGATCAAACAAGAGGAGCTGATTAGAGTTTCCAATTTCTTCGTTTTCAGGGCAGTCCGGCTCTGCTAACAACCAACCTTCCACTTCCTCAAACATGGATGGGTCCATTGGCTGGTCAGGGGAATGCCACATCCCTAGTAACTCGTCCCTGGTGAATCCGGATAGTTCTAGAACATATTTTACGTAATTGAATTTAGCTGTGTCTTTTGTATTGACTAGAACGCGTAATAATTCATTATTCAATTGATCGATGGAACTTTGCGTTGTATTAAGGTTTACTAGGATGCTTTTGCCCGCAACAGGGGAATCCATTCCTGCCTCTTTTATCTGATTGGCCAAATAATCTAACGACTCCGATTCATCAGAAAAGAGGCTTCTTGGTTTTGATGTCGAGTCTGCTTCTTCAAAACAAATCATAAAACATCCATTTTCGGCCAAATAACATAAAGATAGTGAGAAGAGGATTGAATATTCACTAAATCAATAGGGACACCAAGTTGAAATAAGTAAAATGTGAACAAGGTACCAAATAATATTGTTTTGTATATATGTATGAAAGTTAAAACTTGATGCTAATTATCAGAACAATTCAGTGCATGACATTTCTAACTCATCTACAAAAATATAATGTTAAAACAAGGGCAAAAGATTTTGAAATTTAGTAATCGTGCCACATTGTTTCCTCCTTAAGTATGTAATCCAGTGAAGGGATATCACACAAGGAATGTGAAATTTATGACTTAGAAAGTATACCCTTCTCTATTATATGGTAAACTGATACTTTTGACCAAATCATTGCATGTGTGCGGGAGAGTGTGTGTGTGCGAGCATGGAACAAAACTTCGTCTCATTTCCATCGACATGGATGAAATATTTCTATATCTGGGGAAACCAATATGAATCATTAATGGAACACTGAAATTCCAATGTTTTCACCAAAACATACTAACAACTACAAAGAAATTGTTTCGACACCTATTAGGATTGTCCAACAATGGCCATTTCTATTTGCACATATTTGTCAAAGATTTGAGAACAATTTTTTTCGGGAATTTGAGAACTGGAAGGAGAAAATGAAAATGGAGAGGAGAAGAAACAAAGAGAAAATGGATATACCTTCAGACAACGAGAGCGTTGTTGGGCTGGCCATATCCTCTGGAGAGGAGTCCTGCACAGAATCTGGACATGGTTCTTCCAGCTTACTAACAGGTCTTATTGTGTCCTGAATCCCATTCTCGTGTTGAGCATCATTTTCTGTCGTTTCCAAGCTTCCCAAATCATCAGAAGTAAAACCCACTTCACTATTTGCTTCCTTATTCATGAATGATCTTGATCCCACATCATCTTTGGCAACATGATTCAATTCACCATCTACTGAGTTGTTTTCACTATCAATTTCTACAGAGGCATCTAACAGAGTCTCATTTTCTGAGACTGCAGGAAGGTCCGATGTCTTCCATTGATCAAACCTACTACTGACTGTATTTACATTGCTATTCACATCTGGAGAGTCCTCATGTTGGAGATAATAGTATGATCTAAGATTAGGTAATGAAAGAATCCTTCCTAGGGTTTTTGGACTCCCACTAGGCGAAGGTGTCTCTTCTGTTCTCAATTTTAGTCTCTCAGATATATGGTGTTTGGCTTCTGTGTTGAAACTGGCCTCGTATAACTGGCGATATCTATCCATTGATTCATTGAAAGATGATGTTCTTCTCATGTCTTGAGGTCTACCCTTGCCTTTTCTTTCACAGTTACATTTGCCCATGAAATCAGGAATGTCGTCCCTCACATCCTTAGAGACTTTGCGGCCATAAGGAATTTTGTGAAGGACAGCATCCATGGTAATCCGATGCCTTTCTTTCCTACTCTCTTTAATTGCACGCTTTATCTTTTGTTTAAGATTCATGAAACGTTTCATAACCATCTTGTTGTCTTGTCGACTCTTCAGCCCAGAGGTTGATGAACCAGTGGAAGAGCTATCCAACAACTCGGGACTTGCCACGTTTGGTTTTGGAACACCATCAATCTTGGATTCAGACAGGATTGGCATTGAAGATTCACCTGCTTCTTTCGTAGACTCAAGTTCAGCCAACTGTTGAACTTGACTTCCAACTTCTGTTTCCTGCTCATGCTTGAGTTTGATTGGCCTGGAACCACTTCTGCCAGATGAGCCAGGCAAAGGAAATGACTTAGACTTGGTGAATCCTATCTTCGATTTGAATGCCAGTTGACCATGGAAATAGTGTGCCAATGGAGAATTTGGGTCTTGTAAAACTTTCAAGATCAACTCCTTGTTCATGTGGAATAAATCAAAAACATCCAGAAACTGCTTGGACTCGTGGAACGAAACATCTATGTTGGACTCCTTTGCATTTGTGAGTTTATATGTTAATAAATCTTGCTTTGCTTTGTTTAACATGTCCTGGAGTAGTGTGTCATTGTCAACTGGTTGCTTCCCATGCTCACCATCCCAGCCGTGCCCCATGTAATTCATAGTAAGCATTGCAGCACACAACTCGCACTTTTTGTCGCTGGTTATTGGTTCCTCAATGGCCTTTAATGTGCTGGGAAGAGAAGAGTTTTCATTGTCTTGGTGAACGATCACCGGAGAAGCATCTTTTGAAGCACCTTCAGCAAGTGGGTTCGAATCTGAAGCAGCTACTAAATGATGGATGGAATCTGTTCGTGTCAGTAGCAATCGTGTGGGATAGGAAGAACTTCTGCGATGTCGACCCTTTCTCTTGGACATTTCCTCTGAAATCAAAGCCTTTATTCGAGATTTCACAGAGCTCTTGGTAACTGGAGTAGCTTCTGTTGCCTTTTCTTGAATCTGAGAAATTTCAAATTTAGATACTTAACATCTAAGAAGTGCAGACACTTCAATTGAGGAGGCATCCGACATGACACTCTTGAAAAGCGTGTCTAACACTTCTTCAATGTGTCTTAATTAAAATTTTAAATTCATAATATCGGACACTTTATAGACACTTCTCGGATACTGCAGCGACACTTGAACTCTCTGAATACGATCTATGTAATGAATCTCTTCACTCTTTGAATATGTTTTGAAATATTTATAAGATGCATAAATTATATGTATTTTAATGTTTTACAATTGTTTTGCATTCTTTAGATTACAATTGTTACATGAATGACATCTTAATGTTTAAGTTATGGAATATATGAAATTTACAACAAAAAAAAAAGTAAAAATAAAAATTAGCATGTCCCAGACGTATCTTGTCCTGCAATTTTTTCAAAATCAACATGCAAACTTGTGCTAGTTAGACCACTATTGATATCATTTATATATTTATAAATTCAAAAAATGCTACAAACATCATATTACACACACTTACAAGGGAGTTGTTTGTTTCAGCATCAGCATTTTTTTGCATTTCATCATCATCCTTTTTTTGCATTTCGCCAGCATTGGTGGCATTTATATTGTTTCCTGGATTTCCATTCCATACAAACAACAAAAGGGGTTACCAATTAAGAAAGGAAGCATATACTTTTCTACCTTCCACTATTATAAAATTTCAAATTTGTGATTAAAAACCACAAACTTGACACAATGCAACAAGGTTTACAACAGGTTGAACTATGGAAACATCACAGCAATCTTCATTTGAGTACATAAAACCTAATGTACTGCTTACCTATGGTATGCCTTGGGCCACCAAGCCTTTTATGCAGAAGCATTTTCTTTTTGACTTGTTGCCAGCGATGGTGGTGAAGAACATGAAGTATGCCCCACATGCATCCTGGATGATTGTTCGGTATTGAAATGCCAGTATCTTGGTTCTTACCCATTTTGTTTCAACGAACACTAATGAACCTTAGGAACTCACTTTAGTGATTGCAACAATTGGATTCATTTACAAGCTTCCAAGTTTCCTGACCTAATACAAATCATAAAACCCTAAATTAAGCACACTGCACCAAAGAGGCTAAAGATCAAGACCACGTTAATACTTGTATTCAATTACGTTTTTAAATCAGCATCCATAAATAAATGTACATGGTTGTACTGTGCCAAGCACCAAACCAGTTGACATGCTAATATACTGGTGGAAAATATGTTCATCTTGGAAAGCGAAATTGTAAATAGATTATTACATATGAATTGGTCACTCACGTTTTACATGTGATTTCAACACAGAAATTCATCACCTGGAATGGATACTTCAGGAAAACATTAGCCATCACAAAATTGATTTTATTTTTTAGTTTTTATTTTTTATTTTCAAATCTTGAATTTAAATCATATCAAAAACATGTAAAAGTGACCACATACATAAGAAGAAATATGGCAAAGTCTTGTGTTTTCTGTACTTCTAACTAAATGCCATATAAACTATGAATGGGGTCATTCAAATTCAGATGTCGAGGAGGGCCCTAAATGATTGAACGTTTCTCGATGATGCTAATCTCATAATTGTGCAGGCTACCATTCATTTTAAAGAAAATATACAAGTATATAAATAGATTGTAAAACAATTTCATCGAATGATGATATATATCATGTAACTGTTGCAAAAAAATTATGCCAATGCTTGCATTGTAATGGGTCCAAATACAATTTTTCCCTATAGAAACTCAATGGGCTATTGCCTTGAAATGAGAAATGATGATCTCCAATCCCCATCGAAATTTGATCAAAATGTAATTTTCAGATTGGCTGCAAAGAAAATTTCAAAGACCAAAAACAGAGTTAAAAAGGAACCTGAAAAAATCATTAGGGTTATTTGAAGAGTTGGCTGTTTCATCGATTAGAACCCAGAAACAGAAATTAGCAAGACAAGAAAATTAAGATCATTTTCCTTCATTTTCTTACAAAACAAACGGTCCCATAATCATAAAGATAGAATGCAGCCCAAATAAATTAACATTTCTAATTCTGAAGATAGCAGCAGAAGATGCAAATGAGAAATTTCACATAACAAAGGCATTTACAATTCAATGAGATATACCTTTGAGGGAAGAGTGAATTGCGGAAAGAAAGTTCTTGTGCTGCTGGTTTGCCATGGTTAGAGGTCCAAACTCCAAAATGTGAGAGAGAGAGAGAGAGAGAGAGAGAGAGAGAGAGAGAGAGAGAGAGAGAGAGAGATTGTGGGATGATGGTTGTTGTGTGGGAAGGAAAGGAGAGAGGAAAAGGGCGTTAAGATGGTTAATTGTAGATTTGACTGAGTTGGGTTTTTGGGATTGATGGATGAATGGATGATGCAGAGAGTTGCAGAGACATTCAATAATTCAAGCCATTGTTTTCGGGTTGTGATTTTTTTTTGGGGTTTTTTTTTCTTCTTCTTCTTTTCTTTGTGTGTGTGTGTGTCTGTGATCGTGATCGTGATCGTGATTGTGATTGTGGGATTTTTGTGAGTATCCCTCACATTTATTATACCTACCTTTTGGCGCCATTTATCCTCCAACTACTCCGCCCCTCCACTCTCTCTCTCTCTCTCTCTCTCCTTCCTTGTGAACTTGTTGCTTTGGAATTTGTTTGGTTGTGAACACAAATTTTAATTTTTAAGATTAATTTTACTTTTCAATTCTATAATTTAATTCAGATTTTACTTTTATCATTTTAATTTTAAATTAAACAATTTGGTTCTAATATTTTAAATCTAGTTTTAATTTGATTTTTTTATCTAAATTTCTGTTTACATGTACACTTTAAAAAATTGACACATTTAAAAATTACAGCTTGTTTGGTTCCAGTTTTAAAAAAATTCTACTTTTTTATTTTTCGTATTTTAATATTTTTAATGAATTTTTTAATATTTTAACAATTTTTTTAGTTTTTGGACACACCTAACATAAATACACTTAAAAAGTATAATATTTGTGAAATTTTTTTTAAAAAAATACACTAAATACCAAAAAAACAAAAAAAAATAAAAATTTAGTACATTTTCATATTTTTGTGTATTTATTAATTTTTTAAAATATTTTTTCGCAAATATTTTACTATTTAGATACATTTAAGTAAAGTGCATCTAAAAAAGTAAAAAAATATTTAAAATTTTAAAAATATTCACTAAAAACAAAAAAACACGAAAAATAAAAAATTCAATTTTTAAAAAATTAAATTTAAAAAACTGAAACCAAACACACTTAATTTTAACTTGTAATTTCAATAGAATGACTAAATTAAAACTATACAGTAAATTTATCTTATATTATCTCCAAATGTAGAAATCTAAATTGTTAAAGTGGCCATAGTCTTTTCTTTTCTTTTCTTTCTTTTTTTTTTTAGTTAAACAAAAACAACAATAATGTGTTTCCAACATAAGGAATAAATACAGGAACATGAAGGAGAATTGTGGGGGACAATGTGGTTACAGTGGTGGCTTCATGAAGTGGACCACAAGCAGGAAAAATGAAGAATGTAGCCAATTTGGAAACATAGTTAAAAGTGAGTTTTTAACTCATTTTGGGTTATATTATTTTTTACATATTTTTTTAAAAAAGGTTAAAAAATTAATTTTTAATATTTTTTCAAAACACAACATATGTTGTTCTTTTTTTATTTATTTATTTATTTATTTTTAAGGGTAGTGAGCACCAAGTACAATTAAGAATTTTAACTTTGTAGCAAAAGGTTTTCATACTTTTGGCCACTTTATCCAACTTGGATAGATCTTTGCATCTTTGGACCCGTTTGGTAGAGCTGTGGGAAAATGATTATAAATTATAGCTTAACAGATTATAACTTATAGCTGTGAACATAACCTGGTAGCCTGTTTGGTGCAGCTGTGGGATTATGGATTTAAGCAGCAGAGCAGTGTTTGATAAATAAGCTGTAAAATAGCTTTTTTCTGTATAATTATCATTTTTGCCCTTATAAGATATAAAATTTGTGATTTCATTTAAAATACATTTTTTTTCTTTTTCTTTTTCATTTTCTTTTCTTTTCTTTTCTTTTCTTTTTCACCTTATTTTCTTTTCTTTTTAAATTTTTTTTTCTTCTCTTCTTCTTTGTTAATTTTTTTTAATTTATTAATTCATTAAAATTAATATTCATGTTCTAATTTATATTAATGTTGTGATTTCATTACTTATTATCTTTCATATATTCATTATCAAAATTATTAATTTTTTTCGTATCTTCTTTCTCTGTATTTCTTTTCTTTATTAATATGAAAAGTAAATATTAATTGAAATAAATTGTGTTAAATATTAAAATTAGTATCATTTTGTCCATCAATTATTATTATTATTCATAATATTATTATTCTTTATTATTGTTCATTTTATTTATTTTTAGTAATATTTTATTTTTAGTAAATATTAATTATGAAAAGTAAATATTAATTGAAATAAATTGTTGTAAATATTAAAATTAGTATCATTTTGTCCATCAATTATTATTATTAATTGAAATAAATTGTGTTAAATATTAATTCTGAAAAGTAATTTTTAAAATTTTTTTTCATATTAACTATTAATTCTGTTTTTATTAATTCTGAAAAGTAATTTTTTCTTTTTTAATTAATATTAATATTGATATTTTTCTCTTTTTTTCAGTTTATTTTCAATTTTTTGTCAATTTTTTTTCTAGGGTTTCAAAAGTACAGGGGCGATGACCCGCGACGGTTCAAATCGCGATGGCGTTGGTTTAGATCGACGACGACGTTGGTTCAAATCGCGACGGTGTTGGTTCAGATCGATCGACGACGGCGTTGGTTCAGACAGACAGAGCTTCGCGATCGCGATGGCGACGAACCCGAGATCGACCGGCGCCATGGATGTAGCACAGAGAGAAAGAGAGAGTAGAGAGAGATCTCTTTTTCATCGCTGGAGCGAGGGACACGTCGCCGGAAATTGCATGCGTCTCTCTCTGGTTCATGAACAGTGTTGAGATGTGGTGTATATATAGTGGTATTTTCGTAAATAATGGAGATTAGGAGGGGCATTTAAGTCATTTTAGCGCCCTGTATAACAGCTGCGCGCTTGAGCTATCTCCTTAAGCACCTCCAGACCCACTTGGAAAATAAGTTAAAAATTAGCTTTATTTAAGCTATAAGTTGGTGAAATAATTTTTACCAAACACTGTAAAATAACTTACTTTAAGCTATAAGTGGCTTTAAGCTACCAATAAGTTTTACCAAACAGGGCTTTTGTATGACAGGTATACGATGGGGGTGTTTGTTTGGACTTTTTTGAGTTGATTTATAACTTTTAACTTTGAAAAAGTTATTTTGGACTATTTAGTTAAATTTATTTCAAACAATTTCTGATTCTAACAACTTATTTTAACTCAAAAAAGTTGATTCTGAGAAGCTGCTTACCCCTTACTTCTGATTATCAACTTCTGCTGTGGACATATTAATTTAGGGTTATACTCTTAGATTTTTTTTTATTTTTTATTTTTTTAAAAATAGAAAAAGACTAAAATGGACTATAGATTATTATTTTTTTTTTTTTGATGAGCAATGTAGACAAGTAGTGAATAACAAAAAATAAAAGTTAATTGAAAAAGTTACTTCACGGTTTATTTAACAAACACTACTCAATAATTTAAATCTATAATCCAACAGGTACACCAAACATATTGACAGTTTCTGATTAAAATCATAATCTATAATCTGTTAAGTTATAATCTATAATTTGTTTTAACAGGTACACCAAACAGGACCGATGACTCTATACATGTGGAAGATAGAAGGATATACCAGGTGATATACGCGTTACATGAAATCAAAAAAACAAAAACGCGTTACATATCTCTTCTTGAGACAAATAAACAAATAGATGGTTAATATTGGAATTAGAGATGGAGAAGAAAAAAATATTAAAGGACACTTAATAGACCTGGTTTTTGGCCAGCTTTTGTGTTGAATAAGTAATATCACTATTATTTTGATATAGTGTCTCATATGACATTAATGGACCCTCCTTGTAAGCACTAATTCCATAGAGCCAATGAAATGATACCAAAATGTAGTATTCAAATGAAATGATTCATGCGGTTCTATCATCAGTTTTTGTCTTCATAAACTGTTTTAAATTTGGAATACCATGGCCAAGTAATGATATTGCTTTACAAAAAATATCAGGAATCCATTCTTAGCGAGCCCGAATTCACCTCGAATGTATTTGTGTGACGGAGATTGAATTAATAAAGTGTGAGGTTCATATATAAAATAAATCTGAGTCATTGATTTCCTTTTCTGGATAAATTCTAAGTTAATAAAGGCGGATATATAGTATTGTTGTTGCTTTACATGATACAGGAATAGATGTATGTATTTTTTTGGTACAAAAGGCCCATGGAGTTACAATATAGGCCCAGGCCCATATCAAAACTTGTATCAGAATATCACTCCTGGGCTTTGCTCTCAATCTTTGGAGTCCTATCTCCCAACCCCAGGGGATAGAGAATAGAGTTATGAAGAGATTAATTTAATTAGTCGAGTGCTCGGAGGCAGTGTTTGTTTTACTAATGTTGTTCGGTAAAATGAAAGAAATTCTTCAATATTCACAATTGAACTCCATTCTTTCTTCTTTTTTTTTTTTTTGGGGTGGTTGTTATGGGTAGTTGATTAACTTCAAATAGGTTCTTCTTTTCTTTTGTTTTCTTTTTTACAAAAATTTGGAAGGAAAGGAAAATACAAAATTATCATATGCTTTTTTTCCCTCCGCAAATCTCTTTGCAAATTCAAAATGTAAACAGAGTTTAATAATCTAACCACAAAAATGCAGCTTAACTAGTTCATACAAGATTTGAGGGAGCTTGTTGCATGTGAAATAAATGCCAGTTTGTGGAAATTAATGAAAGTCAAAATATATGAATTGTTGTTTGGTCTGTCATCATTGACAAAGTAGGAGTTAAATTATCAATTACACTCGATTTGTGCCCACCCAACACAGATTTGAGATCTTTTAGGCAAAAGGGTTGGAAAAAAATAAAATAAAATAGATGTATTATATATGTAATAATATTATATGTGTACAAAAAAAAATTAATAAATTTAGACCGCACATTAATACTTTTACATACATAGTATTATGATGCTGTATGCAAAAGATTTTTTGTAAGTGACCGTTCTATCTATGTTAAAAATGATTTATGAGTGCTTAGAGAGCCCCCCAAAAAATGTATTTCTTTTTTGTTGATTTGTCAACCATTCCTATAAGGTGATTTTTGGAAAGAGTTTAACGTCTCAACATAGAATTTTAATATTAGATTTATGCTTTAAAGAGTAATACCAAACTCAGAAAGATAGTGAGCGTCGTAAGAGTAGATGGTGGAATCTAAAAAGGGATAAACTAGACACGTTTAATAATAGAATGGATAAAAAAAGTACTTGGGATATGGAAGATGATGCTAACACTATGTGGAACTCGATGACCAATTACATGAGGAGAATCTCAAGGGAAGTTCTTTCAGAGTCGAAAGGAATGGGACCCAACTATAGAGAAACTTGGTGGTAGATGGAGGAGGTCTAAGCGGTAATAAAGACGAAAAAAAAAGAGCTTTAAAAAAAGTGGTAGAGTGATAAAATTGAGGAAAACCTTAAGCGCTACAGATTAGCCAATAAGGAGATCAAAAAAGTAGTAAAAGAGACTAAAGAGGGAGAAAAGAGAATATACAAACTTGTTAAGATAAGAGAAAAGAAAATAAGATATTTTAATCAGATTAAATGCATCATGGGTGATGACTCTAAGGTGTTAGTGATGGATGAAGAAATTAAGGAGAGATGGAATAACTATTTTGAGAAGTTGTTAAATGAGAAACATGGAAGTAGGTCAAAAGGGAAGGAAGTAGGCAGTAATAAGGAAAATCAGAACTATAGGTTCTATCGTAGGATTAGGGACTTTGAAATGGAGTTTGCACTTAAGAAGATAGAATTGAATAAGGCTTTAGGACACGATAATATACATATTGAAGCGTGAAAATGTTTGGGTAAGAAGGAGATTATTTGGTTGACCAAGTTATTTAACAATATTTTATTGATTAGGAAAATACCAGAAGAGTGGAGGAAAAGTATTTTAGTGCCAATATATAAGAATAAAGGAGATGTCCAGAATTGCAACAACTATAGAGGAATCAAGTTAATGTGTCACAAAATGAAAGTGTGGAAAAGAGTGATGGAACACTGATTGTAAGATATAACTGAGGTGACAAAGAATCAATTTGAGTTTATGCCTGATAGATCAACAATGAAAGCAATCTATGTTTTAAAGAAAGTAATAGAAAAGAAAAGAGATGTTCATATGGTTTTTATCGATCTTGAGAAAGCATATGATAGAGTGTTTCGGGATATAATCTGATAGGTGTTAGAGAAGAAAAGGGTGATAAAAAGTTACATTGATGTGATTAAGGATATCTATGAAGCTGTAGTGACCATTATTAGATCGTCTATTAGAGAAACAAACGAATTTTCAATTACTATAGAGTTACACCAATGATCAACCCTAAGTCCTTATCTTTTTGCTTTAGTTATAGATGAGTTGACACACAATATTTAGGATGATGTGCCATGGTATATGCTTTTTGCAGATGATATCCTATTAAGGGATGAGATTAGAGAATGAGTTAACACTAAGTTGGAGATTTGGAGAAAAACACTTGAATCTAAAGGATTCAGGATAACTAGAATTAAGACAAAGTATATGGAGTATAATTTTAGTCACAATCACAATAGAAGTAGAGGAGAATTGAAGATTAAAAACTAAGAACTACCTAAAAGTGAATATTTTCGTTATTTAAGGTCGATTATCTCAACGATCAGGAGATTGGAGCGGATGTGGTTCACAGAATTAAAGCGAGATAGTTTAAGTGGAATACTGTGTGATAAATAATTAAACTGCAAGGGAAGTTCTATAGAACGACTATTAGACCAACGATGTTGCATAGAACAAAATGTTGAACAACTAAGATACAACATGTAGATGAAATAAGTGTTGCTGAGATGAGGATGTTAAGGTGTATGTGTGACAAGATTAGAAAAGATAGAGTTAGGAATGAGTATATTTTAGAATAGATATGAGTAGTACTGATAGAAGATAAGTTGAGAGAGAATAGATTGAGATGGTCTGATCATATACAATGGAGACCAACAGAGGCAGTAGTGAAAAGATGCAATACAATGACGGTAGATGGTAGTGTTAGGCGAATGGGTAGATCTAGATTAACGTGGATTAGTGTAGTAAATAGAGATATGAATCTCCTTAATTTGACTAACGAAATAACTTTGGATAGAGTCGAGTGAAGAAGAAGAATTCATACAGCCAATTTCATTTGATAGAATTTAAGGCTTAGTTTGGTTTGGCCTGATTTGTTAACCATTCTAGAGACATTGAAAATTCTATAGTTGAAATGCGAACTAACATGAAATTAATATGCATATGTTTTGCTTGGTTAGCCAACTATAACTTATTGTGAGATTTTTTTTTGGAGGTGTCTGTTTTGTCCATGTTGAAAATGATTTATAAGTGCTTATAGAGCCCCCAAAAAAATGTATTTATTTATTTTGTTGATTTGTCAACTATTCTAGAGATATACTGAAAATTCTATAGTTGAAATGTGAACTAACATGAAATTAATAGGATAAATTATGTAAATAGTCCCTGTAATTTATACGATGTGTTAATTTAGTCTTTGTAGTTTCAATTTGTTCGATTTTACCCCTTAATTTAACGGCTTGTGTCATTTTAGTCCAATAAATAATGGTTGTTAAGTTAATTTAACGGAAGGTCAAATAATGTGTCAATTTGGTCGTTGTACTTTACACGATGTGTTAATTTGGTCCCTGTAGTTTCAATTTTTTCGATTTTGATAGGGACTAAATTGACACATTGTGAAAAATACAGGGACCGAATTGATACATTATTTGACTTTCCGTTAGATTAACTTAACAATCGTTATTTATTGGACTAAAATGACACAATTCGTTAAATTAAGAGACAAAATCGAGCAAATTAAAATTGCATGGACCAAATTGATACATCATGTAAACTATAAGGACTATTTGCATAATTTTTCCAAATTAATTGGCATATGTTTTGCTTGGTTAGTCAACTCTAGCTTATTGTGAGAAAAGAAATAATAGGGATTAAAATAAAGTGACATTATTATTTGAAATATCAAAGTGCCTAAAAGCTCAAAAAAATTAGGTCTTGTTTTGGAAAGTTTGCTATATTAGTTGGTTATTTGATTTTTTTTTTTTTTTTTTTTTTGACTATTTTAACCTGATTAAAATACTTGTGTTTAGAAAGTTGATTGATTTTTTTTTATTTTTTTATAATTAATTTGATGATTATGAGAGAAAAAGTAACATAATTATGAGTTAAATATGATGTTTTATCTTATTAATTATTTTAGATTATTTTATCTTTTAGTGAGCTATTTTAACCCAATCCTCATTTCAAACACTCCCTTAATTGGGTGATTTCATAAAAGACTTTTGACAAACGATAGGAGTCATAATAGACATTTTAAGTGAGGATAATATAAATAAAATATAATTAAATCTATCCTTTTTTAAATTTATGATATAAACAAACACAACATTAAACTGGACTTATGGACAAACATGCTTTTGGTGGAGTGCTTAGGAATGAAGCTAGAAGAAGCTGGGTGGAGGAATATCACAGAAAACTAGGCAACAGTTCAAACTTGGAAGCTAAAGTTTGGGCTATCTATAAAGTGCTAACCATTATTGTATTCTTTAAATGAAAAAGATATAAATAAAAATAAAAAAATAAAAATCTGAGCGAGGTGTTGAATCAGACTATTAGATGACAATTAACCTCTTACATGATGACGTCAATAAAAACTTTTTGTATAAAAATCTTGATTGAGGATTCAAGATTTGTAGCTGCAATATTGCATATATTCTCAAAAAGTGTAATAATAAGTGCACGAATATGCCATGCCTAGCTTGAAGTCGAACAACATGAACATTTGGCTAGATAAGTCACGAGACCCTATTAAATGTTGAGTGGTGATTCCATAAATTTTTGCAGATGGGTCTTTTTTATAAGCTTAAGTTTTAGAAATTTTAAAAATAATTTTTTATTTTTTTATTTTAAACTAAGCAACATTTATGGAAAACAAAATATATTTTAAGTGTATTTATTTTTATAAGCTGGTCATTTTTTATAAGCACTTAAAAAATAAAATATAAACTATTTTAAGTGTAGATGGGTCTGTAGTGAATTTATTTTTATAAGCTAGTCATTTTTTAGATGCACTTAAAAAATAAAATATTTGTAAAATTTTTCTTTAATAAAATATATTTTTTTAAGTGTATCTAGACTAAATGAATCTAAAAAGTAAAACAAAATATGCTTAAAATATTTTAAAAATTCAACAAATGCAAACAAAACAAAATATAAAAAAATTCAAAAATTATTTACCAAACATAGTAAAAATTTAGTATCACAGTAATACCATATCACTATTGACACGTATTACTTGAATTTTTTTGGTGTTGGTTTGATCTTCACTTGAATTTTTCTTTTTATAATTTGGTTATAAATGTGCTATGACGTATACTCTTGTGTTTATTTAAGCCAAACACAACAACGTCATGCTAACTAAACTTTTAATGTTTTTTTTTTGAGGTGGTTATACTGTCCAGATGATGTCATTGTTACCAAAGCCACATAACAACTGAATTATTTATTTATTTATTTATTTTCATCAAATACAACGTAACATGCATGTGACTTGTTATAACAAAACACGTACAATTATTTTAAGTTAACAAATTAAAATTTTATTTAAAATTAACTATATAAAAGTCCTACTTATAAATGTTACAAGAGCTTTGATCTTGTCTAAGATTTTTTGAATCAATAAATTTTATTTAGTAAAATTAAGAATATTATCTGTTTTTCTCATTTTTAAAATTAAGAATATTATCAATTTTGCATAATAATATTCCAGATAATTATTTCACTAACTAAGGGATAAAAAAAAATAGAGAATGAGATTAAGACCCATTTTGAGAAGTGGGTTAAAAGCCTCTCACAAAAAAAAAAAAAAAAAAGTCAAAAAGGAACTTTTAACCATCTTTTCAAAACACCCCTAAACATTTTTGTCTTTCTACTTATTGGTTTGATTAAACTATTCAATAAAACCGAGAACATGCATCAGGTTTTTTAGTTTTTTTAGGTTTTTTTTTTTTTTTTTCAACTTTGTACATCAATGTTCCATCATCAAATACACAAAATTTTCTGTTTTGCATAAAAAAATAATTCAGTTTTTTCAAATTTTTCAAAAAACATAGTTTTTTTTTTTCTTTGCACATAATTTTTTTAATTTGAAAGTTCATGTTTTAAAATTTTAAAAATCAAAATAAACATCAAATCATCATGTTCTTTTATAGATAATCATAAATGATGAACAATTATTATTTGAAGGACAATTCCGACTATTAAAAATTCAATGAGACTTAAAGGTCTAAAAAAAACTTAGTTACAATTTGATGGAATATAAGTTTATAAATTAATACTTGTGTGTAAATGTCTCATTTATTTATTTACTTTTATTAATGGTTAAGGTCACAACTAATCAACACAATGTCACTATCTTGTAAAAAAATAATTTTGTTAATTTAGTTTCATGATGGCCGAATATTATTAATCTTTCTCATCTAATTATTCAAAATTTACTTGTTTTTAAATCGAAGGTAAACTACATTTTTTTGTTTTTTTAGATTTGAAAAAAAATAGAGCAAGTCTTACAATTTTATCATAATTATATTTGATTTTCTTAAAATTTTAATTCACATAACACTTGACTCATTTTTCATAATAATTCGCTATTCATATGAAAAATGATAATGTCATATTGTTTATACTTAAATATATATATATATATATTTCTTATTTATCATTGTGATTTCACATTATTTGCAATATAAGGGGAGGATATTGTCACAGTACCTTGCTGTAATGCCCAAGTTGAATTTTAGCTCGATTATTGAGATGATTGGAATCATTCATATTATAGAATTTGTAGAGTATATCATTTATATAAAAATGAGATTAATTGGACATGCATAACTCCATGGTCGGACCATAATTATTTTTAAAAAAATTTCAAAATTATGCTAACTATTTATTTATTTAAACATAAATGTGATCTTGTTATGGCTACATATGTCTAATTGACTTAATTTTTTTTTATAGATGATTTACTCGACGAATTCTACAATATGAACAGTTCGGATGATCGAAATATATTCTGAAAACACTCCTACGAACTCATAGCACAATATTGTGCCTATAAGGGATAACACCCTACTCCAATATCTATTTGCGTTAGTTTCAGATGCTTTAACCTTATTAGATGTAATTCTATCAAAACTATAGGGCTATTTATATTTTCTCAATACCTTAAGGGAGGTAAGTGTAAGGGAATGACTTGTCTCTCCTTGAAATTTCAATTGGACAGTCTCTGACCGGTAAAAGTCATTAAACGAAAGATTTTGACTGGTAAAACGATACTCTTATTGGTAAGAGTATTTGAAAAAATTCAATTGGACTATATTTTCATAAACTTTTACCGGTAAGAGTCTTCCGTTTACCCGTTAGAGATCTCAACTGTTTGATCTAGTTCAATTTTCAACCATAAACAAGCCAAATCTTAAGTATACTTTGGGCCAATTTGGAAATAGGGTTAAAAACTAATTTTTAATTTTTAACCTATTTTTTATCACACCAACTTCCTACTTTTTTTAATTTATTTTTTTCAAAAAAAAATTAATAACTAACTTTTAACCAATTTCTCATACCTTTAAAGATGTTGCATGATTATCTGTATTAACGTCTTGTTTGGATGTAGGTTTCCTATTAGGCTTTGACTTTAGGTTGTAGGTTATTATTTGACCAGATAAGTTATTTTCTACAAATTTTTTTAAATACTTTTACAGCTAATCCAAACGTGTCCCCTAATGCAAGAGTATAAAAATAAGAAGAAAAAAAAATGATATCAATATCAATTATGAAATAGTTATTTCAAAAAAATGATTAAAAATTGACTTTTTAATTTTTTTTTATTTAAAAAAACATATAAAAAATATGAAAAATAATATAACCTAAAATAAATTAAAAGTTAAAAAATGGCTATTAACCCGCTCCCAAAACACCCCAAAGTCTCATATCTGCAAACCCAATATCAATACAAAAAAGTATAGGGTCACACATAGACAAGTCCTACACCAACAACCACGATATCAATAAAAGAAAAAATGCATAAACAAAATAAGTAAATTTTGCCTTTAATAATAATTGTTAGGAGTGTAAAATAGCCTGTGGCCTGTGGGCGGTCCGGGATGGGTCCGGTCCATTTAGATCCATTTAGGTTCGGACCTGAGCCTAGCCCACCCTGGGCTATCATTTTGAAACCTGCCCGCCTTGGCCCATCGGCCTGCTTAAGGCCCACTCAAGCCCTAGTGTGTAACACCTTCAAAATAATACATAAAACCCATCACTTTAGACATGCATTGATATAAGAGAAATCAACCATTTCTATTCATTAGAGTAGTTCTTACAATGGTATTACATATTAACAACAAAAGCAAATGCCCTACGGGCTTACAGCTTTCCAAGTCAACACTTGGTTACGCAAAAGAAGAGTACTAACTCTATACAAATGAAGCCCTTGACTTGATATACATGTAATACAACAGAATAATCAAAAAGAGTCTTCAACTCCCATATCCATCCAAGCTATGTCCTTGGAGGTGGCATGCTACCTGTACCTGAAAATAATGTCCCATATAGGGTGAGCCAATGCCCAGTAGAAATATGCTAAACACAGTATGAGCAATAACTAAGACATTAGCAATTGATAAATGTTTAATTCTCATAAATCAATTCATAACTCATTTCCATTACATGACCACTATGTCCATGTTTCATTTCATTTTCCATTTCTTATCAAATTCCCAATTCACAACAACGGCTCAGAACCTGGCCAACAACTTACATGGGATAGTTACTCATATTAAACATTTCTCATTTCACAATAGACAAGCATGCTAGCTATATCAACATCTCAACAGATAAACGTATAAGCTATATCAACACTTCCATAGATAAGCATATGAGCTATATCAACACTTCCATAGATAAGCATATGAGCTATATCAACACATTAACTGACAAGCATATGAGCTGTATCAGCAGAGTCCATCCCCTATCTCCTCCCAAACAACATCCGGTTTAGAGGTCCATCCCCTATCTTCCCCTAAATCGTGGAGTACATCCCATATCTTCTCCCACACAACACAACGTATATACACATAGGTCATATACATAATCACTCAATACATACAGTTAATGTATTCCTTCAACTGTCATACTCAATGACCCAGCCAATTGATTAGTTTTAGTTTGCCTAATCATCATGCATTGTCTACAACAATCCAAACTACCTTCCACCGGTAGCCCAAAGCAATTATTTCTAAACAGATAATAAAAGCTCCAACAGATAAAATATCAATGTTTTCCAAAGTGAGCGATTAATAAATCCAACTCCACCATTTTTCAATATAATGAGCCAATTTCATTATTTCCAACTCAATTCCAAATAATCACAATTTTCCCAAATTAATGATACCAATTAATTTATACAACAAATTAGGGTCTTCTACCCCGTTTCCCAATATTGACCCAATGGTCTATATTTCAACAACCAACAACAATATCATTATTTTGAAACCCAAAATACACATTTTAGAATCAAAATAACCACTCTTTCCACATTTTCAAACCCTAAGTCCCAAAATCAACCATTTAAACAACAAGCTCAAAATCTATGTTAAAACCCATAAGAGTGAGTAGGAATCCCTACCTCAAATTCGGAGCTCAAAGAAAGAAAATGACGAAACTCAAAGTGCTCCAAAACTCAATATGCTCGGATCAAAACGTAGCCCTCGACGATCAACAACTTTTTTGTAAAGGCCAAAGGTGAGGAAACAACTCTTACTAGATCAATCCCTAGAGAGAAGTTAGGGTTTTAGTGTGAGGAGCTCTCAAAATAGCTTTTTGGAAAAGTAAGAGAGAGAAAGGATGTTGAAAAGTAATCCAAAAACCCGAATCTCGATTTTATATAAGAGTCGCCCCGCTCGAGCGTGGAAACCCCCGCTCACGCTCGAGCGTCACTCACAGACTCCCGCTCGAGCGTCCGAACCGCCGCTCGAGCACCGGATGCACGCTCCCAGAACTTTTGCAGAACCAAGTCCCCGCTCGAGCGTCCAAACTCCCCGCTCGAGCGTCACACACAAACTCACGCTCGAGCGTCCAAACGCCCGCTCGAGCGTCCAACACTGCAGAGAAAAATACTAGGAGATGGAAAATCACGCTCGAGCGTCAAAACACCCGCTCGAGCGGAGAAGCAACAACGAAGGGTTCGCTCGAGTGTCAAAAGCTACGCTCGAGCGTGAAGGCAAAAATCTGGGCAACTATTTTTGGTTTCTAAGCTCAACCAACCTGTTTCAAACCTGCCCAACACAACCCAAGACTCAAATACAAAGAGTAGAGGATGTAAACGAGATATACACAACAACCAACTCCACGGAACCTAAGTCCGGATACAACAAATAAAGAAGGGAAACCGGGATCGCTATAACCTTCCCCCCTTAAAGAATTTCGTCCCCGAAATTAAATACAAGTTTTCAAAAAAAAACAAGTTTTCTCCATTCCCAACAATAGTACAACATAATATTAAACAATCTGACCCATTACCGGTCAACCCCATCTCTTTTCAAGAGGCATTTCACATTATACAAAACAACCTGCATTATCAACATGCATTCCTTTGAAATTTACCAATTTCAACTCATTTTCCACAATTCCATAACACATGCAACATTAATATCATGCTTGCATTTCCACAATACACTTAACATACGCAATGTTAACACAAACTTCCATTTACCAAAACATTTACAATGTTTTACAGCTTAAGACATAATGCTCTTAAAGCTCAATAATATTACAAAAAATTTCAATACATGATTACACATCAACAAACATGTCCGGATACTTTTCACGGACTTCCAACTCACGTTCCCAAGTGGCTTCCTCCACTCCGTGATGTTTCCACAAAACCTTTACCAAGGGAATGGTCTTGCCTCGCAAGACTTGATTTTGTCTATCCAAGACCCGAACCGGTCTCTCCTCATACGAGGCATCCTCATCTACCTCCAAATCAGTCCAATCCAACACATGGGACGGATCTGGCTCGTACTTCCGAAGCATACTAACATGAAACACGTCATGAACCTCGAACAACTTCGGTGGCAAAGCCAAACGATAAGCAACCTCCCCAACCCTCTCAAGGATCTCGAAGGGACCGATAAACCGAGGGGATAACTTCCCACTCTTCCCAAATCTCATCAAACCCCGCCTAGGTGATATTTTCAAGAAAACATGATCACCTACCTCAAACGCCAAAAGCCTCCTCCTACGGTCGGCATAACTCTTTTGGTGACTCTGGGCTGTAACAAGTCTCCTACGGATAAGTCCAACCTTCTCCGTCGTCTCCCTAACCAACTCCTTGCCCAACAAAGGTGCATCACCCACCTCGGCCCAACAAACTGGAGATCTACACGGTCGGCCATACAAGGCCTCAAACGGTGCCACACCGATACTAGACTGAAAGCTGTTGTTGTAGGCAAACTCCACCAATGGCAAGTGCCTCTCCCACGTCCCACTGAAGTCAAGGACACAACCTCGAAGCATATCCTCAAGGATCTGAATAGTACGCTCGGACTGCCCGTCAGTCTGAGGATGATAAGCCGTATTAAAAGTCAACTTAGTACCCAAAGCACTCTGCAAACTCTGCTACAACCTAGCAGTAAAACGAGAATCTCTATCTGAGACGATCGTCACTGGGACCCCGTGCAACCTCACTATGTCCCGAATATACAAGTCGGCAAGATAATCTACCGAATCTCTCACACGCATAGGGATAAAATGCACCGACTTAGTCAACCGGTCTACAACCACCCAAATAGCATCACTATCCGGCTGAGTCCTCGGAAGACCTACAACGAAGTCTATAGTGACATGCTCCCACTTCCACTCGGCAATAGGCAAGGGTTACAACAAACCCGCTGGCCTCTGATGCTCGGCCTTCACTTGCTGGCAAGTAAGACACTTAGACACGAAAACTGCCACATCTCTCTTCATACCCCGCCACCAAAACTGGCGACCCAAATCCCGATACATCTTAGTACCTCCCGGATGCACCGCAAGGCGTAAATGGTGAAACTCTCGGAGTACTTCCTCTCGGCGAGACTCCGGTACAAACAAACGGTCTCGGTATCTCACACTCTGATCGGGATACTCAGCCAAACCCTTCTCAACCTTTCCACTGGAGATCTTCTCTCGGAGGGATTCTACACTCGAGTCACAAGTGTAGGCTGCGCAACTACAGAAAACAAGGCCGCAGCCTCAACAGATTCGCCCAGAAACAAATCAAACTCGCCAAGTGCCCCCCAACATCTCCCATTCCCAGATAGCTATACAAGCTACATCACTAATGGATTTCCTACTAAGGGCATCGGCCACAACATTGGCCTTTCCCGGGTGATAGTGCAACTCAAAGTCATAGTCCTCAATGAACTCCATCCACCTCCTCTGCCTCAAGTTCAAGTCTCTCTGTGTAAACAGATACTTCAAACTCTTATGGTCCGAGAACACCTTGAACCTCTCACCATAAAGGTAGTGCCTCTAAATCTTCAAGGCAAAGATCACCGCTGCTAACTCTAGGTCGTGTGTAGGGTAATTCTTCTCGTGTATTTTCAACTGACGTGAGCTATAAGCTACCATTTTCCCCTCTTGCATCAACACACAACCCAAACCCTCTCGTGAGGCATCACAACAAACCGCATAACCCAAACCTCTCTCCGGAATAATCAAAACCGGAGCGGTGGTCAATCTAACCTTCAACTCTTGGAACGACTTTTCACAAGTCTCACTCCATACAAACTTGACCCCTTTCCGCGTCAATCTAGTCAAAGGCGAAGCTAGCCTGGAGAAATCTTTCACGAACCGACGGTAATACCCAGCTAATCTCAGAAAACTGCGGATCTCAAAAACGCTCTTAGGCTGTGCCCAGTCTTGCACTGCCTCAGTCTTGGATGTATCAACAGACACCCCTTCCCCGGATACCACATGGCCTAAGAACTTGACTTCTTCCAGTCAGAACTCACATTTCCCAAACTTGGCATACAGCTTATGGGCTCTAAGCAACTCAAGCACCACTCTCAAGTGTTCCTCGTGCTCCACTTCAGAAGGTGAATAGATAAGAATGTCGTCCACGAAGACGACCACAAAGCAATCCAAGAATTCCTGGAAGATCCGGTTCATCAAGTCCATAAAGACTGTCGGTGCATTGGTGAGCCCAAATGGCATCACCAGAAACTCATAGTGGCCATACAGAGTACGGAATGCCGTCTTCGGAATATCTTCATCCCTGACCCTCAACTGGTGGTAACCCGATCTCAAGTCTATCTTAGAGAAACAACGGGAACCCTTCAACTGGTCAAATAGATCATCTATACGGGGCATAGGGTACTTATTCTTAACTGTAGCCCGATTCAACTTCCGGTAGTTGATACACAATCTCAAGGCACCATCTTTCTTCTTAGCAAAGAGGGCCGGTGCTTCTCACGGCGAAACACTAGGGCGAACAAATCCCTTATCTAGTAATTCCTGGAGCTGAATCTTCAACTCACTCAACTCGGCTGTGGCGAAACGATAAGGTGCCATAGAAATCGGCGCCGTGCCGGGCACTAAATCAATAGAGAACTCTATCTCTCGGTATGGTGGCAAACTGACGAGATCCTCGGGAAAAACATCTGAATACTCACAAAGCACCCTCGGCAATACAATCTGGGTCTCATCACACTCACCACTCATAAAGCTAGCAAGTAAACCACTAAGCTCACTTCGCCCTCGCAGATCACAAACCGGTGGCAAAACACTACCAACCCGATCCCCCAAGAAATGGAAACACTCCCCGCTCAAGGTACAAACTGTAACCCTCTGGCGGTAGCAATCAATAACAGCCCGGTATGACGATAGCCAGTCCATACCCAAAATAACATCAAAACCCTTCATGGGCATAACAACAAAGGGAAAAGGAAGCCTACGGTCGGCGACCTCTATATCACAACCTCTACATCTATGTTTCAAAATCAATTCGCCCCCAACAGGCGATATAACACATATAGGAGATGTTAATAGTGCCAACTCCAACTCCAACACAAATGCAAATGTAGCAGATACAAAAGAATTGAGATGCACCCGTATCAATCAACACACTAGCAACCGAGTTGCAAAACAGAAAGGTACCTCTCACTACTGATGGAGCCGGTACTAAGTCCTATGCGGTAACAACATACACGCGCCCTGTAGGCCCCTGATCCATCTGCTCACCTCTAGGAGCAAAAGACTGCTGCACAGACTGGGATGACGAAGCTCCCAAATTGGCCCTCGAGGCCTGCACAGACTGAGTTGGCTGAAAACTCTGCGTCTGCTTAGAACCAGACGCCCCCGAAGTGGCACTCAACTGTGGGCAAAACCTCTTTAGGTGCCCAGGCTGACCACACTGGTAGCAAGACAAAGGCTGGCCCCTGCCTTGACTCTGGCCCTGAGGTCTAGCTGAAGAAGAAGCAGCTCCCTGACCCCCTCCCTTCTGCGGGCAAACTGAAGACTTGTGACCCAACTGGCCACACGTAAAACAGGTCAAGCCTCCCTGATTACCTCTCCCGGAGCCTGCACTCGGCACTGGAAAGGTCGATCTAGCCAGACCACCCTCAGATTGCTGAGGGTTAAAACCCCTCTGTCTCCTGCCATCACCCTGGCCATCTTGGCTCCTCTTGGAGCCTCTCTACCCTTCCTCCTCCTCCTGCATCATAATCTCCATATGAGCTGCAGCATCCACCAGGCGTCTATACTCTCGAATAAAAGACCCTCCAACCCTCAGCTTGAGCCCACGCCTCAACTTCCGCTCAAACTCAAAACAACGACGTTCCTCGGACGCCACAAGTTCAGGTGCAAACCTGGACAAACTGGTAAATGTAGCCTCAAACTCGGCCACTAACAAGCCCTGCTGTTTAAGTTGGCAAAACTGTTCCCTCAGCTTCTCCCTAGCAGTTGAAGATAAGAACTTCTCCTGGAAGGCATCTACAAAAGCCCCCCATGTACCACCAACACGGCCCTTTTCGTACTTCCACCATTGACCCGCATCTCCCTTAAGCTGAAAGGATGCCAAGGTCACCTTCAATGCTCCGTCCTCGATGCCAAGCATCTCGAACGTCTTACTCATCTGCTCCAACCACTCGTCAACCTTAAGTAGCTCCTTCGGATCCCCAATAAACTCGTCCGAATTAGACCGGAAGAACTCCCTCTTCAAGAAGGAAGGACTTGCCTCAACAACCTGATTCTCAGCTCTGAGAATACCCAAAGCTCCTGCTATCTCTCGGGCCAAGGCACCTATAGCCTGCTGACCCACTGGCTCGGCCACATTGGCCTGACCAACTCCCTCCTGCATTGCCGGAACGTCATCCGGTAAAGGCACTTCCTGCCTCCTAGGCCTACCACGCCTACCACCTCGTCCTCGTCCTGACATCCTATTAAAGGTAACGAAGATGTTAGCACATTCATAAATGTGCCGAAACTAAACACTCACGTCTTAATGCATGGACAACTGTAATTCACTCCACGTAAGCATATAAACACATAAGCACTTACGAATTTCATTCCCGATAATGATAGTCCCGAGGCGTTACTAGAGTTCCGGTTAGAAACAGCATTGATCAAGTGCCTTTCCAACAAGACTCACAGAAACCCAAGGATCCAATCAATATCCTAGAAATCAAATCCCATACCCAAGTAGTCACATAAGCATGTTATCACATAAGCATATAACATTACATCTAAGTCTCTAACAAGCGAGACAAACACATTGTGATACTAATCACTTCCCACGTACCCAAAGTATTCGAACTCGGTACGCTCTGATACCAAGTTGTAACACCCTCAAAATAATACATAAAACCCATCACTTTAGACATGTATTGATATAAGAGAAATCAACCATTTCTATTCATTAGAGTAGTTCTTACAACAGTATTACATGTTAACAACAAAAGCAAATACTCTACGGGTTTACAGCTTTCCAAGTCAACACTTGGTTACACAAAAGAAGAGTACTAACTCTATACAAAAGAAGCCCTTGGCTTGATATACATGTAATACAACAGAATAATCAAAAAGAGTCTTCAACTCCCATATCCATCCAAGCTATGTCCTTGGAGGTGGCATGCTACCTGTACCTAAAAATAATGTCCCATATAGGGTGAGCCAACGCCCAGTAGAAATATGCTAAACACAGTATGAGCAATAACTAAGACATTAGCAATTGATAAATGTTTAATTCCCATAAATCAATTCATAACTCATTTCCATTACATGACCATTATGTCTATGTTTCATTTCATTTTCCATTTTTTATCAAATTCTCAATTCACAACAACGGCTCAAAACCTGGCCAACAACTTACATGGGATAGTTACTCATATTAAACATTTCCCATTTCACAATAGATAAGCATGCTAGCTATATTAACATCTCAACAGATAAGCGTATAAGCTATATCAACACTTCCATAGATAAGCATATGAGCTATATCAACACTTCCATAGATAAGCATATGAGCTATATCAACACATTAACTGACAAGCATATGAGCTGTATCAGCAGAGTCCATCCCCTATCTCCTCCCAAACAACATCCGGTTTAGAGGTCCATCCCCTATCTTCCCCTAAACCGTGGAGTACATCCCATATCTTCTCCCACACAACACAACGTATATACACATAGGTCATATACATAATCACTCAATACATACAGTTAATGTATTCCTTCAACTGTCATACTCAATGACCCAGCCAATTGATTAGTTTTAGTTTGCCTAATCATCATGCATTGTCTACAACAATCCAAACTACCTTCCACCGGTAGCCCAAAGCAATTATTTATAAACAGATAATAAAAGCTCCAACAGATAAAATATCAATGTTTTCCAAAGTGAGCGATTAATAAATCCAACTCCACCATTTTTCAATATAATGAGCCAATTTCATTATTTCCAACTCAATTCCAAATAATCACAATTTTCCCAAATTAATTATACCAATTAATTTATACAACAAATTAGGGTCTTCTACCTCGTTTCCCAATATTGACCCAATGGTCTATATTTCAACAACCAACAACAATATCATTATTTTGAAACCTAAAATACACATTTTAGAATCAAAATAACAAAGCCCTCTTTCCACATTTTCAAACCCTAAGTCCCAAAATCAACCATTTAAACAACAAGCTCAAAATCTATGTTAAAACCCATAAGAGTGAGTAGGAATCCCTACCTCAAATTCGGAGCTCAAAGGAAGAAGATGACGAAACTCAAAGTGCTCCAAAACTCAATATGCTGGAATCAAAACGTAGCCCTCGACGATCAACAACTTTTTTGTAAAGGCCAAAGGTGAGGAAATAACTCTTACTAGATCAATCCCTAGAGAAAAGTTAGGGTTTTAGTGGGAGGAGCTCTCAAAATAGCTTTTTGGAAAAGTAAAAGAGAGAAAGGATGTTGAAAAGTGATCCAAAAACTCGGATCTCGGTTTTATATAAGAGTCACCCCGCTCGAGCGTGGAAACGCCCGCTCGAGCGTCACTCACAGACTCCCACTCGAGCGTCCGAACCGCCGCTCGAGCGCCGAATGCAAGCTCCCAAAACTTTTGCAGAACCAGGTCCCCGCTCGAGCGTCCAAACTCCCCGCTCAAGCGTCACACACAAACTCACGCTCGAGCATCCAAACGCCCGCTCGAGCGTCCAACACTGCAGAGGAAAATACTGGGAGATGGAAAATCACGCTCGAGCGTCAAAACAGCCGCTCGAGCGGAGAAGTAACAACGAAGGGCCCGCTCGAGCGTCAAAAGCTACGCTCGAGCGTGAAGGCAAAAATCTGGGCAACTACTTTTGGTTTCTAAGCTCTACCAACCTGTTTCAAACCTGCCCAACACAACCCAAGACTTAAATACAAAGAGTAGAGGATGTAAACGAGATATACACAACAACCAACTCCACGGAACCTAAGTCCAGATACAACAAATAAAGAAGGGAAACCGCAATCGCTATATAGTGTCTTTTTTAGTAGAAAATAATAAAATTTTGGTAGAAAAAATTGAAAAAAATAAAAAAAAATGGTCAAGCCTGTCCAAGTCCGGCCCAAGTCCGAGGCCAAGCCCACTGACTCGAATACCCCTGGGCTTGGGCCTAATATTTTGGCCCGTGGGCCAGCCCGACCAGTCCCAAATTTTGGCAGGAACCCGCGAGGCCTGAACTGGGCCGGGTCGAGCTAGATTTACACCCCTAATAAGTGTAATTGATATATTGATCTCTCAGTTAAAAATGTATAATATATGGTTAACTAAACTAGCCTCAATTAATTAACTTAGCATAAGAGCATCTCTAGCAGCTTGGCTATTCTTTCCTTTTAGCCATAGAAGCGAGCTTGGAAGGGTAAAACATTGCTCCAGCAGACTCGCTCAAGGATCGCTACAATGGTGGTGAGCTACAGTACCTCGCCAGGACAAGCGAGGTACTGTTCATGAGCCTTTCAATTTTTTATTTATTTTTGCCTCCTGAATTCGGTTTTTGGTGGTAAAATTTTTCAACGCTCCAATGTCTCTTCCGATCGTCAACAATGGCAGAGAGCTCTTTGCTGTCAAATTAATCGAGAGAGGCGAAAAGGTTTTTTATTTTTTTTCTTCTTAATTTCATGCTTTTGTTCCATCTGGGTTATCATTTTTCCCATCTGGGTCTTTTTTATTTTTTTCTTTTTGGGTTTATTCTGAGGTTCTTTTTTTTGCTGCAGATTGATGAGCATGTACAGAGGGAGATCATGAATCACGGATCATTGAAACATCCCAATATTGTGAGATTTGAAGAGGTTTGTCATTAACTTTTGTCACATACTATAAGAATTTGTTATGTTTGTTATTAATTTTGTCTGCTTGTATAATTTTGGAGTTAGACTCTTCTGTTTTGGCCCATTTTGGGTATTGGGAGTGTTTGATAGTGATATATTTTTCATATTTGGAAATAATCTGTTTCATTTTTTTTTACCTCTCCCTGTTTAATGAGCTTATTTTTATAGAACTAATTGTCTTGGAAATGTTTGGCTGCACAAGAAATGGATATCAATTGGCCCTCTCGATCTGTCGAATTCAAAAAAAAAAAAAATTGCCTTTTCATATATGTGGAGTTTGGGCATGTATTTCAAATAATTTAAAATCTAATGTAATATACCAAACAGTGGAATTGGAATTGAAAGGCATCCAATTTGAATTTTGAAGTTGCCATTTATATCCAATTTAAATTCTTTCATAAAAAATGGTTGAACATATTTTAGGATAATTTTGGAATTTTTCTACAACTTTTGACAAAGAAAACGATTAAGGATTGGAGTGTTCATGTCAGACTAAGCTTTTAACCAAAATTTCACTCAAATTTGACGAAAAAAAGAGATAGTTAGGATTGGAGATGCTCTAATAACCCAATATGAAACCTCTGTTTTAATTTTCTGGTCAAGTTAGTACTTTAAGCTTGGGTTTGCTTACTGTACTCATTACAGTTCCCCAAGATAGGATTGGCAAGTATTAAAGTAGTTCTTACAATTGATTTGATTCCTATGGAATTTAATTTCAGCAGTTTAAAATAAAAGGTAAAATGGACGAGTACTTTATATGGAGTGAAATGGGTTTAATTTTTGATGTTTTGAGTTAGGACCATTCTTTGCAGGTCTTGTTAACGCCCACTCATCTAGCAATTGTTATGGAGTATGCTGCGGGAGGAGAGCTCTTCCAGAGGATATGCAATGCTGGCAGATTCAACGAGGATGAGGTAAAGTAAAAAGGGGAAAGTTCACTTAAAATCTTGAACCATGAAGGGTTTGCTTATATAGCTATTGGGAAGGAAATTATTCATATCATACATGGTGTCTACATGACATTTGAATCGAGTCCATCCAATTTTCATTCAATTTGAAATGACTCCGCACTATGTGTAGCAGATTAATACAATTTTCAGAAGTGATTCCAAGCATCCTACATTATCATTTTGACCCGGATTTCATTCTTCTTTTGCATGATATCATTTCAATCTGATGTCCCTTTCCTGTTCTATGTAGTTATGATAATATGTAAACCACTGTAGTATGTTGCTGCTAAAGCCTGAATGTGCTCCACATAGTATGTTTAAAAGATTGTGAACATGTAAACATACAATGTACATAAGATACTAAAAAGATTCAGCATGCAAGAAACCATTACCTTCACTCAGAAAGGAACATATTAACCTTGAAATTGATGTCATAATTTATAACTTTTTGCTTTGAGGAATATAGTTTTTCCCTGGCAATTTGATGCAACATCAACCTCATTTCTTCTTATTCCTCAAAATTATCAACATCAACTCTCCCTTAATAGGCTACCATGATAACCATATAATAAAAAGGCATATAGAATTATAAAATTACACATAAATTAAAAGCATATACTGATTACATTCAAAACTAATAGCATACTACATAAAATGAAACTTCAAATTCAAAGCTTTTACATCTCGCTGTGTAATTGCCACAAGTGTTCGACAAGGTCCAATTGGAGATGAAAATGTGTTTGCCTGTCTCTAATGTTATGATGACATTGAATGAATTCCATAAGTTCAGTAGTTCTCTCTTGTAACACTGTTACATGGGGACTATCATCGATTTGATCATAATTGAAGTCTTTTACTCCATTGTCATCCCGCTCATCCTCAATGATCATATTATGTAGAATTATGCACGCCTTCATAATATATTTAAGCATTTTAGTATTCCAAAAATGTGCCGGTCGACGCACAATTGCAAATCGTGCTTGAAGCACTCCAAATGCACATTCTATATCTTTTCTTGTCGCCTCTTGAGCTGCAGCAAAAAGTTTTTTCTTATTTCCTTGAGGAGAAGGAATTGTTTTCACAAATGTTGACCATTGTGGATATATACCATCTGCGAGATAGTATCCCATTGTATATTCATTACCATTGATGGTGTAATTGACTGCAGGAGCACGCCCTTGAGCAAGTTCGGTAAATACGAAAGACCTTTCTAGCACGTTGATATCATTATGAGACCCAGGTAATCCAAAAAACGCATGCCAAATCCAAAGATCATATGATGCAACAGCTTCCAAAATAATTGTTGGTTTATGAATGTGACCAGTATACATACCTTTCAACGCAGTCGGACAATTTTTCCATTTCCAATGCATACAATCAATGCTCCCTAGCATTCCAGAAAATCCACGACTTTCACCAACTGCTAGTAGTTTAGCGATGTCATTGCTATTTGCTGACCTCAAATACTCATTAGAAAAAATATCAACAACTGCTTTAACAAAATATTTTAAGCTTTCTATTGCAGTGCTTTCTCCAATTCTCACATATTCGTCCATAAAATCAGCGGCTACTCCATAAGCAAGCATCCTAAGTGCAACAGTTATCTTCTGAAAAGAAGACAAACCAAGCTTTCCAGCACAATTTCTTTTTTGGAGAAAGTATGGATCGTGCGCTTCTACTGCAGCTTGAATTCGAAGAAAAGTGAACGCTTCATTCGAAACCTCCTTCGAAATAGCTCAGGAGGATATATAGGCGATTCAGCAAAATAGTCGAGAAAAAGCCTTTCATGACCTTGAATATGATCACGATGAATGACTTTACGACCTTGAACAGAACCACGACGTGAGGTTGATCCTATCTCACTATTTAGTAGTTCTTCATCCATAGTAACAGCTTTGAACATCTCCAAATCATCATCAGATTCAGAGAAGTCAGAGTCATTTACAAGCATATCATAAAAAGAATTGGAAGCCATAGAGAGAGATATGGAAGTTTGGATGAAGTAGAAAATTGAGTTGAGGGTAAGATCAAATGATAGAGAATGTCTTATTTATAATGGAAAAGTATAAAAAAATGACCGTTGTAAAAATTTGAAAAAATATGACCGTTGTAAAAATTTGAAATAATATGACCGTTGTAAAAATATGACCGTTGTAAAAATTTAAAAAAATATGACCGTTGTAAAAATTTGAAAAAATATGACCGTTGTAAAAATATGACCGTTACAAAAATATGACTGTTGAAAAAATATGACCATTTGAAAAATACGACAGTAGAAAAATGAAACTTTCACAAAAATATAATTATATTTAGAAGAATGAAAAAAATAATAATTTGAAAGAAGTTAGTTTTTTTTTTTTTTTTTAGATTGGAAAGAAGGTAGTTAAAGTATAAGAATATTTTAATAGAAGATAGCTAAAATAGATAGTCTTGTTGGAATGTATATTAAAAAAATGACTAGCTAAAATAGTAAAGTAAAATTTTGAATAGCTATTTTAACTATCCTTGCTGGAGATGCTCTAAGATTGATCCATCTAAAACAATGTTTGGGTTAAGTATATTTTTTGACTTTTTATGAAAAGATATGTAAAAAAATAGAAAGATGATATGATTCTAAAAAAATAAAAAGATAAAAAAAATACACTTTTATAAGGGATGCCAAATAAAGCCTAACTTAAATTAATCTTCTTACATTATTTTTATTTATTTATTTTTGACAACTTAATTTTATGTCCAGAAGTCAAAAGACTTCACTTTCTAACTAAAAAAACAATTATAAAATCTCACTTTCTCACAACAAATCCAACTTTTCCAACAAAAAATCATTGGTGTGCCAAGTATTATTATTTTTAGCCTTGACTTATTTTTTGTTTGCTTTTAAGTTAAGCTAAAAGTCTAAGAATATGAAATTTTAAATTTTAAGTTAAATAAGTTATAAATAATTTTTTTCCCAATTGAAAATGTCATCAATTATATGTAAAGTTCACATGTCACATACTTTTGACTCATGAATTTTGGTTTTTTTCTTCTTTCTTTTTAATCTACTATTAAAAAATATTATGCATTAAAAAAAATCTAAAATTTAAATTTAATTTATCACGCATTATATTCAAATTATATTTGAAAAAGATATTTTTAGAATACTCTATATTTTTAATAAAGGTAAATTAACATGTCCCATCAATTAATTTTTGTAGGGAAAATTACTAACCAGGGGAGTTTATAAAACTTATAACACATTACTAAAAAAATTTATAATTTTAATTATTAATATTTATGATATATTTTTTGAAGGAGTTTCAGTCATAAGGCCATTTTTGAATCTTAAATTCTAATATTTTTTTGGCTAGGACACAATTTGTCCAAAATGATTTATTAAAATCAATTTATTCGTCTATCTGCTGAAATCAACATATCTATCTATTTGTTGAAATTCATCATACTAACTATCTGTTGAAATATAATATATGTCACTCATTATACACCCTATTTGTTGAATGTTACACATTTTTTATCTCATCATGGCCGCCTGTTATTGCTGGCAGCCACCAACTTTTCCGGCCAATTTTCAGCAACTTTTTCAATATTGGCGAATTTTCTAACTGCCTTTTTCAGCATGTCTTTATCACCAATTTTCTATTTTTAATTTTTTTTTTTTTTCTAGCAATCACTAATATGTGATTTCCTTTTTTTTTTTTTTTTTTTTTTATCAGGTAGTTTGACTTAAAACACAATTCAAGCAATATAATTTGATATGTTGTAAAACTACTGAATAATTATATATATATATTTTTAATCGAATTCAAATATTTTAAATTTTAAATATTTTTTAATATATATTGGGTAAATTACATTGACACTCCTGAAATTTCTATTTAATACAGATTTCTCTTTTACATTTAAAAAATTACACTTACCCCTCTATCAGATTAAAATGACATATTTGTCTCTTAACCTATATAAAATAATAAAATAATAATGATATTTTGTTCACATCATTTTAAGAGAAATAACAATCATTTTCTTTGGTTTAATTCACATAAAAAATTGAACTTTTTATTTTTTATTGAATTTTTTTAATATTTTAATCAATTTTTTTATTTTTAAAATACATCTAATCTAAATATACTTAAAAAGCATAATATTTGGTATTTTTTTTAAATTCATCAAATATATAAAAAAAAAATCAGTAATACTGTAATAAATGTAAATGACGGTATTTGATAATACTGTAATAATTGTGGGTGAATAGACGAGAAGGAAAAATGATGGTAGAAATAAAAATGAAAAATTATATTTATATATAAAAATTTGTACAAAAAATATCATAAAAGTATTGTGATAGTAATGTTGTAAATATAAATCATATTTATGGGTGTTTTTTTAAAGTAAAAGGTTACCAACCATTATGGAAAATTTACCTATAAATCCCATCTTGAGGAATGGTGATTCATTTAGTTCTAAGGATTTTTTTATAGACCAATTAGTTTCATTTATTTTGGAAAGGTAAATTTAATATAATATTTAAAAATTAGATTTACGATAATACCCTTATTTCTATTATGTTCTTTTTTTTTTTTTTTTTTTTTTTTTTTTTTTTTTTTTGGCGCTAGAAAGGTAGGTACATAATATATGGGAATCAAATTTGAGAAGAATTTTTATAAAAAAAATCTTTTTTTATTTGGAAAATATTTTAAAAGGAAAACAAAAATAACTTAAAATATGGGATCATTTAAACATTTTAAAAAGATGTAGGATTTTTCAAATATTTCAAAAGGAGTACAAAAACTACTTGTTAAGTTTTGACCAAATATATAATTTCAAATTGTAATACTCTAATATAACACTCAAACGTAATACTCCAATGTAACACTATAATAATAAAAAAAATTTAGTGTAATATCCTAATGTAACACATAAAAAAACTCCTTACTGTACTTTTCCTAAACGTAACACTCCAATATAACAGTTTAAAAAAAATCCTTAGCATAATGTTTTAATGTAACACACAAAAAAAAAAAAATCTTTTTGTAATACTTTAATATAACACACAAAAAAACTCCTTAGTGTATTTTTTCCAAATGTTACACTCTAATATGATACTCCAAAAAAACTCTTTAGTGTAACACTCTAATATAACACATACAAAAACTTCTAAGTGTAACACTCTAATGTAACATACAAAAAAATTTCTTAGTGTTCTTTTTCCAAATACAACACTCTAATATAATACTCTAAAAAAATTCCTTAGTATGACACTCTAATGTAACACACAAAAACTCCTCAATGTAACATTCTAATGTAACACACAAAAAAACTCCTTAGCGTACTTTTTCCAAACCTAACATTTCAATATAACACTCTAAAATAATTCTTTCGCTTAACACTTTAATGTAACACACAAAAAAAAAAAAATGGTGTACTTTTCCCAAATGTAATGCTCCAATGTAATACAAAAAAGAAAATTTCTTAGTGTATTTTTTTTAAACAGAACACTCCAATGTAAAACTTAAAAAAAAAAAAAAATGTAAGATTCTTCAAACCATTTCAAAAGAATACAAATATTCCTTAGTAAGTTTTGAGCAAATATATAATTTCAAACTGTGACTGTTCCGTTTGAAAAAAAGTACATTAAGGAGTTTTTTTTTAGTATTTTTATATGTTACATTGGAGTGTTACATTTGTGATTACACTGATTAGAACGTTACATTTGGGAAAAGTTCACTAAGATTTTTTTTATGTTACATTGGAGTGTTACATTTGGAAAAAGTACATCAAAGAGTTTTTTAGTATGTTATATTAAAATGTTACGTTATTGAAGTGTTATATTGGAGTGTTAGGTTTTTATTCATAACATGAGATTTGTTCGAGAATGGGGGAAGATTCAAAACTTCTATACTGCAAACAACAATGATTCATCCCCCCTTTTCCCATCACCCCCTTTGACCCCCCCTCTCTCTCATTGGTTGCTTTTTCTTTTTCTTTTTCTTTTTTTTCCTGCTCCTCCAATCACTCCCTGACACATGGCAAAGGGGGTGACCCCCAAAAGGGGGTCTCAAGTATTATTCTACTGCAAATTGCCCAAATGTATAATTTTACATTTTGAGAAACCCACTTTTATTTCTAAAAAATTAAATTCAAACATGAAAGTGACTACCATTTTAGGTAATTTATACTTTAATGGGACATTTGGATTTATAAGAAAAAAATAGAGGACTAATAGTTCACAAGATCATATTTTGAAATTTATTGGTGCTTCACCCTTAAACTATATTATTGTGTTTGAAAATTTTATATAAATTTTATATTTATGTATCATCATTTAATAAGAATATGTTCAGATAGAATTTAATAATAAGAAATTATATAATATAATAATAATGATAAGAAGAAGAAACAGTAAAATAAATAAATAAAATGATTATTTAAAAAATTTTAGAATATGACATCAATAATTCAAATAGCAATTTATAATAAAATTACACAACTAAAAAAAATTTAATCATAAAAAAGAAATCTATATTAAACAAAATCGTGTAATTTACCCATATATGTTTTTAATCGCAGTATTCGTATTGCTCAACCCCGCGCCCATTCCTTTTACGCGAGAGAGAGAACAAACAAACAAATGTACAAAGTCAACTCCCCAATAGCCCACCAAAAAGAATCATCTCAAATAAAAACAAATAAAATCAACAAAAAGCAATACCAAACACATCCATCATATCTTCACTAAAAGTCAACTCCTCTCTCTCTCTCTCTCTCTTCTCTCTCTCCCCTGCATTTTCTTCTTATCTGCTTTTCTCACCTCCCTCCTATTCTCTCTCAACTGACCAGAGCTTCTACCATACCATGAACAATCAGCTATAGACCTCTCTCTCTCTCTCTCTTAAAATTCTTGAAATGGGTAATGGTGTAGGCAAGCTCAACCTCTGCTTCGCCGGAGACGCCGGCGAAATCTCACGCCGGCGACACCACATCTCCGTCTACCTCTCCGACCCTCTCGACGACGGTTTAGGCCACTCCTTCTGCTACTTCCCTCAAGACTCCTCTCTCCTCTCCTCCTCCTCCTCCACCACCACCTTCAAATCCATCTCCGGCGCCTCTCTCTCCGCCAACACTACCACTCCTCTCTCTACATCGCTCATCGATCTCTCTCTCTACAACACCGCCTCTCTCGACAAAGCCTCTTCATTCCAGAGCTCCGACTCCTTCGCTTCAATTCCTCTCCAACCCATTCCTCGGAATTCAATTCCCTCTGTTCGTTCCAGCCCAATTCCCCCAACCTCCGGAGCTATTCCTAGCTCCGGACCGATCGAACGAGGATTCCTCTCTGGTCCGATCGAGCGGAACTTCATTTCGGGTCCATTAGAAAACCAATACGATCATCTCCAGAGATATAAGCCTAATTGCAAGAAATGGGATTTGATCAGAAATCTCAAAAAAACGATCGCAAGGGTTGCTTCGGGGAAAGTTTCGGATTGGACTAATGGGTTGGACAAGAACAATGAGAATGGTACAGTGAATAGTGGCAAAAATTTTAATAGACAAGTGAGCTTAGTTGATGATTTTGATGAGTCTTTTAAGAGTATGAATGTTCAGTGGGCACAAGGAAAAGCCGGTGAGGATCGAGTTCATATCGTGATACCAGAGGAACAGGGATGGGTATTTGTTGGAATTTATGATGGATTCAATGGTCCTGATGCTACTGATTATTTGCTCAATAATCTCTACTCCAATGTGCATCAAGAGCTCAATGGATTGCTATGTAATGACAAGTCCAAGAATGATGAATTTGATCCATCTCTGATGGCAGACCACATGTTTGATAAATGTTTACAATGTTCTGGAACAGAGGATCATCCATGTGGGTATGGGGATTCGGAATTATATTGCGATTCGAGGACAAAGAAGCGAAAGAAATCCAAGCAAAAATGGGAGGAAAGATTGGAGCTTGGAAATTTGAGTAACTTGGAAAATGTTGGAATCAATCATTCTGATATCTTGAGAGCTCTTTCCGTGGCATTGAGGAAGACGGAGGAGTCGTTTTTGGAGATTGCTGATACGATGTTGCCGGAGAATCCAGAGTTGTCTTTGATGGGTTCTTGTGTTTTGGTGATGTTGATGAAAGGGGAAGATGTTTATTTGATGAATGTGGGGGATAGTAGGGCTGTTCTAGCTCAGAAATCTGAACCCGACTTGGCAAGTATCAATGAGGAGAATTTGAATGATTTTGAAGCATTTGATAGTTTACCAAACTTGATTTCTCTTCAGCTCACAATGGATCATAGCACTTCAGTGGAAGAGGTGAAATTTTACATTCTTTCATTGTTTGGAGAGTGGATTAATTCGTGTTTTTGTACCTGGTTTCAATGAGTTAAAACAATGCTTATATGATTTGTTGCGTCTTGAATTTCAGGAAGTGAAGAGAATTAAGAAGGAACATCACAGTGATTCTTCTGCGATATCAAATGATAGAGTGAAAGGTTCATTGAAGGTCACTCGAGCTTTTGGGGCCGGATTTCTCAAGCAGGTAAGCATATTATTCATCCATGGATTCCAAAATGTGAAATTAACTATATTTCAATATTGAATTTTGCATATTTATGACACTAAAAAAATAAAAAATAAAAAGCCACCAACATTGAATGCTCTTGATTTTGGAACCCTGTAATCCTGTTTGTTGCAGAGACCAGACAATGGATGCTTTGATTTCCTTGTTTTTGTTCTGCATAAATACTTTGTGGTTCACTTGGTTTTTTTTGTGAAATTTCACTGTTTAAAATGTGTTTTAGTTGAGAACTTGTAACAACTAGTTAATGCCTATGAATCTCTATGATCATTTTGCAGCCAAAATGGAACAGCGCACTTCTAGAGATGTTCAGAATTGACTATGTTGGAAGCTCCCCATACATCACTTGTTCCCCATCACTCTACCACCACAGACTTGGCCCGAGAGACCGGTTTTTGATATTGTCCTCTGATGGGCTCTATCAGTACTTCACCAATGAAGAAGCTATCTCTGAAGTTGAGGTTTTCACTTCTTCATTCCCTGAAGGAGATCCAGCTCAGCATCTTGTTGAAGAAGTTTTGTTTCGAGCTGCAAAAAAAGCTGGTAAGGCATTTAATTCAAGCTTAAATTTGGATTGAAAAGAAATGAGTTAGTAATTGTATGAACTAATTGTATTGAATGTGGATGGGAAATTTGCAGGTATGGATTTCCATGAGTTGCTTGATATTCCACAAGGAGACCGGCGTCGGTACCACGATGACGTGTCAATAATCATTATTTCTTTTGAGGGAAAAATATGGCGTTCGTCCGTGTAAATACTAATTTATACACAGACAGAAAGACAATTTAGTACACAAGACTCTCGTCATTCTAAGCTCAAATGTATGGTTGTTTCTGTTTTTCCAACTAACGATGCCTACGTCAAAATGGAGCAAGTCAAAATGAAGCAACCTTACTGTTACGCCAAGACCAACCGCCAATTTATATGCAAATGGGAGATAAAGAAAATATTTATTAAAAAAAAAAAGAGTTAATTTCTCTCTTTTTCTGTTCTCTCCATTTTTTTTTTCTTACAATGTACAGTTTAGGATTAATTTTTAATGAGTTACAGAGAGACTACCTTTTCTGTTTCCCCTTTCACTAAGATTGACCAATTGGCCTTTTCTGTTTCCCCTTTCGCTAAGATTGACCAATTGATCCGATTTCATTCATTTGTTACTTATGGGTTTATTTTTTTCCCAGTAATTTTTTAGCTTTTGTAGTACACTGTTGTTTTTTGCAGATACATTTGTTTTGTTTGAATCATATAACTACTTTAGTAGATCAATCTACACAAAATTTTAATGAACGGTTCAAGTTATTGAAGTGGGCTCAATGAACCCAGCGAATCAAATTGCATGGCCTAGTTCTCTCCTCAAAATGGAGAAAATCTAGACCCTTCAATTACACTTTTCACCTATGTCATTTACTCAAATTTCACTTCAATCCTTATTGTTTCAAATTGAATAATTTAGTCATGCTCAAATTTTAATTAATTTTTTTACGTGCATACATGTCTCAAAATTAATAATTTTAACCTCCAAATTGAACAAAAGGACCATTGAAACTAGATTTAAAGTGTAGGGATCATTTTCCTTCACCAATGAAGAAGCTATCTCTAAAGTTGAGATTTTCACTTCTTCATTCCCTGAAGGAGATCCAACTTAGCATTGTGTTAAAGAAGTTTTGTTTCGAGCTGCAAAAATTGTTGGTAAGACATTTAATTCGAGCTTAAATTTGGATTGAAAATAAGTGAGTTAGCAATTGGATGAACTAATTATATTGAACTTGGGAAATTTGCAGGTATGAACTTCCATGAGTTACTTGATATCCCATAAGTAAGGGGGTAAATTTGGCCAGACTCAGCATACTATTTGGCCGCGCAGGCTCCCGCCAAAATTTAAGACTACTTGGGCCGGTCTACAAACTAGAAAATTAGGCCCAGGCCTAGGGGGTATTCGGGCCTCAAATAGGCTGGCGGGCCTAGGTCAAGCTTGACCATTTTTTTCATCAAAATTTTATTTTTTTTCCACCAAAATGACACTGGGCCTCGAGTCAGGCCTTGAACAGACCGATGGGTTGGGCTTTAGGCCGGGCCTAGCAGGCTAGGCTCACAGGCTGGGTCGTGCTTTGTAACAAACTACCCAAGCCTAGGTTCACGAGCTGGGCTTGGACGGGCCTAGCGGAGCTGGGTCGCATTAGGCTGCAGGTGGGCTGTAAGTGGGCCGGCGGGCCAAATTTACACCCCTACCCCCAAGGAGACTAGCATTGGTACCATGATGATGTGTTAATAATCATCATTTCTTTTGGGAGAAAAATATGGCATTCGTTTGTGTAAATATTAGTTTATGTACAATAGACTAGTTTATACAAAAACTGAAGGACAATTCAGTACCCAAGACTCTTGTCATTGCAAGCTCAGATGTTCAATTCTTTCTATGTTTCGAACTAACGATGCCTAAGTTAGAATGAAGCAACCTTATTGCTGCCCCAAGACCCGCCGTCAATTTTTACGCAGACGAGACATTATTTTTTTTTTTTAAAAAAAGTTATAATTTCCCTCTTTTCTATTCTCTCTCCATTTTTAGTTTTCTTCACAATGTATAGTTTAGGGTTATTTTTCAATGTCTTACAGAGACTGCCTTTTCTGTTTCCCCTTTTCATTTGTTACTTTTTTTTCCAGTAATTTTTTAGCCTTTACAGTACACTGTTGTTATTTGCACATACATTTGTTCTGTTTGAGTCATACGACTACGATTAGTAGATCAATCTATATTTTTTTTATGAATGATTTACAGATAAGGTTCTAATGAGCGGTTTAGATTATTGAAGTGGGTCTAATGAACCCATCGAATCAAATTGCATGGGCCCAGTTCTCTCCCTCAAATGGAGAAAAGCTAGACCCTTTTTTATAGTTTGTATCTAAATTTCACTTTAATCCTTATTGTTTTAAATTGAACAATTTGGCCCTTATGCCCAAACTTCAGCTACTTTTTTCTATATGTATACATTAAAAGACTGATAAGTGTTCCAAAATCGTTAATTTTAACCTCTAGCATGAACGAAAGGACCATTGAAACTAGAGTTAAAATACAGAGATCACATTGTTCAATTCAAAAAAGTAGAGATCAAAGTGAAATTTGAGTTAAATTATATGAATTAAAAGTGTAATTTACCTTTGTATTTAAGGTTTGATTAGACTAACTTTTGCCTGCCAAAGGAGAAAAAATAAAAATAAAAATAAAAATAAAATTAAAACATTCATTTTCTGATCAATCTAGCAACAGGTTGATGTTAAGCCTCCCTTGAGTTGGCTATAGAAGTCGCCATCTGAAATGCCAAGAACTGTTAGCAATTTCTGTTAGGTTAGTTTTAAGGATCTTTCAAGTTGGGGTATCTGAGTGTAAAAATTAAAATGGCTCTGCCACTAGTCAATGGTAGATATTGTTGGCATCCCACATTGGATGCAGACAATATGCATTTGAAGCTATTAAAATAGAGGATTAATTACACTTTTAGTTTGATTTAATTTTTATATTGTTAAATTAAACAATTTGATCCTTATATTTCGAATCTAGTTTCAATTTAATTCTTTCATCCAAATTCGCTATTAAAATTACCAATTTTGAGACACTTGTCAATTTTCTACGGTGACACCTAGAAAAAATTAAAGAAAATTTGGATTGAAGGATCAAATTGAAATTGAACTTAAAATAAAGATAGTCAAATTGTATGGGTGAAAAGTGTAATTAACCCTAAAATAAAGGCAGTCAAACTCAGCCCCCGCCCCCCGCCCTTTGGAAAGTTTGTTAGGACTGAAAAAACACACACACACACACACACACACACAAAAAAAAAAAAAAAAAAAAAAAAAAAAAAAAAAGTTAAATAAGCCAATAAAACAAAATGTCACATTTAAACTATAATCATTTTACATTTTCTCTCACAAAAGAGTCAAAAAAATCTTCTCAAACAGAGTTAATTTAGATAGGCTAAATTAGCCAAAAAATTAAAAAATCAGTTTAAAAAAGTTCTTCTCAAATGAACTCACAGAAAAGTAGAGATTGCCAATTGAAACCACAACCAAGGCATTTGAAGCAAATAAAAGCTCAGATTTTCAGGGCAAATTGAAAGAAAAATTTTTTAAAAAAATTAGGGCAATGTGACGTGCTAATTTTTCAAAACCCAAAAATGGTTCAAGTAGAAATTAACTAAGGGGTGATCAACTGCTCTACTCTGCTCTGAATTATCAAACTCAGAAAAGTCAGAAACAGTGACATAGTTTAATTTCAAGAGAGTTGATTCGATGAATTTGATGGACTATGATGTAAACAAACTGTGTGTTAGGTTAGCAATCATTATTATACTATATGAAATCATTAGGGTTCAAAGTTAAAAGAGTGACGCATGCTGCTGCACATGAAGATGGAGGTCAACTACATGTTTTTTTGACATTTGAACTGTCATCATCAAAGGCATAGTATATATTGAGTTAGTTTTGATCCCATATTACTTATGATTAGCTATAAATACATATATATATATATATATATAAAGACCCGAGATTTCAACTTGTCGAAATTTACCTTCTCGAAGGCTTACTATATGTGAGTAATTATTGGGTATAAATAAAAGATTAAGACCCAAGATTGCAATTGTTGAAACCCACTTTCTCAGAAGTCTATTATATGTTGAGTAATTATTCGACCACTACATTATTTTTAGTCTCATATATCATTTATGATTTGCTATATATTTATAAAAGACCCAAGGCTTCTACTGTCAAAACCAACATTTCCAAAGCCCTACTATACGTTGAGTAATTATTCAACCACTAGGTTAATTTTGGTCCCATATTATTATTGTTTGGCTACATAGAAAAAGTTAGACCTCAGGTTTCCGTTTGTTGAACCCTACTTTCTCAAATGCCAACTACACGTTCATTAGTTTTGGTCCGATATCACTTATGGTTGGTTGTATAAAAAAACATAAGACTCAATATTTCAACTAGTCAAAACCCAATCGAGTTAAGATATTGAATCCCATCCCATTACTCAAATCCAAAAGTCGATGTTGTAGTTCCTAACCATTGAATAATTTTCTTATTTGTTGGAACCAATAAATTGGTGATGGTGATGATCCTCCAACCCAAAAACCCAACAAATCAAAACATTGGATGGTTATGAGAAATTTCAACATATTCTCTATGGGATTGGGAAGGTGTTTTAAGTCTTTGGTACTAGTTCCCGTGTTTCTGGAAGGGGTTTGAATTATGGGTTTACTTTCAAAATGGCATAATATCATAATATGAATCTTTAATGCAACTATTTGAATATTCAAATTCAAATGTTAATGTGTGGGAGTGGGAAGAAGTAGATGCGTCCTTATGATGTCATGCTTACCTAAGATTTACAATCACGTAGTCATGATCGTTCATGTTACAAATTTCAACTCATTTTGTTGTGTTTTGTGTACGCAAACACGAGAAGTTATCTAGTGAGTTCAGAACACCACATGGCCATACATTTTTTTCTTCTTTTTTTTTATGTCATTTCCCTAAAATGTTTTCAAAATGTTTTCATTTTCCAAGCTAATCGAAACAACAATAGGATTCAAAAGCAAGGTGAAAATTGAAAAGCAAGGTGAGAAAGAATATGGAGAAGAAAAAGAAAGAAGACCTTCAACCAGGGAATCTCATAAAACCGAGGAAATTCCAAAAGTCATCTATTAAATGAAAGATTACAGGCACAAATCATGTTTACTGAAACATTATCAAATAAGAGCTACAAAAATTTGTTTCCTTAATTGGACTAGGCATAAAAATATTTTCTTTAACAAATAGTATCAGAGTACATACCGAACTATAAGCCAAAACTTCGTGCTCTGTTGTCCCGTGCAAATCATGTATATCACTGTTTCTGTTGAAATTTCAGAAATTCGGATGCCAGTACTTTTACCTCTCCCCGAAAACCAATCTAATCTGATCTGTCAAAGTGTATGATTTACCAAATAAACCTCTGGATCCCAGGCTCGTGGCTCCAGTAGAATGGCCGAAATAAGAACATAAACATGGTGAAGATGTTGATGGCAATATAAAGGATTCCCGTGAGAAGCCAACTTTTGTAACCATTGACATTGGAATGAAGAATTAAGAAAAAGAACGGTATAGTGTAGTATCGAAACTCTATTAGTGGAGCGGGAATAAGAACTGCAGCACAAGCCAAGAAATAAGACAATACCCAGATCTTTGTGCGAGTTTTTGCTGCCAATGAACAAATAAACAAGTGTTCAGAGCGGTCAAAACAGACAAACAAGAAACAGAGTAGCAAATTAAAATTTGTACGAACCCAAGATAATGAAGATGGAAAACCATGAGTAAACATAAAGTGGGACCAGAAGGTACTTCATTGACCAATGAGCATTGATGATTTTCCGCCAAAGATAGAAGGGATAGTGTCGATTATCAGCAAGAAGATAAGGGTGAGCTATGCTGCAATAATCAGTATGAAATGTAATGACGCGTCAAATTTCTAGTAATCTTAGAGCTTGCATCGTATTGAGCAGGAAATCTTGTAAAGCTAAGCTTCACCATTGAAGAGATAGAAAATAACTGTGAAATATTCAACAGAAGTAGAAAGTAAAAACAAGTTCAACAGATGTAAGTTAGGAATATGATTGCAAAAATAAATGGAAAGCTGATCATGAAATATAGATGTCATTGGTGGAGCACACTGAACGGCATCAGCCACCTCACACATGCATCACATGCATAAGATGGAACTCAAATCAATTCAATGCAAGTCAAAGATTTTTAGGGACAAAAAAACCTATTACTGTTTGGTTGATGTTTAAAAGGTTAGATGATCTGACCTGGAATAGTGCACTGAAAGGAAGCCAACAATAAGGGCCACAAACCATTGAAAGAAACTAAGTAGTCCGTTCTTCCGGAATGACTGGAACAGAATTGCGGTGTGACGAAAAGTGGTGTGGAAAGGGGCCATGAACAGAGCAGAAACCAGACTAAAATACATTATTTGTGCAAAATGGGAAGAAACGGCATGAGCATCTTTTGCACCTGTGGTGTCAGGAGGCAGCAAAAAAATTAAAGTTAGTTCTAAAAAAAATAAGAAAGAGAAGCTAACAAATTAGTAAATAAATAAATAAAAACAATAGAATTGAAGATGGTTGTTACCCAGAACAACACTCCCGTTCCACCTGACAAAAGCAACGAAAGACACCAGAACTATAAAGAAAGGACTAAAGGAAACCAAAAGCTTCCACTTATGATGCCACGCCATCAGAAAGATGTCTTGAATCTCATCAAAAAAACCTGAAAAGAACATAATGTCAAATAGATATGTTGTTAGCATTGCAACCAAAACCAAATGGCCCCAGAGTTGCACATTAATATGTCCATTCTACATTTCTACCAATTATCCCACCATATAATGCAAAACTGTTAAGATCAGCCAAAAAAAAGGTCAAATACAGAAACTCCTTAACTTTGATGGAACAATTACAAAGGGTCCACTTCAAGGTATCTTTCAATCTACTTGACATGTATCCTTTATTTTCTTTTTGTCTTTCTTTTTCTCCCCCTATGGCTGGTGAATAACCTAAACATGCAATTTATGCTATCAGAATAAGTTTGAAAATCTAAATCTGAAGTAACATAAAAAAGGGAATTTACTATCTACTTGGGTCTAATTTTCTTCCAAGAAACCTTCTAAATGAAACCCATCAATCTGTGAGTCACAACATGATACTTTTTGCTGCATATGTTACAGAAAAAGATTGTAGATATCCTCAAGTCAATATTCAAAAACGTTATATGAAGGTTTTGGCAACAAATGTGTTCATTAAATAACAGAATCCTGAGTATGCCACATGAACACTTCAAAGCATATGATATGCCTATGTTTGACACATTATGACATAGGAATTAACTGCAATGATATCACTTCATCTGTAACTATTATACATTTCAATAATATTTTGAAATTGGTTTGACTTGGTACATGCTATAACATTTTTAAATGGTATTCTAGTATCGCAAAGAACAGAAAGCCCATCACTACATCAAGCTCTAATTTTAAGAAAGACATGCCCCCAACTATTAGAAAGTGTGATCTCTTCAAGATTAATGAAGAACATAGATACTCCAAACTTATCAATACTGACTAGGTACAAAGCAATAGTAAGTTCATGTGAAATTTGAGACATAGAACCTGATGAATAGGTTGTTGAAGGGGCACTTCTTTGTATAGAATGGTTGACAATATCCACAGCTTTGCCAGGATTTCTCTTTCGCAAGTTGGAGCCTCTTGTGACACCTTTATTGGAAGTTAACTGATTGTCTTTCCTGATTGATAGATCAGAGTCATCTAATTGCACATTTGCTTTTCTAGAAGCCAGGGTGCAATCTATAACCCCAATACATGCAACAAAAAGCACCCATATAATATTTGTCTGCCGTATGAATACAGAAAAAGACCCAAGCTGCAGGTGAGTGAGTGATTATAAGTTTCCTCATGCATCAAAAGCTAAGCCCATGGAATTATTTTGAGTTAATATAAGAGAATGTATACTAAAGATCTCTTTATCTTTCTATAGAAGCATTATGTTCCAAAAAGAACTGTGATATACGTAGTTTTCTCAATTCAGGGTCCTAATCTAAGCTCTTGAAGTACTAATCCAAAAAAACAAAAATTTTTTAAAGTTCTTAAACTAGCCTAAGGCATCAAACAGGAGAGACCTTGAACTAGAGATATTTCACACAACAAAACTACATAAATAAATAAATAAATAAATAAATTTTCTTTGGTGTCCTTGGAAGGCCCAAGAATGTCCAAGTTCATGATCATAAAATAAGAGAAGTGATTGAGACCCCCTCCAATCACCACCCCCTACACACACGTGGGGGTTGGTGATTGGAGGAGGAGGAGAGGAAAAAAAAGAAAAAAGAAAAAAAAAAGGCCAATCACAGCCAGAGGGGGTCGTGGGGGTCCAAATCATTTTTGATAAAATAAATAAATAAATAAATAAGGATTTCAAAAGTATCACCACTAGTGTTTGGAAATCATTTTTTGAAATCCTGGCTCTAGAATTTGCCAAGACTTGACCGTGTACGATAAACTTGAAAAACATTGAGATTTGAGAAGAATAGAACTACTTAAATAGGGACATTGCAAAACCTTGTACAATATGTAGATGATTTGGGAAATTTATCATGTATTAACGACATATGAAATTAGCTCAAGTTGGTTCTATTACCAATGCGCTGAAGATGTAATTCTTCTTTAGACACGCAAGATACATGGCAAGCACTGCAGTAAGTGATGCAACATCTGTATAATAAAGAAATGTGAAGAACCAATGGAGGGGGTACAGTGCTAGAACAACTGCATAAAGAGTAGCTTTCCTTTCATCAAGAGCTGGTCTCAACTGAGTGATTATCTCGTAAACCAGAACACTGCAAATTACTGCCAAGATAGCATTGGTGGAGCGAAGAATTGCAGTGGAGCAAGCATCAGAAAATGACGGAGCCACTTGCATACATAACATGCCTGGAAACAAAGAAGCAACATGGGCTAGTGAAAGACAATACCTGCAAAAGTTTTAAATTGCATGTATCAAGTTCTATTGTTAATGTCTGATTTGAACACTTTGACAATATTTCCTTCATCTTTTTCATTTTTATGAGAAACATTAATATATCATATTTATATTTATCTCTATCAGATGCACTACTAGCTCTTTATGTTTTTTTTTAAAAAAATTCTGTTATTGTTGTTATTTTTATATAATTCATACTATCATTTTGGTTTATTTTTGTAAAAAAAAATGTGTTATTTCAAATACTAAGGTTCAACAAACCTCAGAAGAAAAAATTAATCTCAGTAGTCAGTACCTAGGTTCAAGTAAACTTACTGAGGTTCAGCAAAACTCACACTGTTCAACTACAAAAAGATTCAACCAACTTGGCTAGCTCAGTTAGCCACGCTTATACACTTCTATTTGAGAGGTCACGGGGTCAATCTTTGCTAAATGCAAGGATTAATAATTTCTTCCTCGCTATAGGGCTCTTTGTTGTAGTGTTTATTTCTTTCCCATTATGGAGCTCTTTCTTAGGTGAGTTGGTTTTGTTGGGCTATTCTTATGTTGGTTGGTATTGGGCTAGTTGTTGGACTATGATTATCCGGATATAATTCTCTCTACATTGTAAATAAATAATCTCCTATCGATGGCCAAAAAAAAAAAAAAGAGGCTATAGAAAGATTCAGAGCAGTGTACTCAGAAAGCCAAAAAACCCTCCCCCCTCAAAACCCAAAAGGAAAGGGGAAAGTAAAAGAACAGACAGTTTCTACAGACACACACCCCTTATATTTCATCAGCACAAATTCCATATCAATAAACCCAATGCAAATAAAATGCATGTCGAATAGGACCGGTCAGATATGCTTTTTGATCAGATTTTTATTCAATAAAAGAAGCTCACCTCTACATGGATGAATGGTACTATTCTCATAACAGATTCTCATTACATAAAACTATAAGCAGAGGAATGAAAATTATGAATTTTTTCATCAGATGGAAGGTATTAAACGACTTCTTCTAAGCTTTCAATTTGCATTACTTAAGAGGCATGTATAAAACAATTTTACAAAGCACGCTGTGGCATTATATCTTAAATCGCTCTACTTTTTCCTTTGGCTGCTGATGCTTTTTCAGTTAAATTTGTTTGCAGAAGAAAATGAAAAACCCGTCTAAACCCAGTAAACAAGTTAAATTCTGCCCAATTGAGTGAAATCTTCTGTTTTCCTGAATCAATGTAATGAAAATACAAGCTTACCAGTTTTGATTTCAATTCTTCTCACAGCAACCCACCTTTAACTAATTACATTCAATCCAAACACATTGTTCTCTACTAAACTAAGCTTCAACCCTACTAAGAATCTACAAACACAACACCAATTCATGAAACACACCATCAAAAAACAACAAATCATGAAAAGATTTCAGAACTCACAATCCAGGAGGAGTGGTGATCATGGGATCCCAACTTGTGAAATTCCCCTTGCAGTATTGTTGTGCTTGAGGTACATGGAAAATCTCATCCTGCACATCACAATTTATAATATATCAGAACATATAAACATTCATACACGCATACACACGCATATATAACGATTGAAGTAGAAGAATACCATGTAAGGGTGAGGAACAATGCGATTGACGAGGAAGGAGATGGGGATAATCCACAAGCTCACAATCACTGCAACTCCTATTCTACCCATCTCTCTCCGTCTCTCTCTGTGTATGTATTAGATTGAGGAAGCTTCTATGGGCGAGCAGTCATGGAGTCGAAAGGGTTTTACTTGGACTCCATTCATGAATTCTTTGGTTCCCCTGAAGCTAACTACAAATGTTCGATCCATCAATTTTACAGATTTTTGCTTTACTATAATGTTCGCTAGGGCTTTTTCAAGCAAGGTTTTTTTATTTTTTATTTTTAATTAAAAAAAAAAAACTTACAAGAATTCCATCATAATTTTTTTATAACATATTTAGAAAATTTACCAAAAGTATTTGCAGGGATCTCATCATCCAGTTTAGTTTTGAGGTAATTTTTAAGATAAATATTCTTTAAAAAAAATTAAAAAAAAAAAAAAAAAACACACACACACACACATTTTGTTAACTAATTAAGAATGTTTGTGAACTTGAAAGTATTTTTAATTGTCTAACTTATTTTTTTGAGGATTTTGCCCATGAATGTTGTTGGTAAACATGCCATATAGTTATTTTTGTGTTAAAATTTTTCAATTACAGTAATTTTTACCTTATGCATTTATCTTTTTTAAATTTATTTATTGAGATCTATTAAATAAGACTCATATTATATATGAAATTATGTTAAAAAAATTTAAATAATTGTCAGTTTCACAAACTGTAAAATTTCTCCCTATTTATTTATTTATTTATTTTCTCTTCAAGTTGTTGATTTCTTCATTTCAAAAACTCAAAATATTGATCCCAAATTCTTGAAACTGACCAAGAAATTTCTCATAATTGAGTTATACTTGCATATTTATTGGTATATATGGTGTTCATAGTTTTTAAAATGGGAATATTCATAACTTTTTGAGAAATTCATCGATTAGAAACGTGACTTTTACAATTTCGAGAAATTTCACAGTTTTCATTAGTGCTTTGTTTGTAGGTTACCCTCTTTGTGGATGTAATATGTGTATTTATTTCAGACTTGCTTGATTGTCAAACTCTTATGATTGACTTCTGCTTCGTAATACGAGCTTCGCATCTTGATATACGGAGCTGCTACGTAGCTCGAAAGTGCCAAGCTCGAAATTGGCTCGAGTCCAAAACGACGTCGTTTTGGAGAAATTTTTTATTTTTTTTCATTCATTCTCGTTTTTGTTTGATCATCTTCAGCTGTGTTTTCTACAAATCTTGTTCATCAGGGGAGATGAAATAAGAAGAAGAAGAAGAGAGATGGAGCAGAGAAGAAGAAGAAGAGAGATGGAGCAGGGGAGACATCATCATCAACAACCAAAATCAAAAAACAACACAACAACTATTCAAATCATCATCAACAACAATCACAACAACACACAACATCATCACAATCAAACACAAATTTTCAAAATCAAAATAAAAAAATAAAAAAAAAACACAGATCTAAAAAAAAAAAAATCAAAATCACAGATCTAAAAAAAAAAAAATCAAAATCGCGATTTGTTCCCAAATCAAACACAAAATTGGCTCGTTTTCGGCGATCGGAGGGAGACCCAGATAGTCGTCGTTGCGATTGTCGGCGGGGGAGGAGAGGAGCCACGACACGTCGCCGATGGAGTTCTCCAGCTGTTGCGAGGTTTTCCGGAAGATGATCGAAGATATCACCGCCGATCACCGACCGCCATCACCGCGCCATCACCAATCTTCCTTCTCTTCTCTCTCTCCTCTCTATCTCGCCTCTGTCTGTTATTGAAGGGAAGGAAAAGAATAAAAAAAAAAAAAGGCATTTCGAGCCAGTTTTCGAGCCCCAGTGTTCGAGCTACGGGGCATTTCCGCTTGACATATTCATAAATTCTCCCGGCTTTAGTTGGTAGCTCAAAAATTAGTGGCCCTAATGGCCCTAATTTCCATATAAAGTAAAAAAAAAAAAACAACAAAGTAAAAAAAAAAAAGAAAAAAAAAACAGACTTACCCAAAAAGAAAATTAGGACCATTAGGGCCACTGTTTTTAGGGCCACAAAACATTTTTCAAATTCTCCTTTGTGCTTTCTTTGAATTTTTTTTTTTTTTTGGTGTAATTTTTTTTTTATTGGATTGGATTTCTTTGCAAGTGTCATTTGGCTTTCCTATCTTAACGGAAATTTCTATTAATCCAAAAAAAAAAAAAAAAGTTGAGAATTTTAATATAAATTTTGTTTAATAGATCTTGATAAACATGTACAAAAATTTTATTATTTGAAAAATAAATATTTAAAAGGAAAGTTTTGATATTTTAAGCAAACAATAATTGTTTGATAGTCACTCCATTTTGAACGGATCATTAACAAATTATTATTATTATTATTTAGATTGAAGTCGTTAACAAGTTATTAATAAATTATTAACTGTGGTGTTTTGGTCATTTGCTTGAGAATGGACCTACACAAGTTGCAAGAAAATAGATGCCACTCAATGTTGAAAACACTTTTTTAACATTTTTGTTTTAAATTGCAAATACACCTCCTTAACGTTATATTTAGTTGGGAGGTTTAGGAAAAAATTGAAAAAAAAAATGAAAAAAGTAGATAAAATTTGAACCAAATATACTTATATTTTTACCTAGTTTTATATATTTTTTCTATTTCTCTTTTCAAATTCATTCTCAAATCTCTCGACCAATTTCTACTCAACATGTTGCCGGTCTTGGGCTGGTTGTTAGAGATAGCTTGGGGTGTGTTATAGCTTCATTATCTGAACAAATTGAGTTGATTAAAAATGTTAAATTTTTAGAGGCTGTTGTGCTCTTAAGACAGTTCGGTTTGCTCGGGATCTCGGCATAGGTGCAATTCATTTGGAGGGGATTTCTAATAGTGATCAATGTTATCTTGGGGGCTGATTCTGAATTGGCAAGTTTTGGACCTATAATCATGGAGATTCGATAACTTCTTAACATGTTTTACTTCTTACAAGTTACTTATGTTTGTAGAGTTGAGATTGAGATTGCTCACTATCTAGCAAGGCTGATCACTTTCGCGATTGGTTTGTGTGTTTGGATGGAAGAAGTTCTACGCTCTATGTCTCATTATGTATAGTTAGATGCATGTCTTGTTTAATTCGTAATGTTTTGATTTTATCCTATCTAAAAAAAAATATTTAAAACAAATACATTTGACTCCCTTAAATTTTAAAAAATACAAATAAAAAAACGTTTTAAAAAATATATCCGATCAAATCAAATAAAAAAACTTTGGGTAAATTACAAACACACCCCCTAAGGTTTACTTAAATTAGGAATTATCCCCTATGATTCTGAAAATTACATTATGCCCCATAAGGTTTTCAATTTCATAACAAATAGACCCGTTTTGTTAATAAATTATTAAGTTAATTAATAACTTTTAATAATATTAAAATTTTATTACAATTAATAATTTAGATAATTTTATTATTGTATAGGAGAACAGTTAGAAATTTTACTTTTTCAATTAATTCTGTTAAATAAAAAATTATGACAGGGAAATATTTGTAATTTTTTAAACTATAAGAAACAATTAATATTTTAAACAAATTTCAATAAGTATATTATAAAAAAAAACAAAAAAAAGATTGTCCTGATGTCAACCATAAAAAATTTCAAAATTTCCAAATTTAACCCTCAATAACATTTGGCCCGCTCTCTATATATGTATATAACCCACAACACAAGAATCATTTCTCTCCCTCTCTCATTAATCCCGACCACAAAACAAACTATGAATCACTTGAATTACATTTCCTATCTGAAAGTATCCGTCAACTTACTAAGCCAAAGAAAAATATTTTGCTCATCCCTCATTTTCTCAGCTAAGAAAATAACAGAAATAAAGGGAAAGTAAATATGAGAGGTTCAGATTCAATTTAGTAGGTATTTGAAACAAGAATCATTCATACAAAAACAAGCATTAACATGATTTTATGATGCAGAATTACCAACAAACCACTTAGAGATCACTTCGCATTGAAGAGAAGCACCTATTGATTTCAATTATTCATCATTCATCAAACAATCCGAAACAAAAGTACACAATTATGAAAACAACCATAGGATTAACATGATGCTGACAGCGTTCAGGACAAATATTTCTCAACTGCTAAGAAAAAAACAAAAATCAAAGAATTGGAAAAATTCTGGGAATCAAACATCCCGTTTAGGTCATTGTTCAGATATTAGAATAACGAGAGAATAAAGAAAGAAAAGAAAAGAAAATTAACCAAAGAACAAGAAAACAAGCAACTTTTTCTTTCCACGATAGAGTAGTACTCAGTCCAGACATCCTTTTCTCGCTTAGAAGCATTTTCTGTGTACAATTGAAGGGCCAGACTCATCATATTCTGCCTTTGCAATCCACATCTGTATTTGAAATCAAAACCAATCCTCGCATTAAAAACACTGGAAACAGTAAATTTGGAAATGGATAGTGAAGAGGAAATGCGTGTAAAAGAAAGAAAACCCACCTGCTGGAAAGTGCTGAGAGATGCCAAGATGGAACCTCCAATCCAGACACTGTATTTCCTTTCTGGAGGAGCGACCACCTTAATTTTCATGCTGCTAGGTGCTAACGCTGTGATTTCCTTGCTCATTCTGTCAGCAATACCAGGGAACATGGTAGACCCACCACTGAGTACAATGTTTCCATAGAGATCCTTCCTGATATCGACGTCACATTTCATTATAGAGTTGTAAGTTGTCTCATGAATACCAGCAGCTTCCATACCGATCATAGATGGCTGGAACAGGACTTCAGGACATCGGAAACGCTCAGCCCCAATGGTAATCACCTGCCCATCTGGTAATTCATAGCTCTTTTCAACAGACGAGCTTGTCTTGGCAGTTTCTAGTTCCTGTTCATAATCAAGGGCAATGTATGCCAATTTCTCCTTCACGTCCCTCACAATTTCACGCTCAGCAGTAGTGGTGAATGAATAGCCACGCTCAGTCAAAATTTTCATCAGGGCATCTGTGAGATCACGGCCTGCAAGGTCAAGACGCAGGATAGCATGTGGAAGTGCATAACCTTCGTAGATGGGAACTGTATGGCTGACACCATCTCCAGAATCCAGAACAATACCTGCACAACAAGTAAATAAACCCAATGAGACATGGCTTATACCCGAGTGGTTTGGCATCTTATTTCTCAATTCATAGGGGTTTTCAAAATATTTTCCAATCCAGGTAACACGACACTAGGCCTAAATTTGTGTTCACAACTTCAAAAAACCACCAAGTTAAAACAATTTGTATTTGAGAAATAAGTTTTCAAACAACTTGAGTTTAGCAAATAACTTGTTTATAGCCATTGTCAATCCATCATCACCACACCAACATCACAATTCAAGTCATAGTTCATGGTAATTTATAGAATAAGTATTTGGTTATTCAGAAGTATGCATTAATATCCAAATACAAAAAACAACAAATAATCACTGATTACAATAATCAAGAGGGGCATGATTCACCAAAGATTCAATTACTAGCTTCAACAACAATAAGACCAATCTTGTAGCTGGCATTGACTAGAAGAATTTTGCTAAGAAATCCAATCTTATATATTAAATCAACCTATCAAACAAGACACAAAACAAGAGCTTACCAGTTGTACGACCACTGGCATAGAGAGAAAGAACAGCCTGTATGGCGACATACATAGCAGGTGCATTGAAGGTTTCAAACATAATTTGGGTCATCTTCTCACGATTGGCTTTTGGGTTGAGAGGTGCTTCAGTGAGGAGAACAGGGTGCTCTTCGGGGGCTACACGAAGTTCATTGTAGAAGGTGTGATGCCAGATCTTCTCCATGTCATCCCAATTACTCACAATACCATGCTCAATTGGGTACTTCAAAGTCAAAATACCTCTCTTAGACTGAGCCTCATCCCCAACATATGCATCTTTCTGCCCCATGCCAACCATCACGCCAGTGTGACGTGGGCGGCCAACTATACTAGGGAACACAGCCCTTGGAGCATCATCTCCAGCAAACCCAGCCTATTAGAGAACAAGTTTAGCAATCAACATTAAGTAACAAGTGATTTCTAAGGAGAAAACCTACCAAGATTCAAAATATTCAGATCCAACACCAGATATCAATTACACGGGCATTTCAATCCTTCATCAAATTAAAACTTCATACAAAAAAAACTAAGAATGAGCACCAATCCTTTAATCAAACTTGTATCAAATCAAGGTGAGAACCAAATCCCTCATCAAATTTTCAAATTCCATATTTTTAATCAAATCCGATGAAATCAATAATCATTAAAAGAGTAAGGATAGGAGAAGATTTTCTTTTGTACAAAAAATGGTTAAAAGAAGATTTTGACATATGCTGGGAATTGTTTAATCTCTTTGGAGTACTCCTAATTAGATCAAACTTTTAACCAAAATTTCACTCAAACCTGATGAAAGAAAGGATTTTTCAATTGATACCTTAACCATCCCTGTTCCATTATCACAAACAAGAGGCTGAATATCCTCGGTGTCTGCCATCTTCTACTGCCTGCCAGAGAACATACAGATTAACAATAAGAATGTCAATGGAGAAAAAAGAGATAAATCACAATTTTCTTTTTCAGGATGCATCACCTTGGAATATATTTAGGTTCTATCTTTGGTTCAACAAAATTTCTTCAATGTTTCTACATCCATGTATTGATATGTTTACATGCGTACATATCAAAACAATTATATCGATAGATCCATCTAAATCACAATCCGAGCCAATAATCAATCCACAAACTTATCATCAAACAATTTACACACACAAACACTCACATATACATGCGTAAATACATACAAATCTATACAATTTCGTCAATGGATCAATCAAAATCGAATGATCAATCCAAAAACCAATTATCAAACAATTTACACACTCACATTCATGTACATACGTACATATGTATATACATATATATATATAGAGAGAGAGAGAGAGGGAGAAAATACAATTTTGTCAATGGATCCGTCAAAATCATACAGCAAGCCAATAATCAATCCAGGAACTGATCAACAAAATCGTAGTGCAAGCCAATAACCAATCCAAAAACTGATTATCAAACAATTTGCACACACACTCACATATATAATACAATTTTGTGGATGGATCGGTCAAAATCAAAACTTAAATACGATAGATACATAACTATATGAATCGAAATCGGTCAAAAACTTCAATCGGTAAAGAAAGCAAGACAATGTCGAAGAAATCTACAGAAAATTGAACGAAGATTACGATATATACATACATAACTATATATACATGTATCGAAATCAGTGAAAAACTTCAATCGGAAAACAAAGCGAACACATTGTCGAACAAATCTACAGAAAATCGAGCGAAGATTAGTGAGAATTCACCTTTGTTTTGGAGATCTTGCGAGGGATGAGAGAGAGAGAGAGAAGTGGGAATTGAAAAGATGCGAAGCAAATTGAGAAAGTGAGGCTGGAAATGAAACGAGGACTTAAAAGAGAAAAAGGCGTGAAATAAGGGGGTGAATTGACCGAGTCCCGATTCCTCCGAGACAGACAGAGAGATAGAAATAAGAGAGAGAATGTGTGTTTGAGCTAATCAGAGGCAGAGTCTCTCGCGTCGCGGATCACACCTGTTTTGTCTCTCTCCCTCTGCTTTTATTTGTTTTTATTTTCCTATTATTAAATTAATTAATAATTGCCTTTTCCATACATATGGAACCCAAAATTACACGTATTTTCAATTTTGGTAAATTCTTCAATATTTTTAGCAAAAATTAATTTTGAAAAATAATTAAACATAGCGTTTTATTTGTTTGGATGGAGAATATTTTTTTGCTTTTTTTAGTATTTGGTATAATGAAAAATAAAAGTCAATTGATTTTTTTTCTATAGTCAATGGAAAATAAGTTTATTTGGGCAAAAATTTTTTTTTTTGAAGTGCGAAAACTATTTTTCAGACTCTAGTATTACCAATGTCATCACACTATCACTGTCACTCTCACCTCCATCACCACACCACCATCACCACTACTGCCCTACCACCTCCACCACCGCACATTTAAAAAAATATATATTTTTTTGAAAAATATTTTTTGAAAAAAAATTCTATAAAAATATTTTTTGTCCAAACAAATGGAGCGTAAGTGATAAAACTTTATAAATATTCATATTAAAATCATAAAAATTTTCATGAATTTGTAATAAAATTTTAAAACTACCACTTTAATGGTAATTTTCTCATATTTTTACTAACAAAATTTTCTTAAACTAATTATGACGAAGAAGAATGAAAAATAAAAAAAAAATTATGAAAAAAAAAGGTTTTTCTATGGGAATATGATTTTATTTGGTGCAGCTTATGTTATAATTTTTTTTTTAATTTTAAATATTATATTAGAGTGTTTGATGTAATTTTTACTTACAAAATGTATGTTTTTTGATAAAATTTAGCAAAGTTTATATAAGTTGGAAAAAAAATATTTAATGAAAAGTGAGAAAATGGGCGTTATTAGCTGCTGCTGCTGCTACTTCTTCTTCTTCTTCTTCTTTTTTTTTTTCTTTTTTTTCATTGTGCAAAAAGCTACACCAAATTGCTTAATTGAGAGGGAAAATAGGAAAAGAAAATAAAAAACTTTTCTTTCTATTAAGTTATTAGGAAAATGAAAATTTGTTTGTCCCCTCAATTTTAGGAAAAATGCATATTTCATCATAGAATTTTATATTATAAAAATTGAAAGTTGCATTAAAAAAATAGTGAGACTTTGAAGGCAAACATCATGTGGTGTAAGAAAGTATTCTATAGACCAAGCTAATTCCTTAGTCTCTAATATATTCATGCAAAGTGTAAATTTAAATTTGTTAGGATATAGATCATATTTAAAATAAATTTAATTCACATATTCTATTTTTAAAAAATTAGTGAAACATTCCTCTTCAACTTTTTGTAATAAGAGAGATTCAATATTTTTTTTTATTAGCTAAGGTCCCTCAACAATTTCACAGAGAAAATTCAACTCAGAGAAATTTTGTCCAACTTAGAGAAATTTTGCCCAACTCAAATTTTTCTAGTATGATCATAGAGAAATTTTGAAATTTCTCTGTGAAATCAAGGAAATTTCTCTAAGTCGGGATAAAATTTATCTGAGTCGGGCAAAATTTATCTGAGTCGAATTTTCTCTGTAAAATTGTTGAAGAACCTTAATTACAATGAAAATATTGTATGTTCTTTACCTTATAAAATCTTAATATCAGGAACCTTAAAAAAAATTCCTTTAGTTTTTGAAAATTGCATTAAATTATTGTCTCCAAATTAGTATTTTATTTTAGATCGGGCAAATTAGTGTTTAAATATTAACATATAGGTCATGTTTTTTTGGCAGATTAGGGGGTGGGATTAGAGTAGTAAGGATTAGGGAGTGGGATTAGAGTAGTAAGGAAGTGGGTTCCACTATAACTTGTTTGGTGGCTTTCTTGTGGAGGGAGATTGCTACTCTAGGTGGAGTATTACTCCGACGTCCCAATATGATTAAGTTGCCCTCATATGGACTGGGATTGAAAAAATAGTGAAGGAATTAGAATGCACTTTTCTTTTTCTTTTTTTAATTATTTGTAAAAAAAAAAATTATATTTTATTATATTTATTTTATAATTTTTTTAATATAGAAAATTTTATTTTATTTTATTTTATATAAAAATAATTTAATAATCCCATTATTAATCATCTCTCCCACTATCATTAAAGCAAACACATTTTTACTTAATCGTCTCACTAACCATCCTCACATTAATAATTTTTTTACTAACCATCCCCTCGATAACAATCTCATCCAACCTAATCCGGCAAATAAATGTGGCCATAGACTCCATAAAATCCCAAAGTGATTGCCAAGGAAAATATACTAATTTGTGTCATACATTTGTACTTAGGGTTGCGCAAAATACCATCTAATTCACTAAAATTGTACTGAATCAATCTACATTGCTCTATCTGCTAAACTGCGGTTTAAACTTTAAAATTTATAATTCGCTTTCGAAACCGTTTTGCTCCGCTATAATTAATAGATATATATTTTGTAATTTATAATGAAATATCAAAATAAAAATGAGTGTGAGAGAAATTTAATATGTGAAATTCATTACAAATTAGTAGTTATATATATGAAAAAAATTATGTAAAATTAGTTTGTGTTATAATATGAAATTGGTTCAATGGTTAAGACTTGGCCTAACAACCATGAGGTTATGGATTCAAGTTTTGAGACCACCACTTTATGTATTATGTCAAAAGTTAAATGTGTACTCAATCTTTTCCCTCTCAAGCACATTGTGTACTAATTAGGCATTTTTTAAAGTTAGTGTTATATGTTATGCAAAAACATGATAATTGGTTAGAATATTCTTCAACATGCCAATCTGTTTAAAACCACTCAAACCGCAATTTATCAATTTGTCGATCTACTAATCCACCATTCAATTTATAATTTTACTTTTAAACTATCCGAATCGCACCGCTTAAGCCCTATTTGTACTACATATTATTGAGTCATTTTTTTGCTGAGTTGGGCCAGGGTTAAGAGCATCATGATTGCACTGGGCTTAAATCTTAATTCATAATTGGGTCGGGTTGACAGATATTTCATCTGGCCCACTTGAACCATTTATGCATGCCCTACCATAAATAGTAAAAGAGAAGTGATTGAGACTCCTCCAATCACCACCCCACCACCCCCATACATACGTGGGGTGGTGATTGGAGGAGAAGAAAAAAGAAAAAAAAAAAGAAAAAAAAAGAAAATTGGCCAATCACAGCAGAGGGGGTTGTGGGGGTCCAACCTCTGTGGGGGTCCAAATCATTTTTGATAGTAAAAATATGTTCACAGAAAAATATTTAAAAATTATTATATAAGTCAATATATAAGATGAATAAGACCGGCACAATAATTTTATGAAAAATAATATATAAATCCATTTTTTAGACTTAATGATACGTAAAAAAGATGATTAATCGATAATTAGAGAATATATAAAAAATAAATTTGTTTTGAAATTTAATAATAGAATGTTACATCACTAAATTTAAAAAATATATTTAACTTTAAGTTAGAGTACTACAACTCTAATTTTATTGAGACAAATCTATGACTGAGTTGTGTGTATCTCGTACTAACTTCAAAGTAAGGGATTATTCATCTCGTTTAGTTTCAAAAAATTGAGTCTATTTTTTAGAAATATGAAGAGAAAAAAAATTCGTACATTTTTGTCTTTAATCAAAATTTTTAATATTTTAATATTTATTTTTTATTTTTTATTTTTTAGATACACTAACTTAGATATATACTTAAAAAGTGTAATATTTATGGAAAAAATCTTTAACAAATTCATCAAATACAAAAATTCATTATATTTTCTTATTCTTGTGTATTTATTGATTTTTTTTTTTTTACAACTATTTTTTTTAAGTGTATCTAAATTATGTGCATTTAAGAATAAAAAAATTACTTAAAATATTAAAAAAAAATCATTAAAAACACAAAAAATAAAAAAATTAATTTTTAAAAAATCAATCAAAACAAAACAAGGCGTGGTGGTCCTTCAAATCTTGGAAGAAATTTTAAACTTTTGAGAAAAGATGAGTAACAAAAATTGTTGGGTGACTGACATACCAAGTCACTAACAAGAGAGACACATTATAGTGGAGAAGATGACCTTGTACTCTAAGAAAGGTTGATGGCTTCTTCACATCCTTTTCTCCCAACAAAAAATAGTGGAATCATTCATCCTATGACTATAGTGTATGAGGACCACTATTCCAATACACCTATATATAAACAGTCATGCTACTTCCCACTAAATTTCTACCACTAACACCATCACTAAGGATGTGGCAAGCTAAAAAAAAAAAAAACTAAGACACAAAACACATGTGGCAGTGAGTACCCACTGCCACATCCCTAGTGCAACCACTAATTAGTGGTCTGCATCATTTTTCATACATAAAATATATGGATATGTATCTATAATAATAATAATAATTTATAATAGTTCCCTTAAAATTGAAGTTGTCTATATTTTTCTCTTTGTCGAATTTTTCAATAAAATTCAATATACATTGTCTTAAAACTTTTGTTGAAATTTATCCGATGTTGAAGTTGTAATTTAATTATAAAATGATGGTTTCTGATTTCTTAAATTCTTACAAAAATAAATTAAAAATACAGAAATTAATCATAAAATTAAACATAATCTTCTTACATGAGATAGATCCTATATTTTTATAAATTTTATATCCATATAAGAGGATTGTATTTATCGCTATGATTGTTTTCACTGCAAATTGAAGAACTATAATTTCTTATCCACTCTTACACAATATTAATACTCTCCACTGAATAATTAGTCATTTTGTCATTTTATTTGAAAAGTACATGCCATCCTTCTAATGTATATAAAGTATGCACGGAATTCATTATTCTCAAATTTTGTATCATCTTGTTTCAATGCAATCTTAATAGCACAACCATGTTTGCTCATTATGTTTTAAAATTCTCATCATATTATAAGATTGAAATTACATTTAAAATAATTTGGAAAATTTGTTGACACAAAAGAAATGCCTTTGAAATTTCATTATTCTCCATTAACTTCTCTTGAATTCTTGTGCATTTTTATTTTTAAAAATAGCCTTTGTCTATTATGTTTTAAGAAAAGCCTAATCATAGAAGGGTGATCTCTAAGGTATATTTTAAGGAGTCGAGATTTCAGAGATCATTTTAGATGGTACCACACAGTAGAATCACTTAACCATGTAGCGGTAAATCACAAACTCGCACATAAATATGTATTTGAACTCACACTACAATATATAAGAGTTTTAGAGATCAATTTTTTTTTTTATCTCTAAATGTATAAATTTTATTGCAAAAAATATTTAAGGACTAATTTTAGTTGTCGCGAGAACAGTCGCTAAAAAATCATCCAACAAAGTCAAAAAATTGAGCTTTTAAGGACAAAATTTTGAAAATGTTGTTAATAAATGCACTTTTAGAAACAAAATAACTTGATCCCAAAAAAATTTATTTTCTTAGACAAAATTTTTGGTCCAAAATAGTTAGTAGTTAATTACTAAATGTCTAATTTTGTCGTTAAAAATAAAATAATAACACTTTTAATTACAAAAATATTAAGGGGGATGCACCAATAAATCCTAAATTTGTATCTTGTAACCCATTTGGTCCTACGAATTTTCTTATGAACCGTTAGGTCCTATCCCAATGTTAATGACCATTAACATTACACATTATACATCAAACATATACATCAAACATTACAACATCAAACAACAAACATTACATACACATTATACATTATACATCAAACATTACACATTATACATCAAACATATACATCAAACATTACATACACATTATACATTATACATCAAACATTACATACACATTATACATTATACATCAACATCAAACATTACACCTTATACATCAAACATTACATACACATTATACATCAAACATTACACATTATACATCATATACATTACACATTCCAGACCTTCAAAGCCAAAAAGCAATCTGAAAAAGGAAAAAAAAAAAATTCTGGGTAATTTTCGAACATCAACACAGTGATGTTCTTCCCTCAACTCGGATCGAATCCCGGATCTGTGATGTTCTTCAACACATTGATGTTCTTGAATGTCGGATCTGTGATGTTCTTCAACACAGTGACGTTCCCACCGTCAGTTCACTGTCGGACAAAACCGTGCCGTAGTCAAAATCCTCTCCGATCTCTCTGTTTCCGGCGACTACCCATCGTCTTCTCCAATCGCCGGCGGCAAAGCAATTTCGATCTCTACCGTTCCATCTCCGTCAGACAACCTTCAGGTTTCATCTCCAACAACCCTTTTGTTTTCAGTTTTGGATAGGGTTACGGTTAGGGTTTCGATCGTTGGATAAGAGGGGTTTAGAACGGCGGGAGATAGAGAGGTCGAAGAGGAAAACGGTGAGAAAAAGGTGAAAGATCGGGGGTTTCTCTCTCGATCTCTCAATTTCTTTCTCTGAAGATCTAGGAACCCACATCGGAAAGGTTCGCCGGTGGGGGCTGCGTGGCTGTCGTGTGGAATGTGAGGCAAAGAGGGCAGAGTGAAGGATAGGAGAACAGGTTCAGAACAGAGAGATTAATGCTTGATGAATAATGATTATTAATGTTTGATGAATAATGTTGATAAATGGTTCTTAACATTCAAGTAGGTATATATGTTGGTGATGTTCGATTCTTGTATGAAGAATAATGTTGGATGATGTTAATAATGTTGTTGATGTTGCTGATGTAGATAGTGGGACTAAATGGTGCACAAGAAAATTTGTAGGACTAAATGGTTTAACTTTCTACCATATAGGATTTACTGGTAATTTTTCCAAATATTAATGCAATTTTGTCTCTAAATTTTTATTTCTAAAATCTTAATTTCTTATAATGTCACACACACATCTAACACCCGGCATGATTTCCCCATGTGTCTATCATGTTTTAACTAATTAAGACTTTGTTAACTATATATTTTATTTAAAAAAATTAAAAAGTTACTATAAGTTGTCACATTATTCTCTCTATTTTTCTGCACATCTTTTTATAAAAAAGTCAAAAAGTTACTAGGCATTGGCTTCATTTGGATGTGACATTTTTTGGTATTTTGAAAATATGGTTAAAAGCTGACTTTTTGACTTTTTTTTTTTTTTCTAGCATTTTGATTTTTTTTTTTAATTTTATTTTATTTTTTATTTTTTATTTTTTTTTAGAGAGGAAGTGAGTTAAAAGTTGAGAAGTAACTTTTAACCCACTTTTCAAAATAAGCTTTTATTTTATTAACTTATGTAGTTAATTTTATATTTTTATCCTTTTTTAACAAAAAATCTAAAATCAAACCAAACCTACAATAGTATGTTTCCAAACTAATGTATGGATAAATATGATTGTGTGAGACATGGGGACATGATAGTTGGCGATAGGGGAAAAAATCATGAAAGCAATGTGCATGACTTGCAATGATGCCTGCATGAGAGTGTGTCATGTGTTTCAGTGTCAACTAATCTTTATCCATAATGGTAGACTTCATAAATTTTATTAAATTTTTTATCAAATGTATTATATAAATATGACATGTAAATCTTATGTAGATCCCACATTCATATAAGATGTTTAATAAAAAATTTGATAAATTTTTTGAAATTTCTAACATTACTCAATCTTTATTTTTAGGGAGAATTTTTGTTTGGTTTGTTTTGTTTGGTTTGTTTTTTTTAAATAAAAATTTAATTTTATAAATAAAGGTCAAAAACATCTATTATTTTCATATAGTTTTATATTTTTTAAAGTAAAAATAATAAAAAAAATTCAAAAGATTCATTTTAGTATTTATTTTGTCAAACTACCTTTTATTTTTTTTCCAAAAATAAAAAATAAAAAATAAAAAATTGAAAGTTGATTCTAAAATTAAAACCAAACATGACAAGTTTAGGAAATAGAAAGGTTCAAATCTATTTTTCTCTTTTCAAAATGAGAATTAATCATAAAAAAGTATTATGTTCTTAAATGTATCAATCACGTATTAAATCTCAAATAAATGAGACGGTGAAAAAATATTTTCATTTTTACGAGGAGCAAATCTTTCACTATGTTACTAAAATGCAATTACTTTTATTAAGAATGAATTATCAATTTCTATAAAATTTACCATGTTACTAAATAAAAATTATTTAATAGGGAGTAAATAATTAATCTTTGTGTATGATACAAATTAACCTATCTCATATCATATGACATTACTTAGGTGTTTTAATGATTACATTAGAGCAAAATTAGTGTAAAAATCAATTTAACTGGATTTTGTGTCATGTCTAACTCAACTTTAATTACTTAATTCAACTATTGTCATTTTTATGTGAAAGTTATAAGGAAAATTATATTTTTATACAATATGATTTAATATATAATTGGGCAAACTTTGACATAACATAAACTAAAATTGAAAAACTTATAGAACATAATTTATTTTTATTTTATCATAAATGTAATTTTTTGTAATTTATTCTTCTTCTTCTTTTTTTTTTTCATTTTTACCAATTAAACTATGACATTTATTTTTTTTATTAAAAACTTAGAACATACAATTAATGCCATAAATAAATTAAAAAAAAACCTCAAATAAAAATAATTAAAATTTAATTGATTCTAAATTGTTTTTGCTATACATGTCAAACAAATTGATATTTGTTTAAACTATGCATAGCACATGTACACCGCTAGTAAATAATAAACAGTAAGACATGATATAACAGGGTATCTAACAATTTTTTTATTGCTAGATAATTTTTTTTTTACTCTATTAAATGCAGCTGATAAAAGTTCCAGCTACGAACACACAAGTAAGGAATCATCCACACAATTTATTAAGAATAATTCTACGTATAGTAACAATTTTATTAAAAATCTTACTAAAAATATAATAGGCTAAATATGATTGATTGTTAAAAAAATAATGATACTTAAATATCTAATAATATGATGATGTATATACTTTTAATAAAATTATTAGTATTCATTTATTAATTATACCTTATCATGATAATAGGGAAAATAAACCAATCAACACACCAGGTGAATTTGTGATGAAGGGTAGCTGGCTTGTGTGGTTATAAATATAATCAACCCATTATCTATTCAACACACACTAAATAAATAAAATAAAACCAATATCTATTTGGTACATGTTGCATGCCAAGCGAAAAAACCTTATGAATTAGCCTCTTGAACAAAAAATTAAAATAAAATAAAATAAAACACTTATGAATTAGGGAACAATAAATGCTACACTTACTAACATAATGTTGGTATAATAGGCTCATTGCTAAAGTACATGTATAGTGGGGAATGACTTATTTTTATACCACTATTTTTTATATTTATTTATACTTCATTTTGTGGTCCCTACTCTAGGCCCACGAGGATGGTCTCAACTGTTCATCTAGTGATGACATTTTGGTGATATTTGTTTAAGGGTCCTGGTATGGTGTGCAATCCCTTAAGGTTGCACACAAGGTTTTAAAATCCGGACCGGACCGAACCGGCCGGTTCAACCGGTTGAACCGGTGACCGGATGGGGCTCCGGTCCGGTCTACCCACCAAAACCGGCCATCATCAAAAACCGGTAGATTTAGTGAAAACCGGTGAACCCACCGGTTAAACTGATGAACCGGTTGACCCATCAGCGGGTTGATCAAACCGGACCGGTCCGAAAATATTTTTTTTTAAAATTTTTTCTTTGTTTTTTTATTTTCTTTCTTTCTTTTCTTTTCTTTCTTATTTTATATATATATATATAAATATATATAAATATAAGAATATAAGAATATAAGAAAAGTTTAATTTGAAACTCTTTTTCAAGGGTCTCCTCTTGTGAGGAATCCCATTAAGAGCTTGATGAAATTATTGTGAAAGTCTTCACCTATTCATAAGAAAAAAACTCTTTCAAAAAAACTCAAAAAATCCATGTGGGATTCAATCAAATGTATTGGAGGGAATATTGAAATTTTGATATCCCTCCAAAATTTTTGTTCTCCTTTCAATCAAATTATTTGAATTAAAATCATATGGAGGGAATATTAAATATTTGATTTCATCTTCCAAAATTGAAATTAATAATATTTTAAAATGTATTATTATATTTTTCAGTAAAAAAAATATTATGACAAATATTTAAGATAATTTAATATTTTTAATTTATAATTTTATTGCTTATATTTTTATTTAAATATAATTTTAATATATTTATTACGTCACGGTTCGATTCCGGTTTGATTCCGGTTAAACCGGTGACCCGTCCACCCGGCCCCTTTTCCGGTTCACTCACCGGTCCGGTTTTTAAAACATTGGTTGCACACCATATGCAACCAACACAAAAAGTGTAAGTGGAAGGTGTAAACATAAAACAGGACAGCAAACAGAAAGGCGTAAGTGTAAGGTGTAAGTTGCACACTTAACAAAAGTCCTTTGTTTAACTCTATAGATGAAGGGATTGGACTATCAATTTGGTGGGTCTTACATAGCTCATGTTTGGTTGACAAAAATAGAAGGAGACTAGTAGTCCTATGGGACTATGAATACCCTCACATAGGAGGATTAGTTTGGTTAGATTTTAGGTGAGATTAAGAAAATAGTGAGGGAATTGAGTCTATTTTATATAAAAAAAATTATTTCATTTATTTATTTTTTACTAAGTGCACCTGTTTGTTTTAATATTTGTTCTAATTTTTTTTAATATAGAAATAATTTATTGATTTATTTTATATAAAAATAATTTAACAATCTCATCACTAATCATCTCTTATACTATCATCAAAACAAACACACTTTTACTTGATCCTTCACTAACAATCCCCACATCAACAATCTCTTCACTAACAATCCTTTCACTAACAATCCTATCCAACATAAACCGCCAAACAAACGTAGCCTTTGTGTAAAAAAGTAAATATTTTTGAATATCGGTAAATAGATAAATAAATCAGATTTCATTTTATAAATTTAGCAAGTCAAGTTTAAACTCATTGTTGCTGTCCATCTAAAAACATAAAATGTAATTTATTCATGTGTTTAGTAATGTCTAATAAAAACTAATTTTTTTACATAATTCATCCTCATTGTTGGACCTATAAAATGAACTGTTCTAATAATTGTTCTGGGTCTAAGATTGTGCCCACGAAATAACTCATGGAAAGATATGGAAGATAGATACTAATACAGGGGAGAGCCAGGGGGGTTGTATTTCAACCTAAAATATATCTTAGAAATTTATAAATTTTAATTTCTAATATATTTTAATATGAATTTATAAATAAAGATAACACATATTAAATTTCAAAATAAATATTTTTTTCCTCATGGTACACCATAATCAGTTATTCATATTCCTATTTAAATCTCTGTATCTTCTTCCCCAAGAGATCCAAGTTATTTCTTCTTCTTCTTCTTCTTCATCATCATCAGCGTCATCATCCTCCCTCCAAAACTCCAATCCACCCTATCAAAACTCACTATCATCATCAACATCTATTTTTTATTATTTTAAAACCCTAAACCTTAGAAGAAAGTTTGAATAAAATCAAATAATGGATGAAAGTAGTAATCAAAATAGTTTTTTGAAATAACACATCAAAAAGAAAGTAAGTATTCATATAAAGGGGTTTCACAATTTTTGTAGAGTACCATCAATTATTTTCTATATCGTTTTTTTGACAAAAATTAAAGGACCCAGTAATTAAATTAATAATAACATATTATTAGAGTTGTTCTTATTTTGTCATTTAAATAGTGCATTATTTGAGAACTACTATTTCTTGTTAGTGCCGAATGCTTATGTGCTTATAAGTTTGGTTTTTACTTTTTCATGAGTATTCTTGTGAATAATTTATAATGTAAAAGTTTTTTATTCTGTATTAAAAAGTTTTATAATGCTTATGTAAAAGTTTGATTTTTTCTATATTTATAATGCTTATATGCTTATAAGTTTGTTTGTTTGTTTATTTGTTTATTTTGTTTTTTTTCTGCATTGAAAATATTTGAAATAATTTAATTTCTTTAGTTTGCTTACTATTTATTATTTGGATTTACCTTGAGGATAATTTGGAAAAAATAATAAGGTGTAATTGGAGTAAAATAAAATTTTAAATAATTAAACAAATTATTTTCTTATGAATTTGGGGTGGTTATTGTACAGGATGCACATCAACTACTGTTGTGCAACTAAAAATAATTGGTATTATTTTTATTTTTCACAATGGCAAATAAGTCATACTTTATTCTTTTTAAGTAAAGGGAAAAAGTACAACTTTTGAAAGGTACTGCCCATTTAATTCAATTAATTTATCCTTTTTGTATATATTATATTTAATTTTTTGTATATATTATATTTAATTTTGCAATTAATGATATTTTTTGGGGGTTTAAATGACATGCAATTATTTTACAATATATTAAAAAAATACAATTTAATTTATTTGGACATTTTTTTTTTTCAATAAGACTTTTTTCATGTTATATAAATGACGTCTTGCTTACAAATGCCTATGAGACACCCCTCAGTAAAAAAAAAAAAAAAAAAAAAAAGAGAAAAAAGAGAAAAATAGTAAGGAACACGACACTTTTCATTAATTTTAAAATGTTTTTTATTAATTTAATTTTTTAAACCATTTTATTAATTTTCATAAAAAAGATAGATACATATACACTCGTTCCCTAAAGAGAATTCCTAATTGTATGATTCATATTAGTTCTTCCTTATCTTTTCTATGAATCCATCCAAATTCCAAATCCATGTGATATAGTTATTCTCCACAGACATTAAATACAAATTATTCCTCACATAAATCCAAATGATGCAATTTTAAACAGCATTTTTTGTTAAGACAAGGTACCATGTAATAATGTAATGACGTTGCGTTTGGAATATCACGTGACAATATATCCATACAATAGAATTATATTGCATGTCCACTTAATTGGCAGTAACCGATCAAGTAGATTTATGTCCGTTATTTAACATAGTCCTTTCATTGGTCTAACAAATTGTCACGTAATATTCTACATCAATGAAATGAAATAACTAATTATGTCGTGTGCTCACATAGTTGGCTAAACCAATTTAACTGTCATGTGGTATTTTGGATCAATGAAGTAACAACTTCTAACTGAAACCGATTAATTGTCATATAATATTTCGGATCAATGAAGTAATTACTCTTGACTTCAACTAATTATGTCGTGTGCCGACCTAGTTGGCAAAAATTGATTAACTGTAATGTGATTTTTCGAATCAATAAAGTAGTTACTTTTGACTTTTCTGTTTAATTGGATATGTAACACATTTTTTTGTGAGAAATATAGTAGTTTCACACCAAAAATTGGACTAAATGTTGAGTTAAATGGAGAGAAGTATTCTAAGCTAAATCTAAATAATATATATATGCAATTAAGTATCTACTCAGTATATTTAAAACTTATCCCTTCAAATGGCCATGTTTGTGATTAGATCATCAATAAAAAAATGACATTCAAAAAAATAAATAAATAAAAGAATGATGAAAATGTACATTGAGCAAAGAGCAGGGGAATGTTTTAAAAATAAATAAATAAAGATTGGGAAGAAAAAACAAAACAAAATAAAATATTGCTTTGCGTGCATGAAAAACAAAGCATCTAAAGAGAGAGGGGTTTGTAGTTTATGTGCCAGAGATGGTCCCCACGTGGCAATACCACGTGCATAGATGTATCAAAATTCGTAGAGATTATTAAAAAAAAAAAAAAAAAAAAATTAAGATGCCCAAACACAATATTTCACTTTTTATAACAATATCGAATAATGATAAACATTTTCACCTTTTAAATAAAAAAATTAAACAAGGAGAGAAAATATAAATAGTATGGTTGAGAAAATAGTTCTCCAAATTAAAGAACTCACTTTGTAAATATGTAGAAAAAGAATAGAAAGTTTTTTTGGAATTGTAAATATGTAATGCATTTCTATATGGAATGTAGAGAAAAGTTTAATGATTGTAGTTAAAAGTTAAATGAGATTTTGATAGAAATTATACAACCAAAAAAAAAACTAAAAATTAGCTTGGTCATGAAATTTATACTGCAATTTAAATGATAGTAATCTTGAGGGGAATGAAAACTATTCCAAGTGTGAAATCTATAGTGTAATTTGAATGATAGTTATACTAAGAGGAAATGAAAATTATTCGGATTGTGAAATCTATATTATAATTTGAAATCTATGAGAAAATGAAAACTATCCCCCAACGTGAAATCTATAATGTAATGAGAATGATAATCAGAATGAATTTTCTTTGCACAGAGCAATTCTACAGTCTCAGGGAAAATATTTTAGAAAAATGTCCAAAAAACACATCCAATGAAAAGATTAATTTTTAAAAAAATTAAAAATCAGTGATATTTCTATAAAATATTTATAAATTCATAAAAAATTATGACTTTAATTATTAAAATTGATAAAGTTTTCCACTGGTTTATAATTTTTTAGAAACTTACCCCGAAATATAATTTTCCCTGTATTGAACATTGCTATTCAGGCCCAAAAGTTACACCCACTTTTTAGACCCAGTAATGTGTCAAGAAGATGATTGGTTAATAATTAAATATTTTCTAATTATCAATAAATCATTTTCTTAACACATCACTTAATCTAAAAAATAAAATTATTATTGTTCTCCTCAATTTTATGTGTGGACTCCACTATATAAATAATAAATCTCAATTATACATTTTTTTGTGGGCCTACAAACTTTCTGGTTCATAAGGTCTTGTTTGGCAAGTGCTTGTTTCAGCTTAAATGTCAAAAAATTATTAAAAAAATCAAAACGTTTATAGCCTATACCAAAAAGTCAAAGATTTATTTTTTTCTCTACTTTTTACACATATTTTCGTAAAAAATTAAAAAATCATTCCAAGTATACTATTTTTTTTTTATCTCATATTTTAACCAAAAAATTAAAAAATTACTAAAATAGTCAGTTCACAAACGAGGCCTAAATTTCAATTTTAAGACTGTATTTGAATTATGAATTTAAGTAGAAATTTAAAAAGAACAAGAAAAAAACATGGGCAAAACGTAAGTAAAAATAGTTATATTTTATTCATAATTCACTTATCTTTTATTTTTTCTTTATAAATTATTATTTAAATTTATGATTCAAATGCAATTTAAATAATTTTTCAGATAAATTTTTGCTTATTAATATGTCTACGAAGTAGAGAGAAATCAGTTAGCCCTTGGCGAAGGATCCAATGCATATAAACACACTCTCTCTCGCATCATTCTCTGTCTCCCTCTCTCTCTTTATGAGCTGAGTTAAAACCGTTCCCATCTCTCTCTCCCTCTCTCTTATAAAGTGTGTAAAGAAGCCAGAAATCCAAACACAAACTCACACAAACGAAACGCATCGAAAAAGATGTTGATTTGATTGTTATAATCCTCTCTCTCTCTCTCTCTCTCTCTCTCTTCCCAGAATCTCTTCTCTTCTCTTCTCTCTGTTTCTCTGTTTTAGCTTCATGTTCGCAGACTTCAACCACATTTCCTATGTGGGAATGACATCGACATCGAATTCAAATCCAGACACTCTCAACCTCAAAAATGATCAAAAACAGACCAAATCCAAAGTTTCATCACCAGCCACTTCAGAATTCCCAGATGGGTCTCAATCTACAGACTCAAATCTTGACAACCCAGATCATGAAAATGGCAAAGAAGAAGAGAAATCTGAGGTAACTGCTTCTGATCAGAAACTCAAATCTGAGGCTGCTGTTGTTGATGATGATGATGATGGGTTTAAGACTCCGACATCGTTGGATCATAAAATTCCTGTGAATACTGAGTGCCCACCAGCTCCCAAGAGACGCAGACAATCACAGTCATCATCACAGTCGATGAAGAGAAAAGCAACCACAACTAAACTTGATCTGAAGGAGGAGATTGAATCGCTGCTGTTTGCTCCAACAATTCGAGATGATTTGGACCGCAAGATCAAGAAAGCTCGAAGAGACGACAGCACAGAATAAATCAATAAATATATATATATATTTTGTTATCGTGCATATGTGAGAAAATTTAGTGGTTTTTTTTTTTTTAGGTGTGAAAATCAAAGTGTTCAAGACTTGGTCAGGACTATCAGATGTATATAAAATCAAAGTGTTCTAGGCTTAGAATTATGTTTTTATTCTCAATTTTCTTTTATCTATTTTTATTTTTATTTTTATTTTTAAGGTTAAATAGATTGTTGGAATGTATTTTGTGTTATTTTGAATGTTGATATTTTAATTATGTCTATTTACTTTCTAATGTGTCCGATTTATGTTTCAACAGCTCTGCCTCCAAAAAATAATAATTTATATAGCCATTCTACGGGACAATAAAAAATTAAAAAATGTTACAAATTCTAAATAAATTATCAAGAGAATTTTTTTATACACACCTCCTATCATATACATCTTTAATTACGTTATTTTTTTTTAAGTTATGAGCAATTTTTCTTTTTAGTTGTGACATTATTTTGAGATCTTTGATTATACTTTATTTGTGTTTAGTTATATATATATTTTTTAGTTATGACTAAAAAAATATAGAATTATGCTATTTTCTTTTGTAATTATAAGGTGTATACGGTACACACTTTTTGAGAGATTTTTTTTCCCGAAATTATCAAATACTTTACTTTAAATACTTACATAACTGTAAGCCACTCATATAAGTATTGTATAAAATATTTGATAATTTATTTGTCTTCATTAAAATTGCCCGTAAAAAATTTATGGAGAAATTTGCCACCAAAGCACCACCTCACCTAAAATTGGAAAAATAGTATAAAAAGAAGGCTTAATTATACACACCATAGATTTGAAATTATAAATAAGTTTTTGATTTTTTCCCCGAGTGAGTAGACTTTGTTTATGTTTAAATGGTCACAACTCTATTTCCATCCCAAAAAAAAAAAAAAATAAATAAATAAATTATATCATGCACATGTGAGAAAATTTAGTGGGTTTTTTTTTTTTTTTTTGTGCGGTGAATTGGAGTGTCTAGACTTGGTCAGGACCGTCAGATGTATATAAAATTTAGGGTACATTTTATTTTGTTATTTAGAATTATGTAATTATTCTGCCGTTGGAATGGTATATATTCTCAATTTTCTTTCATCCATTTTTTATTTTTAAGGTTAGATAGATTGTTGGTGTGCTTTCTGTGTTATTTTGAATGTTGATATTTTAATAGTTTTTAATGTAACCAATTTAGTTATGTCTAAATAAGTTAATAAAACAAAATATCATATTTAACTCATAATCATTACATTTTTTTCTCTCACAAAAATAAAAAAAGCCAAAAATCCAAACCAAACTAGGCTAAAAAAATCCCAACACAAAAAAATTGACTATATTAGCCATTGCCAAACGAAGTTTTAATGTATCCAATTCATGCTTTAACAGCTCTACATAGTTGCAAAATAATAATAATAAAATAAAATAAATCAAAATTTATAGAACCATTTTATACACAATATAATACAATTTCAAAATGCTAATATTTTAAAATATTCTATAGAATACTCACAGGTCCCATCTCATATGGTGTGAGTCACGCCTATATCAGTATTATGTAGAATATTTTATAATTGCTCATAAAAATTTCATCAAGAAATTTGTTACCAAAACACAAATTTAGTGGGCTCACCTCACTTAAAAAAAGATGCTTGGCCACAAGTTTGGTGATAACTTTTCAGTGTCATCCGATTTTTCCAAATTTATAATCTACAGTTAGAATTTACTTACGATGTAACTCCACATACATAAAAAAATAAAAAATGAAAACATAAATATACACCATGGATTTGAAATTATGAATAATTTTTTCAATTTTTTTTTGTCGATGTTTAAATTGTCACAACCCTGTTTCCATTCAAATTTTATCCAATACTTTTGCTTCTGTTATAAAATTCGGATTGAAAAAACATTGGAAACTATTCGAATACCAATTAAATAAATTGAAACTAAATTGATATAATTAAAATATAAAAAATAAAAATGAAACAGATTTTATGAAATTCACTGTCTATTCAACAATTTTTTTTTTCTTTTCTTTTTTGATTAGATTATGTGTATACATATGTAATTAAACATATATATATATATATATATTTATAACTTTTTCTGGTGAGATCTTGATTTGGTGGGGGATTGGTCTAAGAACTGATCTGATTTTGAAAAGTTAAAGTTAGGAAAGATTTAAGAGTGATAAAAGTAAAGACCAAGGAAAAGAGGCAAAGACATCCAGACTTCCAACTTTATTGCAACCAACTTCTTTTGTGATCAAGGTGTTATTCAGTTACAAATAGAGATACATATACATATATATTCTCAAATGTTCAATGAAAATGAGATTTTTCTTCTTTTTCTTCTTTTTTTTCCTTTTCTTTTTATCTTTGTGGGTGTTGTTTTTTGACCTCACAACCAAACAGATCTCCTTACCGAAATCTATGAAACTGGACTGGAGAGCACACAAAAGAATAGATTAAGTCAGCACTTGCACACAAGAAGACAAGAAATGCTGCAGTGACTTGTCCACCCGAGAATACTCCGATTAAGTCAGTAACTTATCTTACAAGATATCAACTCAAATCAAGAGCTTACAAAAGAAAATCACAAACTCAAATCAAGAGTTCACAAAATAAATCGCATACTCAAATCAAGAGTTCGAAATCTTACTTCATAGGACTCTATCTTTTACAAGGATATCAATTATCCAAGACGACTCCTATTTGGATTAAGATCAACCCTTTCAAGAGTCCAATGTGGTTTGACCAAATCTTGGCCCATCAGAATCACCCACGTGGCACTTCGACTAACCACGTAGGCCATGTGGACAACTCAAAATTATGTCCCCATAACTACCCCTAGGTTCTGTTACCACGGCAAACTGAGGTGATGAAATTTATATCGTCTGATCTTCTAACATGTCGGCTAAACAACATGCTAGAAATACTCCTCCGACCGAGATAATGACTCGCTGGCGTCAAGAAACAAGGACTCAAATGTCCACTCATCAAGAACCAAGAACCAAGATTCAAGATTCAAGAATCAAGAATCAAGATGATCCTTTTTGGCCTTCTTGTTCGATGTCGGCCATCTATTCCTACTAAATTTTCACAAATAACGCTAAATTGTGGGTGTTGTTTTTTGACCTCACAAGCAAACAAATCTCCTTGCCGAGGTCTAGGAAACTTAGTTGGAGAGCGCATGGAAGAATAGATTAAGCTAGCACTTGCGCACAAGAAGACAAGAAATACCGTAGTGACTCATCCACCTGGGGGACACTCCAACAATCAAATCAGTAACTTATCTTCCAAGATATCAACTCAAATAAAGAGCTCACAAAATAAATCACATACTCAAATCAAGAGCTCACAAAATAAATCGCATACCTTAGACCCATGGGGTGCCATACTTTTATAATGATCAATGCCCAATTTCTTCTAAAAATCTTACTTTATCGAATTTTATCCATTACAATGATATCAATTATCCAAGACTCATCCTATTTAAATTAAGATCAACCCTCTCAAAAGTACAACCTTACCTAAATAGAAAATCTGTTATTATCTATGATTCTAATCACTCATTCGAACATCTCGAATTCAGATGTGGTTTGACTACATCTTGGCCAATCAGAATTACCTATGTGACACTTCGACTAACCATGTAGGCCACGTAGACAACTCAAAATTATGTCCCCACAATCTTGATGATTAAAGTATCAAAGATTTGAGATTTAACAACATACACATACATGCATGTTTGTATATATATAATAGTAGTGAGTCCAAACATGACATATTTGTGATTATGCGTAACTTTTGGACGGTTGAGCGGTTGAACAAGGATTGAATTAGAAAATTATTTAACAGTTAGAAGTATTTTAGATAAGGTAAAAAGTGGGATAAAACTTTAAAGTTGTAAACTTTATATAATAGAATTGATTATAAACTGATGCCAAGTTTACACCTAGTAAGTGTGGTAAGATTCCTTAAGATTTTTTGTTTTTTTGGAGGAAGAAGTAGCAATGAATTTGGTGATGGTTTTGCATACTAATAATGTTACGTATATCAAATTTTTTTTTAACACTATTAGAATTAGAAATATATGAATTAAGTTCATTTTAAATATGACTCACATTTATACCATACATTTAAATTATTGGTATTTTTCTATGTAATTTTTTTTTTTTAAAATTTTGGAGTAAATAATATTTTTGTTTGCATAGTCATTCTTGGGTGGTATAATTTGATGAGGATAAATTAGACCAATTTTGCATTTGATTTTTAAGAAGCATCATTATCACAATTAATATGTAGGGATACCCAAATAATCATTGCTCGTCTCATATGGCCAAATGCCAAATAATAGTTAGGCAAGTGGTTTTTTTGGTCAAAAAATTACAAAGTCACTAAAAAAATTAAAAAACCAACAACTCATATCAAAAAGTCAAAAATTTCATTTTCTCTCTACTTTTTGCACATATTTTCGTAAAAAGCTAAAAAATCATCAATATACTAATTTTTTTTACATCACATTTTAACCAAAAAATTAAAATATTACTAAAAAAGTCTGTTCTCAAACGAGATCTTTATTCTATTGTTATGATATATAAACCGCACACCTTAATTGGTGTGAATGTGGTCATAAATTTTTTTTTTTAAAAGAATATTCTTTTCATTTAGCAACTGTCACATAAACCTTCAACGACTATTTGAATATTTTTCTCATTCATTAAATTACTCAAATTGTTAATATATATATATATATATATATTGCAAACGTATTGTATTTATATTTACTGCTTAGTTAGTATATATGAAAACTAGCCAATTATCTCTAGTCCCGTTCATCACAATGAGAATGGATTTATGTGGAACATGTTTTTAACTTGTTTGAGTAACTCAATTATCAATAGTTAAAACAAACTGGAAATTAAACGTTCTAAACAATTATTTCTTATATGTTATATGTACTAATTAATATACTAACTAATATATTAACAGATGATATGGCATAATTTTAGAAGTTTTGGATATTTGTAATTTGTATAATAAGTGAAGTCAGTAATAATAACATAACATTAGTTAGTACACTAATATGTATATTAATTAGTGCATATAGTACCATCATTTCCTATAACATTTCAGTTGCCGTTATCATTTCCTATTGGCTATAATCTTGCATTAATTTTCTAATTTTAGCATTAATGACTAGTTGCATTAATTTTCTAATTTTAGCATTAATGACTAGATGTGTAGGTAGTGTAGCCACCAAGGGGTATAAATTTGGCTTGACTCATGTTTGGTCGTGTGATTTTTGCCAAAAATCGAGTCAGCTCATAAGCCAGAAAATTAGGCCCAGGCCAAAGGGATATTCGGGCCTTGAGTCAGGCTAGCGACTTGTGCCAGTCTTGGGCGGACCTAAACAAATTTTTTATTTTTTTTATTAAAATTTTATTCTTTTCTAATAAAAAATGACACTGGCTTCGGACCGGGTTTTGAGTGGGCCTTGAACAAACTGATGGACTAGGCCACGGGCCAGGTCAAGCTTCAAAATGATATCCCAAGCTCAAGCTTAGGGTCCTAGACTAGGCTTGGGCCAGGGTCCTAGACTAGGCTTGGGCCAAGCTCACTCTGGACCACGAGCAAACTTCGGACTACCCACAAATCGTGAACTATTTTTATACTCCTATAACCACCTCATTCCCTAGTGTATAAAATTGCACGGCTCATCATCAACGTCACTTTGAACTTCAATACAATAATTTCTAAAAGGAAATTACAAAATTACCCATCAAGATATTCAAATCTCTTTGATTTTTGTCCCAATATAGACGAAATTACAAGAGGAGTATTTTTTTTACTCCCAATATGGACGAAATCAGGAGAGGGGTATTTTTTTTTTTACTCCACCTAGTGTACAAAGATCTAATAAGCAAATCATCCCCTTCTTGATTTCGTCTCTGTTATTCAAATCTCTTTGCTTTTTTATTTTTTAAATTTTTTTTATTTCTTTAAAAAAATTCAAATTATTTATTTGTTTTTTATTTTTCTAGCTCGTCTAATCAAATAAAAGCTTATAACTTTGTACTAATTTTTTTTAAAAAAAAAAGTTTACTAAAAAGAAAAAAATTACCAAAAAAGAAGTCCTCGAAAAAGCCAATCTCAAATACCTACTTATTTATGAATCTTATATCCTAACATAATTTTATAAATCTTACCATTCTTTTACTTACGCAATTACAAATCAGACACAACTCTTGTTATATGAACGTCAAAATTCACAAAAATGTAAGTTGCACCTCATGTGAGGGCAAGGATGTCATTTGCTAATAATTATTGGCAAAATAAACGTGCAAGTCCGGGGAGCATCTATTTACACACACCACTCTCTCTCTATACACATCCTTCACACACAACTTTTCAACACACTCTCTCATTAAGTGTGTGGGAAGAGGGGATATGGTGTGTGCATATAGAAACTCCCGCATGTCCGTTACTTATGTAGATGCGATAATCTTCACAAATTTGTTTTTATTTCCTTTGTTTTGTACAAGTGGCGTTAGAAATACTCTTCAGAACGTGTTTTGTGCTGTGCTATCCTATCCATCATTCTGCCAGAATCTTTTTAGATACCTTATCTCTACACTACAACAGTGGGGGTCTACTAGTGACGAATTCGTGACTTTATAAGAACTAAAATTTGGAGTAAATTTGTTGACTTTTTGGCTTTCGAAGGGTATTTTTGTAAATGCGAGCGTGCCAGCAAGGATCAATCAGTCCTTATAGAAATGTTAATTGCCAACCAATTATCAGACGATTGTGCTTTAGTTCTTTCAGTCTCAATGAAGAGGACTTTTGCTGGTGGCTTGACTTAGGAGAAATTAAGCAAAATAACAGTTAAATGAAGAGCAATGAAAGTATTTCATTAGAATGAAAACTTACAATGATCCAAACTCAGCCTCGTAGAGGTTTACAGCAATGATCTACTTGAAACTACTCCTATGAATGAAGTGCAGTGCAGGAATTTAAAAGTACAGGAATGTAAAGAGCAGGAATTTAAAGAATAGGAAATGTAAAGACTGGAAAAGGAAATATATAAAGTAAGACTGGTTTGTATGATCTAAGTCTGGGAGTTTTTTCTGGGGTCTTCCCCGCTATTTATACTTCTCAAGGATGACCATCGAACTGCACTTCAAATCGTCGAACTGCTCCTCTATGATCGCTGATCATGCTGCCTTATAAGTAGTTCCACTACGCCATCACTTGCAGTTAGGCTTCCCTCCTATATTTGAATTTGAATCTGAGTAACCGTTGAAGCCACGTCACCTTGCACCTCTTTATTGATCCAATGCTACTCAGATCACGTGAGAACCAATACTAACTGCCACGTGTACGATCAGGATCGAAGACTTGAATAGTCTTCCTATATTACCCTTATTCTGCCACGTGTTGAATTGTAACTGGCTTGTACAAAATATGTAGCCAACATTACCCCCCGCACTAATATACCCAAGACTTGGTGATATTAGTGGATCAAAACCCTTTTCCCCGCGTTTTTTTTAGAACGTGCATGGGGTCTATATTCTGGAAACACAACCTGTTGGCTACATATTTTGTAAAAGCCAATCACAATTCGACGCGTGGCAGAGCAAGGGTAATATAGGAAGACTATTCAAGTCTTCAATTCTGATCATACACGTGGCAGCTAATATTGGTTCTCACGTGGTCTGAGTAGCATTGGATCAGTAAAGAGATGCAAGGTGACGTGGCTTCAACGATTACTCACATTCAAATTCAAATATAGGAGGGAAGCCCAACTGCAAGTGATGGCGTAGTGGAACTACTTTTAAGTCAATATGATCAGCGATCATGGAGGAGCAGTTCGACGGTTTGAAGTGCAGTTCGATGGTCATCCTTGAGAAGTATAAATAGAAGGGAAGGTCCTAGAAAAAACCCCCAGACTCAGATCATACAAACCAGTCTTACTTTACATATTTTCTTTTCCAGTTTTACATTTCCAGTCTTTACATTTACTGTTCTTTAAATTCCTGCTCTTTACATTCCTGTACTTTAAATTCCTGCACTGCACTTCGTTCAAAGGAGTAGTTTCAAGTAGATTGTTGCTGTAAACCTCTACGAGGCTGAGTTTGGATCATTGTAAGTTTTCATTCAAATGAAATACTTCAATTGTTCTTCATTTAACTGTTATTTTGCTTAATTTCTCCTAAGTCAAGCCACCAGTAAAAGTCCTCTTCATTGAGGCTGAAAGAACTAAAACACAATCGTCTGATAATTGGTTGGCAATTAACATTTCTGTAAGGACTAATTGATCCTTGCTGGCACGCTCGCATTTACAAAAACACCGTTCGAAAGCCAAAAAGCCAACATATATTTTTGGCTCGCCCAGTGGGACTAATTGAAATGGCTAAATGAAGAAGACAAGGAGAAAATGAACGCTTGGAAGAAGGCGTAGAAGGAGAGGTAAAAATACCTAATCCAGAGGATAATGTGGTGACACATCCTTTGGAAACTCCCATATTATCAGAACCTATGGTCGAACAGACCAGTACTTTAGGACAAGAACCACATGTTCATAGTATTGGACGAAACCAAGGAATTGGACCATCCACTGTTCCATCTACTCATCCAATAAATCCATGGGATGGCCTAATAGATGCCATGGGATAGCAACTAATGAACACAATGGAAAGGTGGGCAACATCCTTTTTGGATCGAATGAATAACCACCAACTAACAAACACAAGACACATCGAGGAAGTTTTAAATGTCCCTCAACAAAGATTGGCTAGAGATAAACAGCCTATGCAAGTTAATGGACATTCTAATGGTCAAACTAGTAATTAGAACTATGAAAGACCATCACCTCAGTCTTGGTATGAACCCGTTTCGAGGCTTATAGCAGGTAAAAATGCCTTAGTACTCAACAATAAAGCCATGCAAATTGGTGGATCTGGCCCAGTACAAGAAACTGGCATAAGAATGGTCACAAATCCCATGTTCGAAGCCATACCTGGTATAAGGGGGTTCACTAATCCCTTATTCGAATTTATACCCGGGGGGTTGGAAGGTTTTCCTGTAAATGGAAGAGACACAACACCTGTTCCAGCACCTTTCGCAGGACAGGCTCAAAGGGGTTACCCACACCCTCAGCAGCAACCTGCACCACAGGGACAACCAGTCCCAAATGTACCACCTTATGGACCAAGAGGACCACAAGCACAAGTTTGTCAACCAAATCCTGTGTTTGTCTCTCCAGTAGTGGTTCAGCAGGCACAAAATATGGTCCCTAGGGACCAAATTACTGATATTGTTATGGAGATGTGTGGACCGATGGCTACGGGGGTCCAGACTCCTGTATACAGAAAAGCATACCCAAAATGGGTAGATAAGGCACATGAATACCCAAGGGGGTTCAGGATACCAGATTTTACCCTTTTTCTATGGGAGTGGAAACCAATCAACAGTAGAGCGTATTGCTAGGTTTGCTGCTCAATGCGGTGAATTTACTAACCATGACTATATGAAACTAAGATTATTCCCAAATTCTCTAACTGGGGGAGCATTTGTATGGTACATTAACCTTACACCTGGCTCCATTCAAACTTGGCAACAAATGGAAGAGGCATTTCATGCCCAATTCTTCCAATCGGAGCCAGAGGTTTCCATGGCAGACTTGGCAAGATTGAGTCAAAGGCCTGAAGAAAAGGCTACTCAGTTTATTGCTAGATTTAAAAGGGCTCGAAATAAATGTAGAGTCATCCTGCTAGAGCCAGAATTCGTAAGATTGGCTCAAAATGGTTTAGAGTTCAGGCTTCGAAAGAAGTTTGACTCAACTGAATTCAGAGATTTGGTGGAACTAACCTATAAGGTGTCTAGGTATGAAGCATTACTAGAGGAGGAACAAGATCGAAATAATGCATCGTACAAGACATATTATAGGGATCCTAATTATGAGATCGATGCAGCAGAGATTGTGGGCAAAGAACCTGTGATCTGTGAGGATACAACAATTGACAAGCAATTTAAAAAGAAAGACCTTCACAGAAAGTACTTTTTCGATTTAACAAAGGCAGATGATATTTTTGATTATTTGCTTGCGGCCAACTTCCTTAAGTTACCTAAAGGAGTAAAACTGCCATCTCCAGATGAACTTAAGGGAAAAGTATATTGTAAATGGCATAACTCTTGGTTTCACTCGACTAAAAATTGTATTGTTTTTCGAGACAGGATCCAATAACAAATTCGGAAAGGAAGTTTGAAATTCCCAGCCAAAACAGAAAAGGCCGTGGGGATCGACAGTAATCCATTTCCAGAAGTTAGAAAGGTGGCAGCCAATGTCATTATGTCAGACTTCCAGAACTTGTCCTTGACAGAATTGGAAGAAGATAATGTGCAGATGCATGTTGCTAACCAGACAACCATCAAAAGGGACACCAGAAATCTGCCAGTTATTGGACAAGGTTTCTCACACCAGAGGGAACACTCTGATGAAGAATCACTGGATGATGATTCCTTAGAGGCAGTAATAATGCAAAGGATGTGTCCCAGGTGCAAACTGAGTTATAAATGGTTGAAGGGGCTTCCAATTGATGGGAAACAATACTACAGGGATGTGCAGAGACGCCCTAAACCAATCAATGCTTATAACAAAAGGCCGTATCCGGCTAGTGTTAGGCAGCAGCCATTGGTAGTTGAACTAGCAGTCGATAGAATGTATGCTAAAGGCAAGAGGCCTTTGTATGAGTCCAGGCCACCTAACTATTACAGAATAGAGAGCAGTCATTCTGAAAGTAGACTGGAGAAGAGTTCAGGTTATGGGATCAAAGCCAGAGATTGGCCCCCTAGACCAACCTCACGCAGGACAGAAAGTGGCCACTTTCATCGAAGGCCTGAATCAGGCTCGAAACATGAGGTTAGGACCAAGCAATTGCCCTCACAGCCAGCTTTGAAGATGGCTTCAAAGGTAGAAAGAAGCAGTTCAACATCTAAGTCAGTAAGTTCGTGGGTACCTGGAGTTCCAGATTGGTTTGTGATGCAGAACAAACCTAGGGAAGTGCCTACTCAAAGAGATGCTGGAAACCAAGGAAGGATGGTTAAACCTCCTTTGGTGGCTCCGAACAATTGGGTATTGCTTAAACACCCAAAGACGAAGGAACCAGATATGGTCCCAGTCATTTTGAGATCACAAAGAAGAAAGATTCAGCGCAGGTACACTCAGTACCAGAAAGATATGAAAGAAAATGGAAAGAGCTCTTCATTGGTCCAGACAGAAGGAAATAAGACTCCAAGGTTAGACCATACTCCAAAGATAACTTTACAAAGCAAGGTGGGTTGCAGCAGAGAACAGTTGGCCAAGGTTCATTCTGAACTAAAAGCCAGAGAGAAATCTAGCTTAGCAGGATTGGAGAAAGCTCTGATGGAGAGTGATAGCGAGACAGAAGAAGAAATTGGCATAGGCCAAAAGAAAGAAATGGTGGAGAAAGAAATGTTCGAAGCCTTCATGGCTGAGCAAACATTTTTGGTTGAAAAACCAGTTGAGAAAGATCCTTCGAAGGAATCAGTTAGCAACGAAGTGCCGGAGTGCAGCATGGAGAATGCTTCTGAAGTAACTGAACAAGGTGGCCAAGAGGGGAAACAGGTGCAGCCAGCCATCCAATTTGGCTCATTTCTTCCAGTATCAGTCAATATGGTACACATACTGCCTCATGAGTTCCAGGCTGGAGATGAGGACCAAGATGGTCAAGAAATTGATCCTATTCCTATCTCTAGTGAAGACTCACAAGTGAGTATGGTACAAGATGATTCTGGAATGGCTACCCCGATGGAAACTGAATATGAGAGTGAAAAAGAGGTAAGCATTAACCTCTCATATCCCTTTGAGTATCCCTCGAATTCTATGACACAACATATCAAGCCTTTGTACATCAAGGTTTTCTTCGACGGGATACAATTGAACCGAGTCCTGATAGATAATGGGGCAGCAGTGAATTTACTACCGAAATCTTCTTTGAAGAAACTAGGAAAAAAGAATCCTAGGTTAATCCCAACTAGCACAACCATCGCTGGCTTTGTTGAAGACAAACAGATGGCTCAGGGAATTCTACCCATCAACCTGAGTGTGGGAACCAGGGATTGCATGACAGCATTCTTCGTAATCGACAGTAATGCTAAATACAATGCTTTACTTGGGAGAGATTGGATTCACACTAACAAATGTGTGCCTTCCTCTTTGCATCAAAAAATTATGATGGCCTTAGGCAATGGAGAGACAGAAGAAATTGATGCAGATCCTCAACCTTTCATAGCCTGTATAGACTTTGTAGAGGCCAAACTGTATATTGAGGGAGTGACACCACTCAGTATACTGAGGAAACCTGATGGCTCAGCCGAAGTGACGGCTGATGAGGAAATGACACACCTGAAGCACTTAGTCCAGGAGAGTACTGATGAGGAGGTTGTCGTTAAGGATGACAATGATGCCTGGTTGTAGGCAAAGAAATGAAACACAATAAGCCAAGTCTTTGGCTCTAATTAAATTCTCAACATTGGATGTAAAATCAATAGTCCAGAAAGTACAGGATCAAGAGAGAGAAGCCATGATAATTGGCTGCAAGCAGAAGTAGCAACAGGTCAAAGTTTTGACCCTTGATAAATACTGTGCATTGGACATTGAAATAAAAGTCCAGGAGATACAGGAAGAGGAAGCCTTGTGGACAGACTTTGTCTATGAGGAGGAGGGCAAAGATGTTGAATTAAAGAACCTGGGAGCAGAACAAAGTGGAGAGATTGCTTCGAAGATAAAAGAAATCAAAGAAGAAGCCTCAGTAAGTTCTCAGACACAAGACCCCTTAGAAGAAGTAAATTTAGGGGAAGGTTCTTTACAGCAGCCCACCTACATAAGTGCTTATCTGAATGTTCTGGACAGGGACCAGTTGTTGGTTATTCTAAAGAGATATAAAGATTGCTTTGCATGGTCTTATAATGAACTACCAGGATTGGATAGGTCATTAGTGGAACATAGGCTCCCTATGAAACTTAACTTCAAGCCATACAAGCAAAAACCAAGAAGAATGAGTCCAGAAGTAATTCAGAAAGTCAAGGAGGAGATTCTTAGACTACTCAAAGCAGGCTTTATTAGGACAGCCAGGTATGTAGAATGGCTATCTAATATTGTGCCTGTGGTTAAGAAGAACGGTAAAATGAGGGTATGCATTGATTTCAGAAACTTGAATTTAGCAACTCCAAAAGATGAGTACCCCATGCCTATAGTGGATCTATTGGTAGATAGTTCAGCAGGACATCAAGTTTTATCAATGATGGATGGGCACTCTGGTTATAACTAGATCTGCATTGCAGAGGAGGATGTCCACAAGATAGCATTCAGATGTCCTGGAAATATTGGCACTTTCGAATGGGTTAAAATGCCATTTGGCCTGAAGAATGTTAGAGCTACATATCAGAGGGCTATGAACACTATCTTTCATGACCTCATTGGAGGATATTTAGAATGTTATATTGATGACATTGTAGTGAAATCCCAGTCCATGGAGGAGCATCTGTTTCACTTAGAAGCAGCTTTTGAAAGAATGAGGAGGTTCAAGTTAAAACTCAATTCCCTTAAGTGTGCTTTTGGTGTGTCATCTGGGAACTTCTTGGGTTATGTAGTGCACAAGAAAGGAATACAGATTGATCAGAACAAAGCTAAAGCCATCATTGAAGCCAGGCCTCCATCAAGTAAGAAAGAATTACAAAGGTTTCTTGGACAGGTTAACTTTCTTCGAAGGTTTATTTCTAACACTGCAGGGAAAACTAAAGTATTTTCTTCCTTGTTAAGGCTGAAAGATGAAGAGGAATTTGTGTAGACAACAGAGCATCAAATTGCTTTCGAATGTATCAAAGCCTACTTGGCCAACCCTCCAGTGTTGATGCCACCAAAGGGTAATAAGCCCTTGAAGTTGTACATAGCTGCAGCAAAAGATTCATTGGGAGCTTTCTTGGCCCAAGATAATGAAGAAGGCAAGGAGCAAGCTGTTTATTATCTTAGTAGGTTTTTAAATTCTTGTGAATGTAAATATTCAGCTGTTGAAAAGCTGTGTCTTGCTTTGTACTTTGCTACAATGAAATTAAGATACTATCTTTTACCTACAACTGTCTTGGTAATTGAAACCACAGAATTGGTTAAGTACATGTTATCTAGACCTATGTTGAGGGGAAGAATTGGCAAGTGGATACTAGCCTTATCAGAATTTCATCCAGAATATGTCCCTCAAAGGGCAGTAAAAAGGCAAGTTTTAGCCAATTTTCTGGCAGACCATCTATCTCAAACAGAGAGCCAAGAGATAATGGAACTTGGTATGGCTAGTGTTGAGGCATGGCAGATGTGGTTTGATGGGTCAAAAGCCAATGGCTTAACTGGGATTGGTATTGTAATTAGGTCTCCACAAGGAGTAGAAACCACACATGGTTTCAGAGTGGATGAAGCTACCTGTTCTAATAACCAAGCTGAATATGAAGCCCTAATAGTGGGACTAGAAATTCTTGTTGGATGACAAGTTCATGCAGTTAACATATTTGGAGATTCTCAATTGGTGGTTAACCAAGTGAAAGGAATTTTCAAGTGTCAAAGCATAAGCATTTTGCCATACTATGTTGTTGCATTACATCTGCTTTCTTAATTTCAAATAGCAAATGTAACTCATGTTTCAAGATTCTTGAATAATAGAGCTAATGATGTGGCTCAGAAAGTTTCGAACTTCAAGAGAAGGGATAATGCCCAAAGGAACATAAGCCAAACAACATATCAGAAATTGATACCACCTTTGAATAAAAGGAATGTGGTCTTGGAAGTCAATCATAATGGCTTACAAGAACAAGATTGGAGGCATCCAATAATGCAGTACTTGGCTGGTCCATCTTCGAAGGCCAGCAGGAAAATTAAATTGCAGTCTATGCAATATATGATATACGGTAATGCTCTTTACAAAAGGGGGGGAGACGGCTTATTGCTGGAGTGTTTAGGTCCAAAAGAAGCATTAACAGCTATGGCTGAGGTTCATGAAGGCATCTGTGGTGCTCATCAGCCTGGTGTGAAGATGAGATGGTTGCTTCGAAAGCATTCCTACTATTGGCCAACTATCCTTAAAGACTGCATAGAGTATGCAAAGGGTTGCCAGGCATGCCAAAAGCATGGCACAATAAGACATGTGCCCATAACTGACCTATATGCAGTAGTAAAGCCTTGGCCATTCAGAGGATGGGCCATGGATATGATGGGGAATATACACCCACCTTCTTTGAAGCATCATTGTTTCATTCTGGTGGCCACTGATTACTTCACTAAGTGGGTCGAAGCTAAGCCATACAAGGCTGTAGACCAGACTGAAGTTATTGGATTTATTAAGGATCTAATCCATAGATTTGGCATCCCACAAACTATAACTGTGGATAATGGGACTGTGTTCGATGAGAAGATGGTGAAGTCCTTTGTGGCAGAATTTGGAATTAGTCTCATTAATTCCACCCCATATTATGCACAAGCCAATGGTCAAGCTGAATTATCCAATAAGTTCTTGAAAAAAGGAATACAAAAGGTTGTGGAGGACAATCCTAGGGATTGGCATAACTTATTGTTGGATGTGTTGTGGGCTTACAGAACCTCCCCAAGGTCAAGCACAGAAGTCACTCCTTATGCCTTAGTGTATGGGCATGATGCAGTGTTACCTGTGGAGATCAATGTTAAGTCCTTGAGGATGAGATGCCAAGACCAGCTAAATCCTGAGCAATACCATCAGAGTATGTGCTTGGAATTAGAAGGCATAGATGAAGCCAGAATTCTGGCATTAAACAGCATTCTCTTGCAAAAGAAGAAAGCAACCAAAAATTACAATAAGAAGGTCAAATACATTGGCTTTGATGAAGGTGATTTGGTATGGAAGACAATACTCCCAATAGGAATTAAAAGCCATAAGTTTGGTAAATGGTCACCTAATTGGGAAGGACCATATCAAATTCATAGAGTTCTGCCTTTTGGAGCATACCATTTGAGAAATTTGAATGGTGTGCATCCCAAAAAGATTAATGGCAGATATTTGAAGTCTTATTTTCCAATTATTTGGGAAACACAAGGAATAAAATAAACGCTAAGTATAAGAACACAAGATTACTCAGATGATAGACAAGAATTTGTTTTTTCATAAAGAGTCAAATACATTGTGCCACAAATTGGCCCAAAAATCATTACAATGTTTTAATTGTTTTTGTACAACAGATTTCCTATTGGTAAATTATGAAAATAGTTGAATAGCTGTAGCCATTTCTCATTTTCTATCGGCCAGTCCTTGGTTGGTGATGTGCAATTTGGTCTCAGTTTGGACCAAGGCCTGGTTTACTGTAGTTAGCTCCTCCTCAAGTTGAGCTTTCTTCTCCAGCAGCTGAATTCGAAACTGAGAGGCAGAGGAGTGTTGTTCCTTAAGATCTGACACTTCAGTATGCACTTGGGAAACAAAACTCTGGTTTCTAGCCAATTTCTCATCTGCAGCATTGGCAGCATAACAAATGCTGATGTAGAAGTCGATAGTAGTTGCAGCCTGGGATAGATGACTTGAGACATTCATGCCGGACTGCTCAGCAATTTTGCAGCACTGAAGGAACCCATTTCTGATGATAGGCCTTTGTAGAGCCTCGAAGGGAATTCTCGAAAAGGAGATTAACAGTTCCAGGCAAGTGTCTAAGTCTATCAAAGGTACAAAAGGCTGGCTGCTAGAGGAAGAAGAGCTCTCAAAAATTTCCAACAAAGAGTCAGCCAAAACTAATGGCTCAGCTTCCTCATTGAATGTTGGAGAGGTAGAGGGTATGTCGAAGAGACTAGCTAGTCTTGCTTCGAAGACATCAACCTCATCCATAGACATAAGGGGGGCAGAAAGAGTTATGGTGGAAGACACAGAAGACTGCCTAGAGATAGGAGAAATAGGTGAAGCATCTTTAGCAGTCTCCATGGTCCTAGCCACCAATGAATCAAGTGAAGAAGGGCTGGAGCTAGGTAAAGGTGAGAAATTACAGGTTGGAGGGCTACCAGCACCCTCAATAGGGGAATCAACTGCCATCAGAGAGGGAGTAGCAGTTGGAACTTCCTTGGAAGGAGGAGGAAGAGCAAGGCTCGAAAGAGAGGTAAACTGAGGGAGGTCAAAAGTTAAGGAAGGAAGGTATGGCTTTAAGCCAAGAAAAGGAGATGCTGGAATGCTTGGCCTCAGAGAAGATACAGAAAGTGTAGGCTTGGGAAGTGGGAGTATGATTTGAATGGTCTTCACATGTTGCATCTGATCAACTTCAACTGAAACTGAGGGAGTCCTCATTGGAAGAATAGGCTCAGTAATTGTTGCTGCAAGAAACAAGAAGTGTAAAGTGGTGTCAGGTCTCAATATCAAGAAATTGGCAAGAAGAGAGTAGAGACACGAAAGAAATTACTTGTTTTAGAAGTATTGGCGATAATGGGAGAGCTACTAAGGGAATGTGCTGCCTTCTTGCAGCTCCCCTTTCGATGGCATCAGCAGCAGCAGCCTCATCTCTTAGGAATTGCTGCTGTCGTCTCTTCTCAGCCCTCTCGAAAACAATTAATGCCTTGGAATGTTCTTATTCTACTGCCTTGGCAGCTGCTTCATGGATGGGAGCTTCAACCAAGTCAGTAGCTGAAGCAGTCACTTTCTTTCTCTTTTCCATTGCTTCGGCAATTGTCTCGGAATCAGAGTCTTCGACGAAATCAGAAGGAGAGACAGTCATCTTTCTTATCTTTTTTCTTTGTATTGGTATTGTTTGCTCCTTCTCAATTTCCTTCTCAACTTCTTCAGTCTGAGATCCAGATTCCCTAGGAATGAGCTCCTCTTCTACCTCTCTAGCAGCTGTCTCATCTTGAACCAAGTCAATCACTCTTTTCTTTCTTTTCAAGGGCGACACCTGCTCTTGATCTTCTTCTTCTTTTGCTTCCTCTGCTTGAACCTCAGATGTTTCCTTTTCTAGCTCAAGGAGTCTCCTTTTCTTCTGTTGTTGACCACCTTCACAAGAGAAGAACTAAGAATAAAATTGTAGGCATTATAGAGAAGGTCAAAGAAAAGAAACAAAGGTATATACCTTTTTTTGAGGCAGCCCGAGTGATTCTTGGGGGAGTTGAGGCAGTAGGAGTAGATCGGGTTGTAGCATGCACTACAACTGGAACAGTGGAAGAAGTAACAATTTCAGCTCCTTTGGGTTTGGGCACATCTAACACCTTTAGTAGGTTTTGAGAAAAAATGGCCAAGTAGACTTCCATGTTGGTCACCCACCAGTTCTGGTATCTCTTCAGTAGGGTACCTTGAGGAAGGAAAGGGATATACTCGAAATTGACGAAGTCGTCGATAAATTTGGAAGTTGCCTCTTCTAACCTAGACCTCTGAACTTTCAGATCCCTCCTGGTAAGACTGAGATTGGTGTTGCTGCAGAGAGGTACTGGGACCCCTTGTGTGAAGCCAAATTGTCTAGCAAATTGGGCAGGACAGTAGGGCTCAGCGATGCATTTGTAGGCTCTGGGATTCAAGGTCCCGATAAATAACTCTCTGGGGATCAGAATGGAAGCCGATATATCCTTGTGAACAGGTGAGGCACAGAGCCTGTCACTTAGAAAATTCCTCAACCAAGACGGACCAATGGTGGGTTCGAAGGGAGGGAAACGGTAAGTAAGAAGGGAAGCTGGAAGTTGGTGGAAGAAAGAAAAGTAAAAAGCAAAAGTAGAAGGATAAAGTGAAGCATTGGCCAGTCTTATGCCATGAGTAAGAGAGTGTAGCCCAGAAAATTTAAGGCATTTGGATTGTAACTCAGTGAAATAGGCAAAAAGCCAAAGCTGAAGGATCCAGAATGGCCCCCCTTGATTAGCATCTAAGGGTTTCTCACAGAAAAGGGAGCAGACCCTATATACGTGGCCTAGAACATGTGGGGCTAAGGCCACCTTTTTATGTAGAACAAGGGCTTTGGCAAGAGGAGCAAATTCAGGCATGATTCTCTGAGAGGAGGTGTAGAAGAGGAATTTGCAAAGCCAATACAATAAGAAAGAAAAGAATTCCCTATCAGTCACAAGGCCCTCTCTTTTATTCTCAGCCTTGGCGAAATCACTATAGGATGAGTTAAGAAAGGGGAGGGAGAAAGGAACTGCAGAGTCAGGGTAATTTGGCCCAATGGGGGTACCAATGGGGGATAATCCTAGTAGATGGCAAATGTCAAGAACAGTAGGGGCTTTCATCCCACATCTAAATTGAAAGAAATTAAAGATGGGATTCCAGAAACACAAAGCAGCAGGAATTAGAAAAGGGTCCTCTGAGATAGTTACCCTGGATAGTCAGAGAGCATCGAGAAGGCAGAGCTCTTGAAGGTCCAGAGTTCTAGCAGGGACAACCCGGTCGTACCATTCTTGCCACTCCGGTCTCACCGTGGGCCAACATCGGTGGGAGCGATTCATCCTCCAGTTCCTCCAGTCAAGACCACCTTCGTAAAGAAGACATTGGTTTTCCAGACGAGGATATAGGGTTGGGAGCTCAGTAAGGATCTCCTTGAAAATGGGCCCAAGTACGTAGTCTTGCTGCATATGGCGACGAGAGAAGAAGATACGCCCATCGATAGCGTTTTTTTCCCCAGCTTTGTACTTCTCACATTTTGCATCAATGAGCCTCTTCAGGGCTACAGATGAACTCACACGCTCTACGACGGGCACGTTCAATGAAGAGGAAACCATTGGTAGTTCGCTTTTTCAGAAAGTAAAGCTGAGAAAGAGAGTAGGGAGAAATGGAAGATTGATAGAAAGAAGGGTTTGTGCGTTAAAATAGCAAGTGATTTCAGAGCACGAAACAAAAGGGTTTTAAAAGCTTTTGTGTCTGAAAAATATATTGCGTAAGTCGTTAAGTACTAGAAGTACAAATACGAAAAGTTTCTTTCAATATTGATACTTTTGGAGGGAAAAACACAGCCCAGATGCTGAGACTAGCTTTGAAGTAAGGTATTTGGCTTCAAAACCAGATTTTGGCGCCAAAAGTCAAATAACATCGGCTTCGAAACAGAGAAGCCGGCTTCAAAGCACATTCCATACTTAAGGATGCAAGAATGCTCAAGTATTTGTTTACTTCAGAAAGTGAAGTCCTTCGAAACAAAACTTAAGGCCTCTTAAGGATGTGAATTGTTGTTCGAAACATCAAAACCAATAGTTGGTTGGTGCATATACAGAAAGACTTTGCCTTTTGGACTAAAAAAGATTGAACTATTGTTCGAAGTAAAGATGGTCAATTTTAAAACTAAATTGATCATATTAACCATGATCAGATGTTGGTTATGGCTGAAACAAGCTTTAAGTATAAGATTGCTAAATTCGAAGAATTGTTTTTAGATGAAAATCAGCAAAAAATGTCAACCGTATTCCATAAATTGGAAAGGTTCATGTTGATTCTTAGTGTTTCATTTTTGAAACAATTGAGTCCATATTCGATGAATAAGATTGTTCAGTTCGAAACTCTGAATTGGCTTTTAAAGACAAAAGGAAACGGGGTCAAACAATGCCAAATACAGAAGAATTTTGTTTACATTCAAGCCAAGGCAATTATATCGAATAACCCTATCTGGGTATAAATTCAAGCTCATAAAAATAAGGAATGGAATAAATAACAAGATCATGAAATTTAGTCCAACAATGATCAATGAATTTTTGTTCTTTCTTTATTATATCTTCTATTTCTTCTAACGTTGGCTGCATGAGTTGATGTGCTCTCACTTCGTAGTAGAGCTCTTCAGCCTTTATTTCGAAAGCTTCTTCTCTCAATCTTTGTTCCAATTCGTCTATGACTAAATCATCCCAATACGCAGAATCTTTATTCTTGAAATCATCGAATTCTTTGATGAAGTTCTCTGCTTCGTACTGGGCATGAATTCGAAGAGACGAAAGTTGGTCTAAAGATTGTGTAGTGGCCATAGAATTTCGATGCCAGTAGAGGAGCAATGGAAGTTGGTCCAAGAACATATGAAGTTCTGCTTGGGCAAGGGGATTAAGGACATGGCCACTAGTCAAAATATCACAAGCCCATTGAAGGTTCTTGAGAGGGACTTCGTCCTCAAGAACATTGAAAGGCAAGTGAGAGAAAGCGGCAAGCAGAAGTTGAGCTTGTTTCCACTCAGTTGGAGTAGGGGATGGTGGAGGTTTGTAAGGTGGAAAGACTTTATCCATGGAAAGGGCAAGTCTCAGTCTCTCTGTCCAGCAAAGAGTTGGCGGAGGAAAAGGTATGGATGCTTCTGTTTCAAAAGATGGAGAAAAAGGTGTGGATGCTTCAACTTCAGGAGATGGAGAAGAAGGTGTGGATGCTTCAACTTCAGGAGATGGAGAAGAAGGTGTGGATACTTCTATTATGGGAGATGGCACGGGAGCAGAAGGAACAAAGGCATTAATATAATCAAGCCAGTCAGAAGAACAAATCTTCGCCTTCTAGGCTAAGAATGATGGGTTGTACCCTTGTGCTTCTTCTAGGCGCCGGGCAGCGTGCACTATTTTTGTAGGCATGGAGGATGTGTACCATGCTACAAGCAGACTCTCCTCCAAACTACGTCGATGGTCAATGGGCATGTAGGGGTAGACCACTGAACTTCGAGCGTAGAAAGGAAATTCTAAAGGGTCAGTGAACTCAACAAAATGATGGTTGATTCGTTCCCTCAAATCACAGGTCTTAGGTGTTGACCAGCTTGTCCAGTCAGAAACCCCCAGAAGAGGAAGAAGTTGCAGCTTTATCCCATGCAGAGGTTTGTGAAGAAGAGTTTCCCAAGTCCATATTTATAACTTTCTGAATTAAAGGTTTGAGAGCAGTTTGTTCGAGGTATAAGGGGGGAGTTAGAGGAAGAACTTCTTGTATCTATATCTGTAACTTTTTGAATCGAAGGATTAAGGGCAATGTGTTCGTAATCCAAAGGTTGGTAATTTGCAAGGGCTTCCATGACCTGAATACAGAAAGGTGGGTAGAGATGGCTAATTAATGCGTGGAAGTTCTTTCGAGGAAGGGCAGCATCATCGTATGACTCTTCGTGTGCTCGATCAATGGAGGAAAAAATTGATTCGGCCATGGAAAATGTATCAGTCTGTTCGAATACTAAGGTGGTGGAGGTATTCAAAAGATTGAAAGAGAGTTTTAATGCATATGATGAATGACAGTTGCATTCCTAGGGGAATGCAAACCCTATGCACGTTCTAAAAAGCGCGGGATAAAGGCTTTGATCCACTAATATCACCAAGTATTGGGTATATTAGTGCGGGGGGTAATGTTGGCTACATATTTTGTAAAAGCCAATCACAATTCGACGCGTGGCAGAGCAAGGGTAATATAGGAAGACTATTCAAGTCTTCGATCCTGATCATACACGTGGCATCTAATATTGGTTTTCACGTGGTCTGAGTAGCATTGGATCAGTAAAGAGATGCAAGGTGACGTGGCTTCAACGATTACTCACATTCAAATTCAAATATAGGAGGGAAACCCAACTGCAAGTGATGGCGTAGTGGAACTACTTTTAAGTCAGCATGATTAGCGATCATGGAGGAGCAGTTTGACGGTTTGAAGTGCAGTTTGATGATCATCCTTGAGAAGTATAGATAGAAGGGAAGGTCCTAGAAAAAACCCCCAGACTCAGATCATACAAACCAGTCTTACTTTACATATTTTCTTTTCCAGTTTTACATTTCCAGTCTTTACATTTACTGTTCTTTAAATTCCTGCTCTTTACATTCCTGTACTTTAAATTCCTGCACTGCACTTCGTTCATAGGAATAGTTTCAAGTAGATTGTTGCTGTAAACCTCTACGAGGCTGAGTTTGGATCATTGTAAGTTTTCATTCTAATGAAATACTTCAATTGTTCTTCATTTAACTGTTATTTTGCTTAATTTCTCCTAAGTCAAGCCACCAGTAAAAGTCCTCTTCATTGAGGCTGAAAGAACTAAAACACAATCGTCTGATAATTGGTTAGCAATTAACATTTCTGTAAGGACTGATTGATCCTTGCTGGCACGCTCGCATTTACAAAAACACCATTCGAAAGCCAAAAAGCCAACACAACCGTCACTTATTGATGATCATTTGCATTAATTCTCTTTCAATCTTTTGAACACCCCAATACCTTAGCACTCGTACAGACTGATACTTCTTCTATGGCCGAATCAACTTTCTCCTCCACTGATCGCGCACACGAAAAGTCATATGATGATGCTGTTCCTCCTCGAAAGAATTTTCATGCATTAATTAGTCACCTTTTTCCATCTTTCCATATTCGGGTCATGGATGCCTTTGCAAATTATCGACCTTTGGATTTCGAACACTTTGCCCTTAATCTTTCAATTCAGAAACTTGCGAATATAGATACAAGAAGTTCTTCCTCTGACTCACCCTTGTACTTCGAACAAATTTCTCTCAAACCTTTGATTCGGAAAGTTGCAAATATGGACTTGGGAAACTCTTCTTCACACACCTCTGCATGGGATAAAGCTGCAACTTCTTCCTCTTCTGGGGTTTCTGACTAGACAAGCTGGTCAACACCTGAGACTTGTGATTTGAGGGAACGAATCAACCATCATTTTGTTGAGTTCACTGACCCTTTAGAGTTTCCTTTCTACGCTCGAAGTTCAGTGGTCTACCCCTGCGTGCCCATTGACCATCGACAAACCTTCGCCTTTTCCCACTCCAGCTGAGCGAAAGCAAGCTCAACTTCTGCTTGCGGCTTTCTCTCACTTGCCCTTCAATGTCCTTGAGAATGAAGTCTCTCTCAAGAACCTTCGATGGGCTTGTGACATTTTGACTCGAGGTCATGTCCTCAATCCCCTTGCCTAAGTAGAAGTTCACATGTTTTTGGACCAACTTCCGTTACTCCTCCACTGGCATCGAACCTCTATGGCCACCACATAATCTTTAGACCAACTCTCGTCCCATCGAATTCATGCCCAGTACAAAGTAGAGAACTTCATTGAAGAATTCGATGATTTCAAGAATAAGGATTCTGCGTACTGGGATGACTTGGATATAGACGAATTGGAACAAAGATTGAGAGAAGTGGCTTTCGAAATAAAGGCTGAAGAGCTCTACTACGAAGTGAGAGCACACCAACTCATGCAGCCAATGTTAGAAGAAATAGAGGATAGAATAAAGAAAGAACAGAAATTCATTGATCATAGTTGGACTAAATTTCATGATCTTGTTATTTATTTCATTTCCTATTTTTATGAGCTTGAGTTTGTACCCAAATAGGGCCATTCGATGTAATTCGTTTTGCTTTAATATAACTAAAACTTTTCTTTTGTTTGGCATTGTCTCCGTTTGTCTTTAAAAGCAAATTCAGGACTTTGAACTGAACAATCTCATCCTTCGAACCTGGACTCAATTGTTTTAAATGAAACACTACAAAGAACCAATTATGAACTTTTCCAATTCATGGACTAAAGTTGACAATTTTGGCTGTTTTTCAATTAGAATCAGTGCTTCGAATCTAGCAATCTCACACTTAAAGCTTGTCTCAACCATAACCAACATCTGATCATGGTTAGTATGATCAATTAGTTTTAAATTGACCATCTTTTGCTTCGAACAACAATTCATGCTGCTTTAATTCAACAGACAACCCTTTTTTTTATAAACCAACTATTGGTTTTGATGTTTCGAACTCCAATTCCCATCCTTAAGGAGTCTCGAATTTTGCCTCGAAGGACATTACTTTCGTTAAGAAACCTAAAACAGGTCTTTAAAACCTTTGAAGTAAAACAAACACGTGAGTATTCTTACATTTTTAAGTACGGAAATGTGCTTCGAAGCCGACTTCTTTGTTTCGAAGCCGTTGTTTTTTGGCTTTTGGCGCCAAAATCTGGCTTTGAAGCCAAATATTTTACTTCAAAGCTAGCATCAGCATCTGGGCTGTGTTTTTCCCTCCAAATACTATCAATATTTGAAGGAAACTTTTCGTATTCGCACTTTTAGTGCTTAACGAACCCAGCATTATATATCCCCCAAACACAAAGGCTTTTGAAACCCTTTTATTTCGTGTTCTGAAATCATTTACTCGCTCAACACACAAACCCTTTTACCTCTGCCGATCTTCCACTTCCCTCTACTTCCTTTCTCAGCTTCACCTTCTGGAAAAGCATACTATCAATGGCTTCTTCTTCGGTGCCAGTCATAGAGCGTACGAGCCCATCCGTAACCCTGAAGATGATCATTGATGCAGAATGCGAGAAGTACAAAGCTGGGGAGAAAAGCACTATCGATGGACGAATCTTCATCCCTCATCGTCATGTGCAGCAAGAATACGTGCTTGGGCCCATATTCAAGGAGATCCTTACCGAGCTCCCAGCCTTATATCCTCGTTTGGAAAACCAATGTCTTCTTTACGAAGGTGGTCTTGACTAGAGGAATTGGAGGATAAACCGCCCCTACCGATGCTGGCCTACAGTGAGACCGGAGTGGCAAGAATGGTATGACCGAGTTGTCCCTGCTAGAACTCTAGACCTTCAAGAGCTCTACCTTCTTGATGCTCTCCGACTATCCAGGTAACTATCTCAGAGGACCCTTTCTTAATTCCTGCTGCCTTGTGTTTTTGGAATCTTATCTTTAATTTCTTTCAATTTAGATGTGGGATGATGGCCCCTACTGTTCTTGACATTTGCCATCTACTAGGATTATCCCCCATTGGTACCCCCTTTGGACCAGATTACCCTGACCCAGTAGTCCCTTTCTCCCTCCCTTCTCTTAACTCATCCTATAGTGATTTCACTAAGGCTGAGAATAAAAGAGAAGGCCTTGTGACTGATAGGGAATTCTTTTCTTTCTTATTGTATTGGTTTTGCAAATTCCTCTTCTGTACCTCCTCTCAGAGAATCATGCTTGAATTTGCCCCTCTTGCCAAAGCCTTCGTTTTACAGAAAAGGGTGGCTTTAGCCCCATATGTTCTAGGCCATGTATATAGAGTCTGTTCCTTCTTCTGTGAGAAACCCTTAGATGCTAACCAAGGGGGGCCATTCTGGATCCTTCAGCTTTGGCTTTTTGCCTATTTCACCGAGTTACAATCCAAATGCCTTAAATTTTCTGAGCCGAACCCTCTTACTCATGGCATAAGGCTAGCCAATGCTTCACTTTATCCCTCCACTTTCACTTTTTACTTCTCTTTCTTCCACCAACTTCCAGCTTCCCTTCCTACTTTCCGTTTCTGTCCCTTCGAACCCACCATTGGTCCATCTTGGTTGAGGAATTTCTTAAGTGACAGGTCCTGCGCCTCACCTGCTCACAGAGATATATGAGCTTCCATTCTGATCCCTAGAGAGTTATTTATTGGGACCTTGAACCCTAGAGCCTACAAATGCATAGCTGAGCCGTATTGTCCTGCTCAATTTGCTAGACAATTTGGCTTCACAGAAGGGGTCCCAATACCTCTCTGCAGCAATACCAATCTAAGTCTCACTAAGAGGGATCTGAAAGTTCGGAGGTCCAGGCTAGAAGAGGCAACTTCCAAATTTATAGATGACTTGGTCAATTTCGAGTATACCCCTTTCCTTCCTCAGGATACCTTGTTGAAGAGGTATGAGAACTGGTGGGAGACCAACATAGAAGTATACTTGGCCATTTTTCCTCAGAACCTGCTAATGGTATTGGATCTGCCCAAGCCCAAAGGAGCTGGAACTGTTACTTCTTCCACTGTTTCAGTTGCAGTGCCTGCGTCCACTCTTGCTGCCTCAACTCCTCCTAGAGTCACTCGGGCTGCTTCGAAGAAAGGTATACACCTTTGTTTCTTTTCCTTTGGCCTTCTCTATAATGGTTGTAATCTTATCCTTAGTTCTTCTTTTGTGAAGGTAGCCCACAACAAAAGAAAAGGAGACTACTTGAGCTTGAAAAGAAAACATCTGAGGTGCAAGTAGAAGAAAAAGAAGAAACAGATCAAGAGCATGAGTTGCCCTTAATAAGAAGGAAAAGAGCGATCGTCCCTACTTCTGACTTAGTCCAAGATGAGACAACTGCCAGAGAGGTAGAAAAGGAGCTCAATCTACAAAATCTAGATCCCAGATTGAAGAAGTTGAGAAGGAAATTGAGAAGGAGCAGACAAAACCAATACAGAGAAAAAAGAAAAGAAAGATGACTGTCTCTCCTTCTGATTTCACAGAAGACTCCGATTCCGAGACAATTGTCGAGGCAATAGAAAAGAGAAAGAAAGTGACTGCTTCTGCTACTAACTTGGTTGAAGATACCATCCATGAGGCAGCTACCAAGGCAGTAGTACAAGAACATTCTAAGGCCATAATTGTCTTCGAGAGGGCTGAGAAGAGACGACAACAACGATTTCTGAGAGATGAAGCTGCTGCTGCTAATGCATTACAAAGGGAAACTGCAAGAAGGCAACAAACTGCCGAACATTACTCTCTTCGTAGCTCTCCCATCACTGCCAACATTTCTGAAACAAGTAATTTCTTTCATGCTTCTACTGTTTTTTCCTTATCAAATTTTGACATTGAAGCTTGACATTACGTTTTCTTCCTTTTTGCAGCAACAACTACTGAGGTTATACTTCCAATGAGGACTCCCTCAATTTCAGTTGAAGTTGATGGAATGCAAAATGTAAGGGCTATTCAGATATTACTCTCACTTCCAAGGCCTGCATTTAATGTACCTTATTTGAGCCCTAGCATTCCTGTAACTTTTTCTTCTGGTCTGACTCCATATCTTCCCTATCTGACCTTTGACCTGTCTCAATTTACTTCTCATTCGGGCCCTGCTCTTCCTTTTCTTTCTAAGGAAATTTCAACCATTACCTCTTCTTTGAAGGTATCTGATTCCCCAATTGAGGGTGCTGGTAGTTCTCCAACTCATAGTTCATTACCTTTGCCTACTTCCAGCCCCTCTTCACTTGATTCATTGGTGGCTAAGACCATAGAGACTGCCAAAGATGCTCCATCCATTTCTCCTATCCCTATGCAGTCCTTTATGTCTTCCACCACAACTCTCTCTGCACCCCTCATGTCTACGGATGAGGTAGACATCTTCGAAGCCAGGCTAACCAGTCTCTTCGATATGCCCTCTACCTCTCTCATAACCAATCTTGAAACTGAGCCATTAGTTTTGGCCGATTCCTTGCTACAAATTCTTGAAAGCTTTCCTTCTTCCAGCAGCAAGCCTTCTGCACCTTTAATGGGCTTAGACACCTGCCTGGAACTGTTAATCTCTTTTTCGAGGCTCCCCTTCGAGGCTTTGCAAAGGCCTATAATAAGAGATGGGTTCCTCCAGTGCTGCAAAGTTGCTGAACAGTCAGGCATGGATGTCTCAAGTCACTTATCCCAGGCAGCAGCTACTATCGACTTCTACATCAACATTTGCCATGCTGCCAAAGCTGCGGAAGAGAAATTGGCTAGAGACCAGAGTTTTGTTTCCCAAGTACATACTGAAGTCTCAAAGCTCAAGGAACAACACTCCTCTGCCTCTCACTTTCGAGTTCAGCTGCTGGAGAAGAAAGCTCAACTTGAAGAGGAGCTATCTGCAGTGAACCAGGCCTTAGTCCGAACTGATATCAAATTGCAAATCACCAACCAAGGACTGGCCGATCAGAAAGAAGAAATGGCTGCAGCTATTCAACTATTTCCATCACTTAGCAATAGGAAATCTGTTGTAAAAGAACAATTAAGACATTGTAATGATTTTTGGGCCAATTTGTGGCAAAATGTACTTAACTCTTTATGAAAAACAAATCCTTGTCTATCATCTGAGTAGTCTTGTGTTCTTATACTTGGTGTTTATTTTATTCCTTGTGTTTCCCAAATGGTTGGAAAATAAGGTTTCAAATATCTGCCATTAATCTTTTTGGGATGTACATAACCATTCAAATTTCTCAAATGATATGTTCCAAATGGCAGAACTTTATGAATTTGATATAGTCCTTCCCAGTTAGATGACCACTTGCCAAACTTATGGCTTTTAGTTCCTATTGGGAGTATTGTCTTCCATACCAAATCACCTTCATCAAAGCCAATTTGTTTGACTTTCTTATTATAATTCTTGGTTGCTTTCTTCTTTTGCAAAAGAATGCTATTTAGGCCGAGTTTGAGAAGATAAGAAAAAGTCAAAAAGTCAAAAAGTTACTCAAAAAGTTAACAAGTTAACACTATTCACCAAAAGTCAACAATTACGGCTGCATAACTCCCAATCCTAATTTTCCTCTACAAACCAATTTTTACAATTTTTTAATACACATTTTTCCATAACAAGTCAAAAAGTTAACCCAAACATTCATATTTTTTTCCTCAATTTTTTAGTCCAAAAAGACAAAAAGTGCATTTATTTAGGACACCCCAAACAACCCCTTAATGCCAGAACTCTAACTTCATCTATGCTTTCTAACTCCAAGCACATACTTTGATGGTATCGCTCAGGATCTAACTGATCTTGGCATCTTACCCTCAAAGACTTAACATTGATCTCCACAGATAACACTGCATCATGCCCATATACTAAGGCATAAGGGGTGACTCCTGTGCTTGACCTTGGGGAAGTTCTGTAAGCCCACAACACATCCAACAATAAGTTATGCCAATCCCTGGGATTGTCCTCCACAACTTTTTGTATTCCTTTTTTCAAGGACTTATTGGATGATTCAGCTTGACCATTGGCTTGTGCATAATATGGGGTGGAATTAACGAGACTAATTCCAAATTCTGCCACAAAGGACTTCACCATCTTCCCATCGAACACAGTCCCATTATCCACAGTTATAGTTTGTGGGATGCCAAATCTATGGATTAGATCCTTAATAAATCCAATAACCTCAGTCTGGTCTACAGCCTTGTATGGCTTAGCTTCGACCCACTTAGTGAAGTAATTAGTGGCCACTAGAATGAAACAATGATGCTTCGAAGAAGGTGGGTGTATTTTTCTCATCATATCCATGGCCCATCCTCTGAATGACCAAGGCTTCACTACTACATGTAGGTCAGTTATGGGCACATGCCTTATTATGCCATGCTTCTGGCATGCCTGGCAACCCTTTGCATACTCTATGCAGTCTTTAAGGATAGTTGGCCAATAGTAGGAATGCTTTCGAAGCAACCATCTCATCTTCACACCAGGCTGATGAGCACCACAGATGCCTTCATAAACCTCAGCCATAGCTGTTAATGCCTCTTTTGGGCTTAAACATTCCAGCAATAAGCCATCTCCCCCCCTTTTGTAGAGAGCATTACCATATATCATATATTGCATAGACTGCAATTTAATTTTCCTACTGGCCTTCGAAGATGGACCAGCCAAGTACTGCATTATTGGATGCCTCCAATCTTGTTCTTGTAAGTCATTATGATTGACTTCCAAGGCCACAATCCTTTTATTCAAAGGTGGTATCAATTTCTGATATGTTGCTTGGCTTATGTTCCTTTGGGCATTATCCCTTCTCTTGAAGTTCGAAGCTTTCTGAGCCACATCATTAGCTCTATTATTCAAGAATCTTGGAACATGAGTCACATTTGCTATTTGAAATTGAGAAAGCAGATGTAATGCAATAACATAGTATGGTAAAATGCTTATGCTTTGACACTTGAAAATCCCTTTCACTTTATTAACCACCAATTGAGAATCTCCAAATATGTCAACTGCATGAACTTGTAATCCAATAAGAATTTCTAGTCCCACTATTAAGGCTTCATATTCAGCTTGGTTATTAGAACAGGTACCTTCATCCACTCTGAAACCATGTGTGGTCTCTACCCCTTGTAGAGACCTAATCACAATACCAATTCCAGTTAAGCCATTGGCTTTCGACCCATCGAACCACATCTGCCATGGCTCACATCTGCCATGGCTCAACACTAGCCATACCGAGTTCCATTATCTCTTGGCTCTCTGTTTGAGATGGATGGTCTGCCAGAAAATTGGCTAAAACTTGCCCTTTTACTGCCCTTTGAGGGACATATTCTAGATAAAATTCTAATAAGGCTAGTATCCACTTGCCAATTCTTCCCCTCAACATAGGTCTAGATAACATGTACTTAACCAAATCTGTGGTTGCAATTACCAAGACAGTTGTAGGTAAAAGATAGTATATTAATTTCATTGCAGCAAAATACAAAGCAAGACAGCTTTTCAACAGCTGAATATTTACATTCACAAGAATTTAAAAACCTACTAAGGTAATAAACAGCTTGCTCCTTGCCTTCTTCATTATCTTGGACCAAGAAAGCTCCCAATGAATCTTCTGTTGCAGCTATGTACAACTTCAAGGGCATATCACCGTTTGGTGGCATCAGCATTGGAGGGTTGGCCAAGTAGGCTTTGATACCTTCGAAAGAAATTTGATGCTCTGCTGTCCACAACAAATTCCTCTTCATCTTTCAGCCTTAACAAGGAAGAAAATACTTTAGTTTTCCCTGCAGTGTTAGAAATAAACTTTCGAAGAAAGTTAACCTGTCCAAGGAACCTTTGTAATTCTTTCTTACTTGATGGAGGCCTGGCTTCAATGATGACTTTAGCTTTCTTCTGATCAATCTGCATTCCTTTCTTGTGCACTACATAACCCAAGAAATTTCCAGATGACACACCAAAAGCACACTTAAGGGGATTGAGTTTTAACTTGAACCTCCTCATTCTTTCAAAAGCTGTTTCTAAATGAAACAGATGCTCCTCCTTGGACTGGGATTTCACTACAATGTCATCAATATAACACTCTAAATACCCTCAAATGAGGTGATGAAAGATAGTGTTCATAGCCCTCTGATATGTAGCTCCAGCATTCTTCAGGCCAAATGACATTTTAACCCATTCGAAAGTGCCAATATTTCCAGGACATCTGAATGCTGTCTTGTGGACATCCTCCTCTGCAATGCAGATCTGGTTATAACCAGAGTGCCCATCCATCATTGATAAAACTTGATGCCCTGCTGAACTGTCTACCAACAGATCCACTATAGGCATAGGGTACTCATCTTTTGGAGTTGCTAAATTCAAGTTTCTGAAATCAATGCATACCCTCATTTTACCGTTCTTCTTAACCACATGCACAATATTAGATAGCCATTCTACATACCTGGCTGTCCTAATAAAGCCTGCTTTGAGTAGTCTAAGAATCTCCTCCTTGACTTTCTAAATTACTTTTGGACTCATTCTTCTTGGTTTTTGCTTGTATGGCTTGAAGTTAAGTTTCATAGGGAGCCTATGTTCCACTAATGACCTATCCAATCCTGGTAGTTCATTATAAGACCATGCAAAGCAATCTTTATATTTCTTTAGAACAACCAACAACTGGTCCCTGTCCAGAACATTCAGACAAACACTTATGTAGGTGGGCTGCTGTATAGAATCTTTCCCTAAATTTACTTCTTCTAAGGGGTCTTGTGTCTGAGAACTTACTGAAGCTTCTTCTTTGATTTCTTCTATCTTCGAAGCAATCTCCCTGCTTTGTTCTGCTCCTAGGTTCTTTAATTCAACATCTTTGCTCTCCTCCTCATAGACAAAGTCTGTCCACAAGGCTTCCTCTTCCTGTATCTCCTAGACTTTTGTTTTAATGTCCAATACGCAGTATTTATCAAGGGCCAAAACTTTGACCTGTTGCTGCTTCTGCTTGCAGCCAATTATCATGGCTTCTCTCTCTTACTCCTGTACTTTCTGGACTATTGATTTTACATCCAATGTTGAGAATTTAATTAGAGCCAAAGACTTGGCTTCTTGTGTTTCATTTCTTTGCCTATAACCAGGCATCATTGTCATCCTTAATGACAACCTATTCATCAGTACTCTCCTGGACTAAGTGCTTCAGGTGTGCCACTTCCTTATCAGCCGTCACTTCGGCTGAGCCATCAGGTTTCCTCAGTATATTGAGTGGTGTCACTCCCTCAATATACAGTTTGGCCTCTGCGAAGTCTACACAGGCTATGAAAGGTTGAGGATCTGCATCAATTTCCTCTGTCTCTCCATTGCCTAAGGCCATCATAATTTTCTGATGTAAAGAGGAAGGCACACATTTGTTAGTGTGAATCTAATCTCTCCTAAGTAAAGCATTGTATTTAGCATTACTCTCGATTACGAAGAATGTTGTCATGCAGTCCCTGGTTCCCACACTCAGGTTGATGGGTAGAATTCCCTGAGCCATCTACTTGTCTCCAACAAAGCCAGCAATGGTTGTGCTGGTTGGGATTAACCTAGGATTATTTTTCCTTAGTTTCTTCAAAGAAGATTTCAATAGTAAATTCACTGCTGCCCCATTATCTATCAGGACTCGGTTCAATTGTATCCCATCGAAGAAAGCCTTGATGTACAAAGGCTTGACATGTTGTGTCATAGAATTCGAGGGATACTCAAAAGGATATGAGAGGTTAATGCTCACCTCTTCTTCACTCTCATATTCAGTTTCCATTGGGGTAGCCATTCCAGAATCGTCTTGTACCATACTCATTTGTGAGTCTTCACTAGAGACAGGAATAGGATCAATTTCTTGACCATCTTGGTCCTCATCTCCAGCCTAGAACTCATGAGGCAATATGTGTACCATATTGACTGATACTGGAGAAAATGAGCCAAATTGGATGGCTGGCTGTACCTGTTTTCCCTCTTGGCCACCTTGTTCAGTTACTTCAGAGGCATCCTCCATGTTGCACTCCGACACTTCATTGTTAACTGATTCCTTCGAAGGATCTTTATCAATTGGTTTTTCAACCAAAAATGTTTGCTCAGCCATGAAGGCTTCGAACATTTCTTTCTTTTGGCTTATGCCAATTTCTTCTTTTATCTCGCTACCACTCTCCATCAGAGCTTTCTCCAATCCTGCTAAGCTAGATTTCTCTCTGGCTTTTAGTTCAGAATGAACCTTGGCCAACTGTTCTCCGCTGCAACCCACCTTACTTTGTAGAGTTGTCTTTAGAGTATGGTCTAACTTTGGAGTCTTCTTTCCTTCTGTCTGGACCAATGAAGAGCTCTCTCCATTTTCTTTCATATCTTTCTGGTACTGAGTGTACCTGCGCTGAATCTTTCTCTTTTGTGATCTCGAAATGACCGGGACCATATCTGGTCCCTTCGTCTTTGGGTGTTTAAGCAATACCCAATTGTTCGGAGTCACCAAAGGAGGTTTAACCATCCTTTCTTGGTTTCCAACATCTCTCTGAGTAGGCACTTCCCTAGGTTTGTTCTGCATCACAAACCAATCTGGAACTCCAGGTACCCACGAACTTACTAACTCAGATGTTGAACTGCTTCTTTCTACCTTTAAAGCCATCTTCGGAGCTGGCTGTGAGGGCAATTGCTTGGTCCTGACCTCATGTTTCGAGCCTGATTCAGGCCTTTGATGAAGGTGGCCACTTTCTGTCCTGCGTGAGGTTGGTCTAGGGGGCCAATCTCTGGCTTTGATCCTATAATCTGAACTCTTCTCCAGTCTTCTTTCAGAATGACTGCTCTCCATTCTATAATAGTTAGGTGGCCTAGACTCATACAAGGGCCTCTTGCCTTTAGCATGCATTCTATCGACTGCTGGTTCAACTACCAATGGCTGCTGCCTAACACTAGCTGGATACGGCCTTTTGTTATAAGCATTGGCTGGTTTAGGGCGTCTCTGCACATCCCTGTAGTATTGATTCCCATCAATTGGAAGCCCCTTCAACCATTTATAACTCAGTCTGCACCTGGGACACATCCTTTGCATTACTGCTACCTCTAAGGAATCATCATCCAGTGATTCTTCATCAGAGTGTTTCCTCTGGTGTGAGAAACCTTGTCCAACAACTGGCAGATTTCTGGTGTCCTTTTTGATGGTTGTCTGGTTAGCAACATGCATATGCACATTGACTTCTTCCAATTCTGTCAAAGACAAGTTCTGAAAGTCTGACATAATGACATTGGCTGCCACCTCTCCAACTTCTGGAAATGGATTACTGTCGATCCCCCTGGCCTTTTCTGCTTTGGCTGGGAATTTCAAACTTCCTTTCCGAATTTGTTCTTGGATCCTGTCTCGAAAAACAATGCAGTTTTTAGTCGAGTGAGACCAAGAGTTACGCCATTTACAATATACTTTTCCCTTAAGTTCATCTAGAGATGGCAGTTTCACTCCTTTAGGTAACTTAAGGAAGTTGGCCGCAAGCAAATGATCAAAAATGTCATCTGCCTTTGTTAAATCGAAAGAGTACTTTCTGTGAAGGTCTTTCTTTTTAAACTGCTGGTCAATTGTTGTATCCTTATGAATTAATGCCTCACAGATCACAGGTTCTTTGCCCACAATCTCTGCTGCATCGATCTCATAATTAGGATCTCTATAATATGTCTTGTACGATGCATTATTTCGATCTTGTTCCTCCTCTAGTAGTGCTTCATACCTAGACACCTTATAGGTTAGTTCCACCAAATCTTTGAATTCAGTTGAGTCAAACTTCTTTCGAAGCCTGAACTCTAAACCATTTTGAGCCAATCTTACGAATTCTGGCTCTGGCAGGATGACTCTACATTTATTTCGAGCCCTTTTAAATCTAGCAATAAACTGAGTAGCCTTTTCTTCAGGTCTTTGACTCAATCTTGCCAAGTCTGCCATGGAAACCTCTGGCTCCGATTGGAAGAATTGGGCATGAAATGCCTCTTCCATTTGTTGCCAAGTTTGAATGGAGCCAGGTGCAAGGTTGATGTACCATACAAATGCTCCTCCAATTAGAGAATTTGGGAATAATCTTAGTTTCATATAGTCATGATTAGTAAATTCACCGCATTGAGCAGCAAACCTAGCAATATGCTCTACTGTTGATTAGTTTCCATTCCCATAGAAAAGGGTAAAATCTGGTATCCTGAACCCCATTGGGTATTCATGTATCCTATCTACCCATTATGGGTATGGTTTTCTGTATACAGGAGTCTGGACCCCCCGAGCCATTAGTCCACACATCTCCCTAACAATATCAGCAATTTGGTCTCTAGGGACCATATTTTGTGCCTGTTGAACCACTACTGGAGGGACAAACACAGGATTTGGTGGATAAACTTGTGCTTGTGGTCCTCTTGGTCCATAAGGTGGTACATTTGGGACTGGTTGTCCCTGTGGTGCAGGTTGCTGTTGGGGGTGTGGGTAACCCCTTTGAGCCTATCCTGCGAAAGGACCTGCGAAAGGTGTTGGAACAGGTGTTGTGTCTCTTCCATTTGCAGGCAAACCTTCCAACCCCCCAGGTATAAATTCGAATAAGGGATTAATGAACCTCCTTGTACCAGGTATGGCTTCGAACATGGGATTTGTGACCATTCTTATGCCAGTTTCTTGTACTGGGCCAGATCCACCAATTTGTATGGCTTCATTGTTGAGTACTGAGGCATTTTGCCCTGCTATAGGCCTCGAAATGGGTTCATACAAAGACTGTGATGATGGTCTTTCATAGTTCTGATTATTAGTTTGACCATTAGAATGTCCATTAACTTGCATAGGCTGTTTATCTCTAGCCAATCTTTGTTGAGGGACATTTAAAACTTCCTCGATGTGTCTTGTATTTGTTGGTTGGTGGTTATTCATTCCATCCAAAAAGGATGTTGCCCACCTTTCCATTGTGTTCATTAATTGCTGTCCCATGGCATCTACTAGGCCACCCCATGAATTTATTGGATGAGTAGATGGAACAGTGGATGGTCCAATTCCTTGGTTTCGTCCAATACTATGAACATGTGGTTCTTGTCCTGAAGTACTGGTCTGTTCGACCATAGGTTCTGATAATATGGGAGTTTCCACAAGATGTGTTACCACATTATCCTCTGGATTAGGTATTTTTACCTCTCCTTCTACACCTTCTTCCAAGCGTTCATTTTCTCCTTGTCTTCTTCGTCTAGCCATTTCAATTTGTCCCACTGGGCGTGCCAAAAATATATGTTGGCTTTTTGGCTTTCGAAGGGTATTTTTGTAAATGCGAGCATGCCAGCAAGGATCAATCGGTCCTTACAGAAATGTTAATTGCCAACCAATTATCAGACGATTGTGTTTTAGTTATTTCAGTCTCAATGAAGAGGACTTTTACTGGTGGCTTGACTTAGTAGAAATCAAGCAAAATAACAGTTAAATGAAGAGCAATTAAAGTATTTCATTAGAATGAAAATTTACAATGATCCAAACTCAGCCTCGTAGAGATTTACAGCAACAATCTACTTGAAACTACTCCTATGAATGAAGTGCAGTTCAGGAATTTAAAGTACAGGAATGTAAAGAGCAGGAATTTAAAGAACAGGAAATTTAAAGACTGGAAAAGAAAATATGTAAAGTAAGACTGGTTTGTATGATCTGAGTCTGGGGGTTTTTTCTGGGGTCTTTCCCGCTATTTATACTTCTCAAGGATGACCATCGAACTGCACTTCAAACCGTCGAACTGCTCCTCCACGATCGCTGATCATGCTGCCTTATAAGTAGTTCCACTATGCCATCACTTGTAGTTAGGCTTCCCTCCTATATTTGAATTTGAATATGAGTAACCGTTGAAGCCACGTCACCTTGCACCTCTTTATTGATCCAATGCTACTCAGATCACGTGAGAACCAATACTAACTGCCACGTGTACGATCAAGATCGAAGACTTGAATAGTCTTCCTATATTACCCTTATTCTGCCACGTGTTGAATTGTAACTGGCTTGTACAAAATATGTAGCCAACAAAATTACAAATATATTTTTTTGAGATTTATTTAGGTCATGTTTGATTTATAAAATTAATAGTGAATGTATTAATAATCTCATTAAATTAGTATAGTATTTACTATTCAATTATATTAGCATGATAAATTATTCCCTTATCTATTGTTTGATTTGCATTGGATAAGAAAACATATGAATGTAGGATTACAACTATATTTATTTTCTTTTGTAATCTTATCTTCTATGAATATTTCTTCACAATCTTTACTTTATCAAAATTTTTTCATAAATGTGGTTTTGAAAAAAATTATAAATAAAAATACAAAATACAAAGGTCATGTTTGGTTTGTTTTTTAATTTTTTATAAAAAATATAAATTAATTTGATAAAATAAATATCAAAAAATATTTTTAAATTTTTAAAAATTATTTTTAGCCTTCTAAAATATAAAAATAATAAATGTTTTAATTTTTAATCAAGGGTAAAAGAGTCTTTTTATTTTATATCCCAATTCATGATATATAATCTCATCTTTGTCCCATTACTTATAATCCTACAAATTTGTTGGATTAATTATCCATTGGATTAATAATTCTGAAATAAAATTTCAAAACAAACACAGAATTATTGGGCCTACAGATTAATAATCCCAACCCAATGCTCTAATCCTGTCAATCAAACACGTCCTTAAAGTACATATTGTTTTTTGTGATTTGAAAAATTATAAATACCCCCTTATCATAATTTTTTATTTAATAGGATTAACTAAAAAAATGAAATTTATAATTACTCTCCTATACAATAATAAAATTACATAAATCATTAATTGAAACATATTTCTAATATCATTAAAAACTGTTAATTGATTTCATGATTTATTAATAAAAGGGGCGATTTGTCATGAAATTAGAAATCTCAGAGATGAAATGTAATTTCCAGAACCACAGGAAGTGATTCGTATTTTAATCAAACCTCATGGGTATATTTGTAATTTATCCTAAAATTTAAAACAATAGGTTGGAGATCTTAAAAAAATTATTAAATTTTGGATAAATTACACTGACACCTCTAAGGTTTCTGTTTAATACAAATTTTCTCTTCACATTTGAAAAATTACAGTTATTCCCCTGTCAAATTAAAATAACATATTTTTCCCTTAGTCTTTATACATATAAAATAATAAAATAATGAACATATTTTGTTGATGTGATTTCAAGAAAATAACAACCATCTCCTTTGATTTACACAAAAAATTGATTTTTTTTTATTATTTTTATTTTTATTGAATTTTTTTAATATTTTAAGCAATTTTTTTTTTAATTTTTTAATTTTTTAGATACACCTAAGCTAGATATACTAAAGAAGTATAATATTTTTTTTTAATTCACCAAATATAAAAAAAAAAATCAATATATTATCTTATTTTGTCGTATTCAATGATTTTTTAAAAAAATTTGTGTACAAATTTTATATTTTTTAAATATATCTAGATTAGATCAATTATCTAAATTAAATTGATTTAATCTAGATATAATGATGAAAATAAAAATGAAAAATTATATTCATATATAAAAAATTTTACAAAAAATATCATAAAAAAGTTGTGAAAGTGATATTATTGTAAATATAAATCATGTTTATGGATGTTTTGTTTTAAAGTGAAAGGTCACGATTAAACTATATTCTTGTGTTTGAAAATTCTATATAAAATTTAAATTTATATATCATGACTCAATAAAAATATATTCAGGTAGAATTTAATAATGGAAAGTTGTAAAATGTAGTCATGATGATGGGAAGAAATGATAGAAAAAATGGCAAGACGGTCATTTAGAAAAGTTTAAGGCATGACATCAGCAATCTAGATGGTAATTTATAATGAGATTACAAATCTCAGGCAGGGGAATGTAATTCTTCAAATGTGAGGGACAGATTTATATTAAACAAAAATCTCAGGGGTGTCAGTGTAATTTATCCTTAAAGTTATTGTAGATAGGAAAATTTTATTTCCACACACTTAATTACCTCAATACACATTTTCTCTCAGTACACACACTTATTAATTTTATTATTAATTAATTTTCTCAATTCACATACTAAAAGTTACAATTATACCATTCACTCATAATAATTGTACACACACCACTCAACCTTCATTTACACACATTTGTTGAGTGACTTTACTTCCAGATTTGTACACCCATTGTAGGCTTACGTGAAAATCATTCAAGATCACAGTGTGAAGTGAAGTGAAGACAAAATTCTCCATTGAAGATCCTAGCGAACCTCCATTAAAAACATCATTGAAAACCTCCAAAATATTGTTGAAGGTGAGGTATCTTTCCATTTTGTTATTGCATTTATAATTTCCATATCTCTGTGCACTCCATTGCCATAAAACCTTTTTTTTTTTTTTTTAATGTTTTTCGATTTGAGGATTTCAGCATTGGTTTTCTAAAATTATACATTTAATTCGAAACTTAATTTCTGAATAAAAGTGATTAGTTCGACAAATTTGTTCTGAAATTTTTTTTTTGTCAATTGATGTCTAAATATAATGAAATAATTCGATACTGGTAGTTCAACTGAAAACCACGAAAGGAAAAAAAAAAAGTTCTGTACAAAAAAACTAACATTTTCATTACTAATAGAGTATAAATCTAGAGATTAAAGTAATATGAGAGTTATTATGAGAGTATTACTTTGCAAGCCATAGAGGAGTATAGAATGTATAATAAGCAAAGTAACAACAATGGAAAAATTAGGGTTTAGTTTTTTTTTACTCAAAATGTGTACATTGAGATTGTTTTGTTTTTAAAAGATTTGTACCGAGAATATTTTCATATAATATTCTGGATGCTAGCGGATGTCCATTATGATCATTTTAATTTAGAGTATTATTGTCATTAAAATAATATTTCATTAAGTGTGTACAGTAGGTAATTAGGTGTGTGGAAATAAAATTTCCCTTACAGATATACATAAAATATCTAAAATATTTTTTTTTAGGAATTTAATGACTTAAATACCTACCCTTTTTTTTTCGATTTTAGTTAACAAAAATAGGCAAATAGTTCAAATTGGAAACAAATCCAAAATATAAGGTTTAAATTAATAAAATAAAAAATTTAGAATTTATTTTGTTACATGACTCAAATCCTAAGATTTTTTTATTTTATTTGTTTTTGTTTTTTTGTGTGTGTAATTTATCCATTTTTTTTTTAATCGTATATACAAGCACCTATATATGAACAATATGATATATATAAATTATATATACATAAAATAAAAATTAGAAAAAAAAAAAAAAACCATGGAAGCATTTTTTGATTTGATGAAGATTGTTTTTTGTATACAAAATAAGAAAAGAATGCGAGGTGAGAGAAAACTGGGATATATATGTTCGATAATTAGATGTCATTTATGGTGTGTTTGATTGGGGGGATAAGAGGGGGGAGGGGGGATTATTCACTATTGGGATTGTAATCCGGGGAAGGCTCTTTATCCGGCATTTGTTTTTTTTTTAGTCCGCCGGACATGGAGTCCGGCCGGACTCCTTATCCCCCATATGAGGGACTATTGTATCCTAGGAGGGGTATGGGACAATTTTCGGTGGACTATCCACTGTTGGGATTAGGTGATAAAATGACCATTTTGACCATCTACTATTTAATTATGTATTATATTTAATAAAATTCAATAAAATTTAAATGTCACAATTTAAAAATAAAATAATTTTGTTTAACTTTTTATGGATGTTTTATTTATTTAATTTTTTAAAATAATTTTTTATAGATATTTTATTGATGTTTTATTTTAAAATTTTGTTTATAATTTATTTAATTTCATTATTTAAATTTTAATAAATGTTTTATTTAATTTCATTATTTAATTATTATTATTTTTAAAAATAAATTTATTTAAAATTTTAACTAAAAAAATAACATATATTTTTATTGATATTTTATTTATTTAATTTAAAAAAATAAATTTATTTAGTTGTCTAAAAAATAAAATAAAATAAAATTTTATTTAATCTAGCTAAAAAATTAAAATATTAAAGATATGTTTAATATTGCTATTACTTAGTAAACAATTAAAAAATGGTAAAATAGTCTTTTGTTCATTTATCCTATCCAGTTCCTCCAACCAAACGTTGGATTCACTAAAAATAGTCCTTTCCAGACATCTAATCCCATGAAAAAACAAACACAGAATATATATACAATCCAATCCAATCCAATCAAATAGTCCGGGGGATTTACAATTGCAGGACTCAAGTCCGATGGATTCTAATCCCCCCTTATCCAGTCCGTTCAATCAAACACACCCAAAGAGTATGACCATGATTCCTTATTAATATATAGGAAATATATAATATTAATTGTGTTCAAATTAATTTCCTTCAAACATATGTATAATTAATATTTTTACAAACAATATTAATATAAAAATATAAATAAACATATATGTTTGATGAATATATATATTAAATTATAAAAATATTCATAAAATAATTATGATATTACGGTTTGATTCCGGTTTAATTCGACGGTTGAACCAATAATCCATTTACCCAATCTCTTTTTCAGTTTACTTACCGGTCCGGTTTTTAAAATATTGGTATCAAACAACAAAACGTCAGCTTTAGTCACCCAAAATAACCACTTTGAAAGATATTTTATTCCATCATACCGAACTCGAACAAGCAAACAGGAGGTCAATTCATTCATGAGATCATCAACAACACTCAAGTTAATCTACTTTTACGTAATTCCCAATCCAAAGTCGTTGAGTTTAGATCCATCTTCGTCTCCACATAATCATATGAGAGGGAGATTTATGAGCTGGAAGTGGGCCGAGATAAAAGCCGAGCAAGTTGAAGGCCCAAGGACGTGTTGGGCCGAGATGGCTTTGGATTTGCCCGGAGTTGGGGCTGCTCAGCTCGTGGCCGAGCTACTTGGACTTGCATCGGTGGTGACCGTGCAACTTGCGTTGCTCGGCCAGAAGGCATACACCTTTGGCTCGGCGGGGAAGCTTGTGCCCGAAGCTCGGCAGGAAAGCCTTTGGCCAACAGGCATGACCTTTCTGGAGCTCGGCTTTGCCGGAATGCAGTCGAGCGCAATGGGAACGGAGCTCGGCTATTGGTGCACTTGGACATGAAGTGCAGCCTGGCTGTCGGCAACCGAGATGCTGCACCCCGGCTGCCGAGCTCCCAGCAGAGTGGGCTGGCAGTTGGGTTATGTGATGTTCAGCAAGATTTGTGCTGACAGATGGGATAGCAGTACCACGTGTCAAGAGATCACTGGGAGTAGATTTGGGGCACAGAAGGTATATAAGCATGTCTGCGCTCCCCCCATGCGGACAGACGAACATTTTTGTAAGAAACACTTACACTCAACTCTCTCCTCTCTCTCTCTCTATCCCAAGGTGTGTGCTAACTTGATCGTCGGAGGGGTTTTCTGGCTACACACCGCCGGGTAGCTCACCGTCGTTGTGTACGCAGGTCGATCGGACAGGCAGGGGCTTGGAAGAAAGGAGTACGGGCTTGCTTGAATATTTGTTCCCCGTACAATTGGCGCCGTATGTGGGAATTTTGCAGACAAAACCTTGTCTACCAGGCTCATTTGATCGACGTTTATGGCGAACAACGACGAGATTCCGTTGTCCGCCATTGACGGAGTTACGCCGGAGTCAAGTAGATGGAGAGAAGGACATCCCGCCATCCCTCCAATGGTGGACCTGGAGACATTCCCCGGAGGACAGTCGGGAGACGCGCGAGATAAGCGCGGAAGAAGTTATGGTCATTCACGGAGTCTAGACGGTCATCGGCGGCGGAGAGAATCACATGCCAGACGTCTGGAACATAAGCTAAGGGACCAGGACGCCGTCATCCGGCGAATGGCGGTGGAGATGGAGGAGCTGAAGCGGTATGTCAAAGGGAAGGGTGTAGCTGGAGTGGGAGACCACAGTGAGCGCACCCAACCCCGCCGTTCAGGCAGTCAGAGTCAGCGACACACTCCGTCCATTTCTATTACCAGAAGTTACAAGGTTGGTGATTCCGATGTGCGTGCAGAGAAGTCCAGCGCGCAAGATAGCACTTACCAGCCCTTACGTCCGGTGACGACGTCGAGGTACTCTTATTCCGCTTGTTCAGAGGATTTGCCGGCAGTCTTGAAGGAACGGACTCGCCGGCGGGAGGCTCAGAGGGTGCCGGCGTTCCAGCGGTTATCCTATGGGGTTCACGCCAGCGAAGAGGTTGGAATGCCTCCACCCCACCTAGCAGCGCCACTCCTTCTAGATACAGACTTGGCAAGGCTGAGCGCCACCTCTTTCTCCCTGGAGATAGAAACAACACCGCTTCCGGCAGGTTTCCATCAGCCTAAATTCACGCTCTACGATGGAAAAACCGATCCCTACATGCATGTAAGCCACTTCCGACAGGTCATGGCCAGACATAGGCCGAATGACGCACTTATGTGCCTTATCTTCCCGTCAAGTTTAGGCGAACTGGGCTTGAAATGGTTCGAAAGGTTGCCAGAGGGGAGCATAGAAAGGTGGCATCAGTTGGCTGAAGCCTTTGTGACGCGCTTTAAAACCAACACAAAAACACCAAAGGAAGTTGACCACCTACTGAGTGTCAAGATGGAGCCGAGCGACACATTGAAGGCATATAACTCCAGATATTGGGAGACCTTCAACGAGATCTTGGATTGCCCGGTCAACCTTGCAATCACACAATACAAGCGTGGTCTCCCGGTCGGACATAGACTGCGGGACTCACTTACTATGCACCAGCCGACATCCATGGGCTAGCTCATGCAACACATCAATGAACACATCCGAGTAGAGGATGATGTGTCAGCATCTACCGCGAAGGCAACTCCGGTAGCAACAGACAAGAGGTCGGCTGGAAAAGTGCACGCGGTTGGACAAGAGTCCAGCCGATCAAGTGACCGCGCTGAGGAATCGGACCATGGCTCAAATCGCAAAAACTGGGGTAGGGGACGTCGGAATGACCGGGATGACTACCCCCGGGATGACGTAGCCGATGCAAACAGAAGGTTGAAAGCAAGGACAGGCATCACCACGGTCTTTAAGATTCCAATTTATCGTCTACTAAGTGAAATCCGTGACGAGGAGTATGTCCGGTTTCCTGCTAAGTTAGGCGACGGACAGAAGGGCTTCAATCCGAGGTACCGTTGCACGTTTCACCGAGAGTGAGGCCACTGGACAGAGGACTGTTTGCCTTTGAGGCAACACTTGGAAGAGCTAGTCGCAGCCGGACACCTGGACCTTTACATTGATGGGGGCGTGAAGGCAAATCAAGCTCCGGTTGACCCGCGGGGACTGGATGACCGGGATGCGCCTCCACAAGGGGTTATTAATGTCATCCACGGCATAGTGGAACCGGCGCGTGTATGCGAGCTCCGAGGTATGATCAAGAAGGCAGAACACATGAGGGAAGTTTTGTCGGTTCAGCCTGCAATCAAGAGGGGGAAGACTGATGAGAAAGATGTGATCAGTTTCTCCTCAAGAGACCTAGAGCGCGTTCAGACGCCACACAACGATGCCCTAGTGGTTACACTCCACGTCAAAGAATTTGATGTCAAACGGATCTTGATCGATCAGGGAAACTCGGTCGAGATCATGTACTACGACGCTTTCAAGTAGCTCAAGCTCCGGGATACAGATTTGGCCCCGGCAACTTCGCCACTGGTTGGTTTTAACTTGCAACCGGAGTGGCCTTTGGAAAAGATTATCCTGCCAGTCAAAGCGGGATTCGTGGTCAAACAAGTGGAGTTCTGGGTGTTGCAGGTGCAATCTACTTATAATTTGATCCTTGGAAGGGGATGACTTCACGCTATGCAAGCCGTAGCGTCGACCTATCATCAGGTGATGAGATTCCCCTCGGCTATGGGGGCAATCGAGGAGATTTGGGACGATCAAGTCATGTCGAAGCAATGCTTCGTGGCAGTCAACGGGAGCCAAGCTGCCAAAGGTTTCGTTCAAATGATTGAGGGACCGGAGGACCGGGGAGTCCTTGACGATGTGGGCACCAAGGTCGAGGACAAAGCTGTCGAGGAATTGGTGGAGGTGCGAATTGATACAGAGCATCCGGACAAGTTCTTCTTGCTCGGCTCCAGCCTTACAGCCCAAGAAAGGACCGAGATGGTTGAGTTTTTGATGGTCAGTATCGAAGTCTTTGCATGGTCGCCTTACGACATGCCCGGTCTCAATCCGAGTTTTATATGCCATCATCTCAATGTCTTCCCCGGAGCCAAGCCAGTCATTCAGCGAACAAGGAGATCGGCGCTGCATCACGCCGAGGTAGTTGCGAAGGAAGTGAAGAATTTGCTTGAGGCGCGAGCAATTCAGGAAGTGCACTACCCTTGGTGGATTTCAAACACAGTCGTGGTGCCCAAGAAGAATGGGAAGTGGCGAGTTTGTGTCGACTGTAAGACCGTCAATCGAGCTTGTCCGAAAGACAGCTTCCCTCTGCCTAGAATAGATCAGCTTGTGGACTTGATGGCTGGACATAACAAGCTCAATTTCTTGGACGCCTACCGCGGCTACCATCAGATTGCCATGTATGGGCCCGACCGAGAGATTACCTCATTCACTACACCAAGGGGACTCTTCTGCTACCGAGTCATGCCTTTTGGTTTGAAGAACGCCGGGGCAACTTTTCAAAGGATGGTGACCAAGATGTTCGCTCCTCTGCTAGGTCGAACAATGGAGGCTTATATTGATGATATGGTGGTTAAGAGCCGGCATCAAGCAGACCATTTGTCTGACTTGGCCGAGATGTTCGCCATTCTCAAAAAGCACAAGCTACGCTTGAATGCGTCTAAGTGTGCCTTCGGCGTGAGATCTGGAAAATTTTTGGGTTTCCTAGTCACGAACCGAGGTATCGAAGCAGACCCTACACAAATCCGAGCTGTGCAAGAGTTGAAATAGCCCAGCTCGGCTAAGGACGTGCAACATTTGGCCGGAATGGCCGCCGCGCTTAATCGATTTATAAGCCGGTCATCAGATCGCTGCCGCCCTTTCTTTCAAGCCTTGAAATCAAAATTCTCATGGGATGAAGAGTGTGACCGGGCTTTGGCCGAGCTTAAGAAGTATTTGTCTTCAGCGCCACTGTTGGTCACACCGGAGCCCGGAGAAGAACTCTACCTTTATCTGGCCGTATCGCAGCATGCAGTTAGTGCGGTGCTTGTTCAGTCAGAAGGAATCAAACATCTACCCATCTTCTATATCAGCAAAACCTTGCTACCGGCAAAGTCGAGGTACCTGCCGCTGGAAAAACTTGCGTTAGCTTTGATGATGGCTTCAAGGAAGTTGGCGCACTATTTCCATGCACATACAATAACCGTTCTGATCGAGTTCCCCCTTAAAGCTTTATTTGAGTGGGCGGACTTCTCCAGTCAAATTCTTAAGTGGGCGATCGAGTTAGGACAGTTTGACGTCAAGTTCCAGCCGTGCACTGCCATAAAAGCCCAGACTTTGGCCGACTTCGTTGCTGAATTCTCACCTGGAACCCATCCGGTATGCCCGGTCGATATTGCCGCGGCAGATGAAGAGGTGAATGCAAGCCCGACCGAAATACAACAGCTTGGCGGTGTTGGCGACACGGAACTTGTGCGCCCCGCCGAAGCACCTTCAGTTAGTACGATACCGCAGCTCGGCGATGCGATAACGGAGTTGGGTATCACCGACCAACCTACTCCGCCCGGTACCGCATCACCACCAGGGGAAGAAGTGGACACGCTCAGCTCAGAGCCTGCGGCTTGTATAATATCGCAACCTGGCAATTCGCCTACGGACTTAGGCATTATGGTTCAACTTGCCAAGTCCGGTGCCAAATCCCCAAGGAGGACTGAAGTGGAACCGCTCAGCACAGAACTTGCAGCCGAACAGCCGAGCAACCGTGATCCCATTAACCTTCAAGCCTCTCATGACCCCTTAGACTGCTAGAAGCTCTTCGTTGGCGAAATGTGGAAACTTTTTGTTGATGGGGCATCGAACCGTCACGGTACTGGGCTGGGCATAGTTCTAATTTCACCAGACGGTCTGACAATTGAACATTCTATCACCCTTGGCTTCCCAGCATCCAACAATGAGTCCGAGTACGAGGCGCTCTTGGCTGGTCTTAAGAGTGCGCTTCAGATGCATGCATCCGAGCTAATGGTTTACAGTGATTCCCAGCTTATGGTTAACCAAGTGTTTGGGGTTTACGAGGCAAAGAATGACAGAATGATGAAGTACCAAACTCTGGTCAGGGACCACATCAAGCGATTTCAGGCGATCAGAGTCCAACAGATTGGCTGTGAAGAAAACGGCCGAGCAGATGAGTTGGCTGGCCTTACTTCTATGGTCGACAGCACATCTCCCAACCCTCTTTTGATTGAATTCCTTCCGAGGCCCAGCATTGAGGAAACCGGGCAGACAGAAGTACACTGCGCCGAGCTAGGTCCTTCTTGGATGGACCCTATAATCCTCTTTCTCAAAGAACGGACCCTTCCAGCCAACAAGAAGGAAGCACATAAAGTGCGGGTGAAGTCAAAGCGGTTTTGGCTCTTTCTATCAGGCGCTTTATACAAGAAGTCTTTCACTGGTCCCTACTTGAAGTGTGTGCACCCGAGCAGCGTGGAAGCCTTCCTGTACGAAGTTCACGAAGGCATCTGTGGCTGTCACATAGAGGGCAGGTCCTTGGCCTACCGAGCTATTTCTCAAGGCTACTGGTGGCCGTACATGCAAGCCGACGCACAGAAGTATGTTCGCAAGTGTGAGAAGTGCCAGAAGTTTGCCCACCAGATCCACCAGCCGGCCAAGGAACTCCTTCCCCTCACCAGCCCTTGGCCCTTTGCAATGTGGGGGCTCGATATAGTGGGGCCGCTCCCAACTGCACCAGGCAACTGGAAGTTCTTCATCGCGGCTACAGACTATTTCACCAAGTGGGTTGAAGCTGAGCCTTTAGCGACAATCAAGGAGAAAGACGTCAAGCGGTTTGTCTGGCAAAATGTGGTAACACGGTTCGGCGTCCCCAAAATTCTGATCTTGGATAACGGCACCCAATTTGACGGCCGCCTATTCAGGGGGCTTTGTGAAGATTTGAAGATTGAATTCTATAACTCTACTCCGGCTTACCCGCAGTCCAACGGTGAAGCCGAGGCTTCGAACAAGACCATTCTTGATGGACTGAAGAAGAGGCTTGAGAAAGCCAAAGGAAAGTGGGCTGAGGAACTCCCTAGTGTCCTTTGGGCATACCGAACAACCCCGCGGCGATCTACCGGGGAAACTCCTTTTGCTTTGGCATATGGCATGGAGGCGGTCATCCCTTTAGAAGTTGGTATGCCCACCCTCAGAAGTGAAAGTTTTGAGCCCGAGCCGAACGCCGAAGCCATTGCCTTGGAATTGGACCTAGTGGAAGAACGCCGGGAAAAGGCTCTCATCCATGTGGCCACCTACCAACAAGAGCTTTCGAGGAAATATAACAAAACCGTGCACCCCAGACTGTTCAAAGTAGGTGATTGGGTCTTGAAGAAGGTCATGAGCAATACCCTGGTGCCAGGTGAAGGCAAACTAGGGGCAAATTGGGAAGGACCCTATAAGATAACCGGTCTGGTGGGCAAGGGGGCATACCATTTGGAGGATTTGGATGGTAGAGGAATACCTCGGCCATGGAATGCGGCCAACCTCAAACTGTATTATTTCTAGCTTTTGCTTTCTTTTCGTGCAAAGGAATTTTTTGCCCTACACTTTAGAATGTAACATTCTTTTTGTCAATATATAGAAGTATCTCATCCTTGCCTTAGCATTTTGATTGTTGCTTTTAAAATGGGACTTGCAACCGAGATGATTTACTCCGGTTGAACGAGTTGATGATTTGTTCAACTCTGAGATCGCAACCGAGATGATTTACTCCGGTTGAACGAGTTGATGATTTGCTCAACTCTGAGATCGCAACCGAGATGATTTACTCCGGTTGAACGAGTTGATGATTTGCTCAACTCTGAGATCGCAACCAAGATGATTTACTCCGGTTGAACGAGTTAATGATTTGCTCAACTCTGAGATCGCAACCGAGATGATTTACTCCGGTTGAACGAGTTGATGATTTGTTCAACTCTGAGATCGCAACCGAGATGATTTATTCCGGTTGAACGAGTTAATGATTTGCTTAACTCTGAGATCGCAATCGAGATGATTTACTCCGGTTGAACGAGTTGATGATTTGTTCAACTCTGGGATCGCAACCGAGATGATTTACGCCGGTTGAACGAGTTGATGTTTTGTTCAACTTTGAGTATAACAACCGAGATGTTTTATTCCGGTTGGCTCTGTTAATGATTTTGCACAACTATTGTATTTAAGCTGAGATGTATTGCTCCGGTTAAAACAGTTGCCGATTCACTCAACTATAGGCATGAAACCGAGATGTCTTTTCCGGTTAATTAATTTGAGCAAGGTGATTAGCCTATCGGAGGTATTTTGTTCGATTGAAGTTACTTAGATTGAAGACTGTGCAAACACTTAATGAAATTAAAGCTTTTTCATTAATGTGAAAATAAGTACAATAGGTGGGGAACTTAGCCCGGTTACATGTTCAGACAAAAAGCAACAAAAAAAAAGCTAAGCTAAAGGGGAAAGGTTAGTGAATTCATCCTCGGTCGCCTCCAAGTTGACCGTTGGTGATTGGTCTTGGACACCGGTCTCAGTTTGGCCGGGCTACTCCTGCTCCAGGCGGTTTCCCTCCTCGGCATTTTCCTCAGCCTCTTCCTCGCTTACTGCCTCGGCCTCAGCCTCAGCCTCAGCCTGCAGTACACTAAAGACATTGTTGGCATATGGCACAAGATAAGTTGGCAAGAAGACAACTGGAGGAGAGGCAAATATGTCGGTCCCAGCTCCTTGGCCGAGCTGTTCACAAGCAGCCTTCAAACCCGCCTTGAAGTAGATATCTTGGGTGGCGTGGACTTGCTTTGTGTAGCTTACCTCGGCCTCCTTGAAGCCGGCATTATTGGCGTCTTCCAGCTCCTTCTCCTTGGACTGTTTCAAGGCCTCCAGCTCGGCCTTTATTGCATCTCTTTCTTGCTCGACGGCGCCAAGCTGACTGAGCAACCTGCTGTTGTCAGCATTGGCAATTTGAAGTGAAGACTTTGCTTAGCCGAGCTCGGTTTCAAGACTTTGGACTTGGCTGGCAGTGTCGTTCGCCTTTTGCCGCAGTCGATGAATTCTCTCCATGTCCAAGTGTTGCTTCTGGATGGCCTGCAAGAAAAAGATTGATCAGAGAGGAAACCGCACAAACACTTGTGAAAATTTGAGTAGAAGTTTGAGACCCTTACCCTGGTCATGGACTTCACGGCCGACTTCACCAACCGGGTGTCTGGAACATGGTCGCTGCCGACCACATCGCTCAGTAGGAGAAGGGCCTTGGAGAGGTCAAAGGCGAGAAGGTGTTCCTTATCACCCTTCACGGAAGCTGTTGCTGGGATCTCCTTACCTCGGTGTTTGAGCTGTGGTCGCCATGCCGGTGTTGGGTTGACAGTGACGGCGGGTTGCTCAGTAGTCAGCTCTTCAACCAACTCGGCAGAAGGATCTGCGCGAGGCCTTTTTCCAGCCCGGCGAGTTTCTTGGCTGGCTTGATCGGCGGCTGGAGACGCCAACGCCACCACGGCACCGCTGGATCGACTGGCAGCTAGAGAGCAGGTGATGACGCTCAGTATCTCGGCAGAAGTTACTGTGAGGAGGTTCTTGATATGGCTTCGTTTTGCCATCTCTTCTTCTTCGGTTAACCGGATTAGGGGCACGTCCGGTAGTGTTGGGTCTGGAGGAGGCGACGGAGCACGGAGAAAGTCTATGACCTTGCTCCGGCGTGGAGCTGAGTATCTATATGTGGGAGTGTAGCTGAGCAGCTCGTTACAATCCCGGTGGCGGTAGCGGAGCACGGTCCGGATGGCTTCTTCGTTGGGGTAGCGGTAGTTGGCTTGTAAGGCTTAGATCGCTGCAAAGGAAAGTAGAAAAATGGTAAGTACATAATATTGAAGAAAAGAAATTGACCGAGCAGGTTAGCACGGCTTACATGTTTCACCGAAATTCTTGCTAATGAACCAGCCCGGTACGTCGGCTGTTTCATAGTTGCCGGACACCCAGAAGAAGTCGTCATCGTGCAAGTCTTTATCTGGGGTGCTGGTCACTATTTTTTCTTTGCCCGGCCTAATCTTTAAGTAATAGGCGAGGCCATCGCTGGTGTACCCAAGGGTGTATTGTCGCAGTATCTCGGCTAAACCTAAATTTGTGCCTAGCCGGTTGTTTAGCTCGTGCATGCCATTGATTATTCGGAAGGTGTTGGTTGAGACTTGGGTGGGTGCTAGCCCGGTGCGGCGTAGGAATTTGGTCATAAGTGGGTTGACCGGGAAGCGGAGGCCTCCTTCAATTATAGACAGCACGGTGAAGGGGCATTGGTCTAATCTGCCCCAAGGGGTTGTCTCAATCTCGGCGAGCTCTAAGTGAACATCGGCCGGGATACCGTACTCCTCCTAGAACGCGGCCAGAGCAGCCGGAGTATCAACAAGGAAGTGGAAGCACCCCATGTGTAACCGGCTGGTTTAGCTCGGCTGAGGTGGTTTGGCAGACTGGTGTTTTGATGGCTGCTCGGTCTTTGAGAGCCTCGGTATTTGGTCAGTGGTCCCCTTGGACTCTGCAGGAAAAGGATGTCAAGTGTAAGTGGGAGCACGGTCGCGTAAAACGAGCTTGACTTTAGCTCGGTCATGAAGAGTGCCAAACCACCTCGGTTGTTAAGGCTAACCAAGGAGCCCGGTCGCTCAAGCGGACCAGGTGTTAGCCCGGTTGAGCGGCCGAGTCCTCTGGCTACCCCCGGTTTCTGTTAAGGTTGGGGCAAACTGGTCGTTTGCTCGGTCTTAATCATTTTTTGGATCAAAGGAAGACCTGGAGCCCGGTCCGCCCCAGATCTTCAGTGTTCATCAGAGAAAATGAAGAACAGTAAGGAGAGTGAAGGGTTAGAGACGATTTTGGGTGCCTATGTCCAAAAACCTACGGATATAGTGCCCTAATATATGAAATACCAACTGAAATAGCAAAAACGAGACTCAAAGGACTTACCAGTGTGGGGCAAGGACCACTTCTTCGAGCACGAGTGCAAGGAAGGGCAGGAATGAAGTCTGCTAAGGATGCTTGAGCTCTGGAACGTCGAAGGGTAGAGGAGAGACAGTAGGAATGAAAAGAAGTGAGAAGGGGCATGTTTATGGAGGGGAAGAAGCCGCCCAAATTCGAATTTGAGGGGATGGTTGGGTTGGCTGCTCGAGGGCCAATAAGAGATTGACACATGTCCCCATTAAT
>CM069905.1:12978066-13033894 GCA_036172215.1 Camellia granthamiana
ACCCATTGCGTCCCCGTCGCGACTAGGCTTGTACATATCGTATTTAGTATATACGTGTATTCATATTGAATAAATATTCAAAATTTACACATTAATATTTTTAAAGTATTCATATTTTGTAGGTGTTCATAAATTAAATTCATCTGATTTCATCGCAACTAATATATAATTAGATATGATATATCACTCCTAACTAATCATTGGTTTGGTTTGGTCTATAGTTCTTAAAATAATATATAACTAGATATGATATATATTTTACAATAATGTTATATTTCTTAATTTATCACTCCTACATGATCCTTAATGATATGGAATTGAAGTTAAACCCCCACACGATAGGGGTGGGCGCGGGTCGGTTGCGGCCACGAAACTTCCAATCCGCCATCCGTCCGCCAAATTGGCGGATTGGAGAAAATCAATCCGCATCTGTCCGTCAATCCGGCGGATGTGGATTGAGCGGATTGGCGGTTTGGTGGATGGATGCGAATCGGTTTGGCGGTTTGAAATTTTATAAATTTTCAACATAGTTCAACTTCTGCACTTCCTCAAAAAAAAAAGAAAAAAAAAAGAAAGTATTACAGTCAATGACTTAAAAAAGTATTACAATTACTGCATGTTTCATCCAAAGAAAGAAAGTTTGAAATTTTAGAATATCACAATCACTGCATGTCTCATCCACATATTACAATCATAGCATGCTTTATCCACATAGAGTATTACAATATGTGGTTCTTAAAATATAAAAATAATTCAAACCACCAAAACCATGAACAGAGCAGTAGTAGAGATTGTATGTCTCTGTATTGTTACATTTATATATGTTTTTGAAAATAAAAATCAACCAACATATATCATATTTTCTATTTATTACTTTTAGAGTTAGTTTTAACAACCAAAAAATATAAATAAATAATATGTTTATTTTTTTCAATTCAAAAAATATATTTAAGTTGAAAACTTTTTTTCAACAGAATATTTAAACTTTTTTTCAATTGAAAACACAAACAAAATATTTAAACAAATTGAAAATACAAAGTTTTATAAATTATTAAGGGTGCTCGCGGGTTGGCGGTTCGGTTGCGGCCAAAGGAACCTCAAATCCGCCATCCGTCCGCCAAATTGGCGGATTGGAGAAAATCAATCCGCAACCGTCCGCTCGTCATCACGCATCCGTCCAAAATGCGGCGGATCGGTTCGGTTCGGTCGGTTTTGGCGGATCGGTGTATCCGCTGCTCACCCCTACCACACGATGGAATGTTTGACAAATCAAAATTTGATACTTGTCAGACACATCATTAATTTAGGGATAATTTTTAAAAATAATAAATTACGTGTCTCAAATATTTTTCTATATCTTATTATAAAATATAAACTATCAACAAGTGACATAATTGAGTTGATCAAACCTAACTCAATTCCATAAATTGGTATTTGAATCTTGCTAGCCAATGCATTTTTGTTCTTACATACAGAAATATCTAAAAATAATAAATAAATACATCACTCTTCGAATCGGTTTAGAATTATAATTGAAACCTTAAAATCCCAAATCGAATTTACTGAGTTAATTTAAACAGTTCCATCATTTGGCATTCAAAAACAAATAAAAAAAAAAAAATTCCACTGTTTTACGAAATTGGTACCATAACCAAAACTAATAAAATCCGGAATATACCAACAGTTGGATCGAATTGAATTGATTATTTATTTATTTATTTGAATTCTACCAGTTTTTTTTATGAATACTCCTAATTACATCCATATATAACTCTTACAATCATGAAGCAAATGGCTCAACAGAAACCACATGACCAACAAAAGGCTAACAATACCTTGTGAAACAACTCAAATATTGAAATCAAACAATGAGAAACACACACAGACACACACATAATTTAAATTTTCTGAGCTGAATTAACCAACTGGTTGCTGAAATCCCAAAGTTTCTTGGCTAACACCTTGTCTGTGGTAAACTTGCTTGGCGGCCCCTCATTGCAGTCAAGAAAATACTTTCCAGTTACACCTACACCTTTCAACTTGGGGTGAAGTGCCACGTAGCATGTTGTGGCTGCTCCCTGAAGAAAAAAAAAAAATTTTAAAATGGAAATGAAAAAAAAAATGGAAATGGAACAAGTGATTCTTAAGCAAGAAACTAGTGAAAGTACTAGGTAGTTGGGCCACAAATTAAAAACTTAATTATAGATAATATGGTCTAATTGTTTCCATTACAATTAAAAAATTTAATAAAAAGGTTATCAAAATAAGCACTAGTATTGAGACCAGTAATATTTTGCAACCAAAATCTTTAGGCGTGATTTGAAACTGACTGTTTTAGTATATGTTTAAGTTCTACTTGACTAGATGGATTAGAAATTTTTAAAAAATAAAAAGTTAAAAAAATCACTTTTAAGCCCTCTTTTTTTTTTTTTTAGTAAACTTTTTTTTTGAAAATTTTCATTAAAAAAAAATCCTTCTACAATAGATGAATTAATGAAAAGTATAAAAAAAAAAAAAAAAAAAAAATCAACTTAATACATTCGAAAAAAATCACTAAAAACCAACCACCAATTTGGTTTATAACCAAAACGAAAGCCTCATAATCAAGGCTATTTTGATTCAAAGCCAACCACTACAAAGTCTTATAACTAATCATCACAAATCCGACAATCACAAAACTCCATAACTATACACAACTCATAATCAAGGCAACAACGTTTCATGACTAGTAATAGTAGAAATCTTGAAGGGTTTAAATTAAAAAAAAAAAAGAAAAAAAGAAAAAAAATTGGTGGTGGTTGAAACAAAGTTCAGAGTGGCCAAATCTGTTTGGTTTTAATTTTCAAAATTCACTTTTCAAAAAATTCTATTTTTTTGTTCTCCGTATTTTTTTTTTGTTTTTATTGAATTTTTAAAATATTTTAAGTAAATTTTTTAAATATTTTAAGTAATTTTTTTAAGTACAATTTTTTAAAATATTATATTTTTTAAGTATAATATTTGTGAAAAAAATCTTTAAAAAAATACTAAATACCAAAAGCACACAAAAAAAGAAGAAGAAAATTCAGTACAATTTTTGTGTTTTTGTGTATTTATTATTTTTTTAAAATAAATTTTCACAAATATTTTACTATTTAGATACATCTAAGTAAGGTGCATCTAACAAAGTAAAAAAATTGTTGAAAATTTTAAAAATATTCACTAAAAACAAAAAAAATACAAAAAATGAAAAAAACCAATTTTTAAAAAATTGAATTCAGAAAACTGAAACCAAACACATTGATTATTTTTTTATTTTTGGTTAATGAATAAACTCCCAAGCCTCTTATCCGCTGATTTCGAAATCAACTACCTAATGTCGGTTAACTGGAGTAGAACGAGGGTCAAATATCGGGTGTGAGCACCAACTCTGCAACACACACACACTATTTTAGTCAAAGAGTGCAATGGTCAGGATTTGACCTCACAACTAAGCCCTGGATACGGGTCGTCTAGCACTTAGAGGGTCATCCTAGGACCACTACACCAAATCCCTAGGAGTTGGCCCTAGGGGGTGTGAAACCTAAGATCTCAGGTCTCATACCCTAAAGTCTTACCAAAGTGCCACAGCCCCTTGGGTTACTGATTAGTTTTTACCCCTTTCTTTTTCACTTGCTATTGATAGAGAGGGATTGATTACCTGTTGGATGTTCTTCCATAGGAAACAAGAGAATACCTTCAAAAATTCTATAAAAAAAAGAGAAAGAAAGTTACTGAAATAATTAATCATCCAAGTCTTTTTCTCTCTCATTTTTCAAACTACAGAACAGTACTAAAGTGAGTACATACTCATGAGCAGGATAAAATGGAGGTGTTTGGTAGAGCTTAAAAGCTGCTTAACTTAGCTTTTAGATTATTTTAAGCTATTTTGGTATGTCTGGTAAAACTTAAAATCACTTTTTGTAGCTTAAATTAAGCTAAAAAAGTGCTTTTTGGCTAAGTGGCCTCCGGGGTGCTTAACTTATTCAGCTTAAGCGAGAAGCTACAAATTGAGGGGCAAAATTACTGAAATGCCCTTTACTAATTTGAAGTATTACCAAATTGCCACTATATAAACCAAAAAGCATCACTGTTCATTCTCTCTGAGAGAGAGAGAGAGAGGCAATTTTCGGCGAGAGGCGATTTCCAACGGGTGATTTCAGGTGCTCTCTCTCTCTCTCTCTCTCTCTCTCTCTCTCTCACTCACGAACCAGATCTCTTCTCTCTTTTAGCGATTGAAACCCTAGCTTCGCGATCGAAATCCTAACCATCGACTGTGTGATGATTGTGATCTGAAACCCTAGAGTCACGATCGACTGAGTGATGATCGATGGTGACGATCAACTGTCCGTCGTCGTCCGATGTTGGTTCGTCGTTGCTGCTGCTGCTGCTGCTCTCTCTCTCTTTCTCTCCAGCATTGGTTCGTCGTTGCTGTTTTCTTTCTCCGGTGATGGATTTCAGTGTGTTTTTTTTTGTTGAGGTTTTTAGTTTTTTTTAATAAAAAAATCATAATAATAATTAATCATTTTAGCTATTAATGAAATAAATTTTATATTAATTGATAATAATTAACAATTTTAATATTAATTGATGCTACTTAAGCCATTAATTGACACTAATTAGTTTATAATGAAAAAATGAAATAATTTTACTAAAAATGAAAAAATGAAATATCACTAAAAAAAATGATATAAATTGAAAAAAATGAAAGGATTTGTCAAATGAATAAATGAATTACTAAAAATGAAAAAATTAAATATCACTAAAAAAAATGAAAAAATGCAATATCACTAAATTAAAAAAAAATTAATAAAAACATAATCACAATTTTAAAAAAAAAATTAAGATTGAAGAAAAAAAATGAAATACAAAATGAAATAACTTATATTAAATGAAAAAAATTTATTATTCAAATTATGAAAATTATGGAAATAAGCATATTAGGATATATTGGCTTTTGGAAATTAGGAAGGAAGGAAGGAATGAAACTTCCAGAGAAGAGAGGGAAAGCCTGTTCGAAGAAAATAAGGAATCGAAGAAACATACTATATACTACTGATGAGAGGGAGGGAGAGAGTATCCATATATATTAATCACTTTCAGTTCAGCCATTCCACACGGTCTCTCTATCTCTCTCTCTCACGACAGTCTTTGCAGCCATTCACAGAGTCTCTCTATCTCTCTCTCTCACACGACAGTTTTTGCAGCCATTCACAGTCTCTCTCTCTCTCTCTCTCTGTGTCTCAAAATGGCCGAGTCACAGAATAAGGTTTTTGCCGCCTTTTGGTACTCCATCATAGGCCGTCTCCTCTGCACCAACAGCAGAAAGGAAAATCAGAAGGAGGAAAAAAGTGGAGTTCAGATTTTTGATCTTCAACATTTTGATCTTTACAGTTTGAGTCCTCATCAACCAATGTCTGCGTCTTTGGCGTTCACAACTGATGCCATGAGACTGTTGGAGGAAGAGCAGTTTCTTCAGTTGAATAAGTAAATTTTCTCTATATTTCTCTCTCCCCCCTTCTTCTTATTCTCTCTCTAATCTTTGTCTCATTGAATTTCTGCAGGAAAGAGAAGGACCCGTTGAAACCGAAGCAACCGATGTCTGCGTTTTTCATATTCAGAAATGAGCGAAGAGCAGAGAGCAAGTGTGGCTGGGAGGTAATTGAAGAATAGAATAACATGACAGAGAAACAGAAGAAGCCTTATGAAAAGGTTCAATTAACTCTTTCTCTCTCTCTCAATCTCTCTCTCTGTCTCTGCAACAACCATTTCATATTTTGGGAACTTGCAGATTGCAAAGCAAAACATGGAAAAATATTTGGAAGAAATGGAGGCTTACAAGCAGAGGAAGGAGGAAGAGTCTGCCAATCCCAAAAAAGAAGAGGATGAGATGATGAAAATTCACAAGCAAGAAGCCTTGGAATTGCTCAAGAACAAAGAGAAAACAAAAGAGAATCGCCAGAAGAAGAAGATTGCTGATCCCAACAAACCGAAGAAGCCCGCATCCTCATTCTTCATTGCTTGTTTTAAAAAGCAAGCTTGAATATTGATGAAGGAGGCTCTACTTCTCTCTCTCTCTCCTTTCCTCTATTTCCCCAACTGTCAACTCTTGCTATAGGGTTTTATATGATTTATTCAGTTCAATTTCGCGTTAATTTCTTAAAAGGGTTTGGTTTAAGTGGCTTGATTTATAGAGCTTTATGGGTTTGATGTCGTGAATGGGTTTGATTTTACTGGTTTGATTTGCAGCAAAAATGTCTGGGTTTGAACGCTTGAAAAGGATACTGTTATATTATTTCCTTGATTCTGTAAATAAAATGCGTGGGAATTTAGGTCTGGTAAATATAGCTGCTGATGACTTGTTGCTTGTGGTACTTGTTAGTATAATAATTCTGGTTATAGTTTAATTTTTCATTTGTGACGATGCGATTATCATCATACAATAATACTCCCTTGGTTTGTTGTGTGCTTTTTAGCATCATAAAGCCTTAGTGTAGCACTTGAATCTTCAAAATGTATACTTGTCTACCGGAAATTGCGTCTGAGTTCTATATGCTGGCTTTGGAGAAGATTTCGGGATGAGGTCAGCATATATGGTATTTAAATCACTAACCAGTCTATGTCTATATCCCAATTTCTAGTATTAGAGTCCTCAATCTAAACTTTGTGAATCTTAACTGAATGTTCTATCCAACCAATGACCATAAAAAACATGTCATCAAACTTTGGAAACTTATTCCTTTCAAACTCATAAATTGTCAATTTAATATTCTCTTCATCAAAATGTCTCTCCAACCAATTAGGAATTACATTGTGTGGATGTGCCGATCCAGAATATACTCAGAGCCACGAATCTTCTGAGCTATGTTGATGGATCTGTTGTTCCTCCATATGCAACCATTCTTGATTCTTCTGGAAAAACTGTGGCTAATCCATATCACCAATGGATGCATATTTGCTCCAGATCAAAAAAAATTCTGATCAATTATCTCTATCTGGATATCCAATTGATGAAGCATATCTGGTTGTCATCACCTTGAATGGACTTCCTGCAGAATTCCAGTCACTTAAGACCACAGTTCCTGCAGAATTTTACTCTGTTCTGAGGCTTTGCATGTTGCTTCGGATACTAAGTCTTCTAATTCTGATCTAAGTGCTGCTTACTCCATTGCAAGATTTCACACTCAGTCTCGGTTTCAAATCAATCATCTGCTAACTCTCGAGGGAATCATAATCAGTTTCGTAGAGGAGACAATACCTCAATAGGAGGTCTATTTCGAGGAAATCCGATTCTCTAACTCAGGCCGACAATCTCAATCTTCATATTCTTCCTGTGGTTCATTTCTATTTTGTCAGATCTGTGGCAAGCCTAACCATATAGCTCTTGATTGTTGGTTTTGTATGGATGCTTCTTATAATTCTTCTACACAATCATCCTCTCCATCCTAGACTGCTTATATGGCTTCTCGGTCTGTTTCTCCTCCTACAAATTGGTATGTTGATTCTGCTGGTACTACTCATGTCACCAGACCTAAAGCATCAGTCTATCATCACTGACTGTTAGTTTCTACTGCTCCTGATCCTGCTCTGATTGAGCCTCATAGTTTCTCAGATGCCATTAACACTCCAGCTTGGGCTGCAGCCATGACTGCAATATCTCTAAGACAGTGTATATGTGGAAGCTTATGGTTGGCAGTCACCTGATAAGAAGTGTGTGTTCACAAAGCATCACGGCCCTCAATTATATTGCTTCTCATATCATCATACTCTCCTAACATCACAACAAGAGCACCACTACTTCCAACTGCAGACAATTATTAACCATGACAACAACAATTGCTGGTGTGAATTCCCAATAATCTGTTTGCTGCAAGAAAGACACTTTATCTGAGTACTGATTTGAGCTCTTCTTGTAAGCATCCGACTCATTTTCCAGGCCCTTGCTTTCTTCCTTGTATTCTCCCAATCCTTTTTTGTTTTGTCAAGCACACTGAGCTTTTGCTTTTTCCTAATTTGTTCAAGAATGGCATCGACAGCAGAAGGGGGTCCTATAGTAGCTTTGGCTTTTTCAGATGCCTCCTTCGAATCAGCATCAACAAACTTCTTCACTTCAATATCTTGACCTGCAAAATTCCCGAACCTCTGTGATCTGTAAGATTAAAAGAATTCACTTTGAATTATTATTATATGGTTCACAGATGCACAGTCGGGTTTACTATGGTTATTACCATATGAATATCATCGATCTCCGTGCTTCAGTAAATGGGTTTCTAGGACCTTTAATTGTCGAATATGGTCTTAATTCATATAACATTGCCCATCAATTATTCAATAGTCGTATGAATAGAAAAATGATATTTTTTTTTCTTTGTTTTACACTACAATATATATTTTACCCTTTGATCATGCTTGTTCTACATACTATCTGCATTGGTTCCAGTCGTTTTAGGCTTATTAAAAGGGAGGTCAGAGTAATTATGTTAAATGTATGAAAATATTATATATTTTCTAAACTTCAGGGATGATCAGCACAATTTACCCTTAATTAAATTGTGATGTCCCTCATACAAGATCAAACTAAATACTAGCATCCACTACAAAATGTTCAATTAGCAGGGCCCTAATAAATCAATGTCAAATTAGTAGCACACATTGTGCACAGGTAACAAGGCCAGTTAAAATGAAAGACACCGGTAGCAATAATAGTTACATGTGAAACAATGTGATTACCTCAACTTTCCCCTTGCCTGAAGCAGCAGCATCCTTAACTGCTGACAGGGCTGCAGCAGCAAGCCTCCTGGCCTCATCACTGGTGCCATTCTGTATAGGACTAGGTTGCTTCCCTTGCTTCTCTTGCACAGGGGATGCTGTTTTCTTTGGTGCCAAGCCCAGACATGTCATCCAACTCTGAAATTAAAAAATACAGAGACAAAAAAAAAAAATCGTTAGAATTAAACCTAGTTGACTATGGAGCATAAAAGAAGATTCAGGGAACCTAGTTAACTGGGCAACCACACCTCACTGATATATGTACTAACAAACTCAACAGTCAATAGCATAATAACTCATCAAATGAACAGGTTATAGCAACTATATATAAATCAAACCAAATATATATCCTCTCATCACTAGGCTCTCACCAAAGAATTCCCTACTAATGTGGCAGTACAGATCTGAACCAGCAAGAAAATAGTTAGGAACACTCTTACAAAATTTCACATCACTCAACCCACAAGCTCACTACTGCCCAACACCTGACTAAATGCTCACAACAGACTCAACCAACCATCCCTAAGAAAGGCCAGAATGACAACCTGCATACCAAACTGTTAAGAAAGATGTTATAGTGGCTCACATACTGTCAACCCTGATTATAAGTAACACACCACACTCAACTCACTGCTCCAATCATCTGGTCCATTCACGATAATGAGGTATACCAGCAACCAGAATGAGGGCAGGACCACCTGCAAAACTGTTAGATATACCTACTAAAACTTCAATTAGGATCCTTACTGAGAATAGATGATGGCTGGCTCCAAGTAGATAAAAACCATGCAGCATTTGGATTCCTCTTCAAATGTTTAAGTGACAACACTCTAAATCATATTAAAGATTTTCAAAGCAAGAACTGCTGCAGGAATGTTCTCTTTGCTGAAGACTCTATGATTCCTCTCAAGCCAAATGAGGAATAATAGAGTACAAGTTCAAGCAAGCCTAGAGATAATAGAGCCAATATCAATCCTGTATCAATCTCTCTTGAAATTGAGAATGCTAATTATAGAACACCAACTCAGCCTGTTGTGTTTTTGCCTCGTAACAGGCTGCATTATCATTCACAAATTACTAAACACTTGTAATTTAATATAAATTTTAAATCAACTAATGATTCTAGGGATAAAATTCTTTAGCAAATTGTAGAGGAGGAAGCGTACAAGAAAGAGATAAGTGTGTTTTAAAGGTGGAAATCTTTAATGAATTTGTCTTGTATGAAAAGGTTATGCATGCTATACAGTTAGTTTAACACTTAATTTGTAAACCCAAAATGTGTAAAGACTCTAAACACTTTCTTAGAAACAAAGGTGGGTCTCTTCATATACGCATGAAGGAGCTATGAGTGTACAACTTTCTGAGTCTTTCTGCATATTATATATCTTTTGTTATAGGTCAAACTGTATATGTGGAACTTTCATGAGATGCATATAGATACAAAGATAAGGGATATGAAAGGTGGGTCTTTTCATATGTAGACAACAAAATGTGATGGAAAAAGGCAAAAACGGGCCGTTTGGGGGCAACAATTGGAAATAGCATCGAAACACCCCTGAGATCATAATGGTCACTTCGGCCTAGATTAAAGAAACTTGTGAGAGCAAGTAGCCCGTCAATAGGATGCACAATTAGAGATTTAGACAAAATTGTGAGGAAAAGAGGCGAAAACGGGCCTTTTGAGGGAAAAAATTGGAAACAGCCCCGAGATTATCACGGTCACGTAGGAGTACATTAAATAAACTTGTGAGAGCAAGCGGCGTGTCGATTGAACGCACGGTTAGATATGTAGACAACAAAATGTTATGGAAAAAGGCGAAAACGGGCCGTTTGGGGGCAAAAATTGGAAATAGCATCGAAACACCCCCGAGATCATAATGGTCACCTTAGCCTAGATTAAAGAAACTTCTGAGAGCAAGCAGCGCATCAATAGGATGCACGATTAGAGATTTAGACAAAAAATTGTGAGGAAAAGAGGCGAAAACGGGCCGTTTGGGGGGACAAAATTGGAAACAGCCCCGAGATCATCATGGTCACCAAGGACTAGATTAAATAAACTTGTGAGAGCAAGTGGCGTGTCGATAGGATGCACAATTAGAGATTTATGCAAGAAATTGTCCATTGAAATGCGAAAATATGCGTACTTGGAAGCAAAAAATGACATATCATGCGTAAACCTCAAATATAACAGACTTTTCTTGGCAACCTCATATATGAAAGATATGCTTTCGGCTTCACAGAGATGCACCAACTAGAGAAATAGGAGTAATGGCCGGTACTGAATAAAGTGCATTCACGAAATTACCATATAGCAAAAGGTTACATATATTTTCAATTACCTTAAGACTCCAACAAAATGTTTTCAGCAAATCCTATCAATCACATGGACTTACAATTGATAGAATTTTACACTTCACCCTTGAAACAACTGCCACAACTTACAACGACTCTTTAAACAATGGTGTGACTTCTAAGTTCAAAATAGCTCAAGCCAACAACAAAACACCACCTTTTTCACATAGTTCTTGAAATAGTAACAAAAACAAACATTTTTGTAAAGAACAATAAGAAGAAGGCTTATTTGAGTAAAGACCACAAATGCAAAAATCCGGGGATGAGGCCAATGCGGTTGGTATTAAAAGTAGACAACAAACAACATTGGCAATGATCATATTGATAGAATTGTAATGTTGACTGGATATATACATATGAATGCTGTTGTTTTATTTACAAACTGGTATTGAAAGTTCAATAATTTGTTCCTGTTACCTATACTGAAATTGGACATTTTTCATTTTTTGTCCAATTTTACAATCATTTGATGTGCAAATTTTTCATAAAAAAGTACCTAACATTATTTCTCTTTTTATTTGGTATAGATAGATGAACTCGTGCACGAAGCTAAATTGTATAGGACTAGTTGGCACTTGTTACATTTTTTGAAGAAATATATATTTTTGGATAGATGTTTTGGTGGAACATATTTGGGTATAATAGTAGTTATATTTTTGGATGGATGTGTATAGAAAATATTTGGGTAGATATTTTTTGACAGATGCGCATAGATAAAAATTTAAAACATGATAACAAGTACTTGTTCTGTTTTAAATTTTTATGCTATATGGATGTGACTTGGATGATTATATAGATTACAACTGGATTTTTAATTGGAGGAATATGTAGTTTGGAATTACTTGTGAATGAAAACTTATAATAGTTGCTGACTTTTATTAAACAGGTTCAGGATTGGATGATTTATGTATTTTGTCAAATGTTCATGATTTAGTTGATTTGAATGATGCTTGCAAATTACATATTATATTGGATGGATTATTATGAATTATAGATTTATTTTGTTGGAAGTTGGCGACTAAATTTTGGTCTTGTTTTTCCTATGTTGGCGACCAAATGATTAGCCGGGAAAGACATAAGTAATATTTTTGTCGACTAAATAAGGTAAGCAACAGGGTACTTTTGGATGGTACATATGAATCTAAATAAAAACCATTGATCTTATAAGACAAAATATGATAAGTTAATATGCTTATCGATATTCAATAAAGTTAATTTTTTGCATATATGTTCTACTCTATTGGGCATACAAGATAAGCGGTTTGGATCACCTTCGTTGGCTACATGGAGCCCACAAAATGAAGTCTTGAGAGATATAGAGAGGATGAAGTCTTCAAGGGAGCTGCTCCCAAAATGTTTGAGTGAATTTCATGAGACTAAAAGTCCATGTGGTTTGGGACTTGGGAGGGTAAGACTGGACGTAGTAATATGGGTTGCGGAGGTACAAGTCCATCTTTTAGATTTGGTTAATCACTTTCTTGTGTTTGATGATGTAATAAGTACATTACTTTTTCCCTAACGTTATTATAGTCCATCAGGGTACATATCTTACTTCTACAGCACGCAGTCATGCACATGATTTAAACTTAGAAGAAGGAAACGTGATTGGTAACTTCAACGAAGAATTTTGGGGAATGTTTGCAGGTCACCAGGTGCTGCATTTTGGTGTTTGATGACAATTTTAATGATCTTTGGTTCTAATAAGAATATATTCAATTTGTTTTGTATGGATGTTGTGCATCTGGAATAATCTTCATCTTTATTGAATTTTGCAGTTCGTTGGAAACCTTGTCTCTTGTTCTATTGAAAGATGGAACGGTATGTGCGTGCTTGTGATTCCAAGCTGATTTCCATGTCCTATATTTTTCTATGTTGTTTGTTGTATTGCCAGTACTAATTCATTATCTTAGATTTAGTTATTAATGCTTGCATTACACTCGAGAAACTCTGACCTTGATTGTACGAAAAAATTATTTAATGTTAAATTTATCTTTTGCATCTCTAAAGCAATTTTAGCTATAAGTTAGCACTGAAAAATAAAGATGGTAGAAAGATGAGGAGAGTCCGATTTATTATGAAGTGAATGATGTTTATTTCCTTTTTTCCCCCTCTTTGGCTAAGGGATTTCCCTTTTTCTTTTGTCTCTTTAATAATTTCTTTGGTGGACGTTTTAATGATAGTTTTTTTTTTAAGTTTTTAAAAGGGATAAAATCAAGGGTCCCAAACCTTATTCAATAGTCTCAAAATCAATCAATGAAGAGAGTTTCAAGAGGAATGACTTCCCTTAGTTGGTTTGAGTGGCGTAGTCTGTTGGAGTAGTTGTCTAACCGTGGGAAACAATTGTATAGCCATGTCAACAATTAGAGCTATAGAGTTTTCAACATGGTTGGCTTCCATTTTTGGCCTTCCTTTTGCTAGAAAATTTTGTCAAGTTGACAAACTCGACTGTTCCATTCTGCGAATCCTTCACACCTCTACCCAAGAATCTGAAGGGTATCAAGGTCTAAAACAAAAAGTTGATAAAATATCCAACATATGTCAAAAAGTGTCCGATGAGTGCTAGTGCCGGACATGCATCGAACACGGATATGTACCTTCTTAGTAGTGTCAAGAAGTGTATGTGTTTCTTGGGGTGTTCAATATATATATTTTTAAGATAGCAAATAAAATATTAAAATATACATAAATTACTTGTATTAAAAAAAAAATAAGGATATTCAATGGCAAAACTTTAATCCTATGTAGTGCCGTCCTTGACAGCAATATACCACTATCTTTCATTTGGTTGTGGAAAATTTGAAGCATTGTAGATTCTACCTCAGTGTCAGAATCTATGTTTTTTTAGTTCTTTTAAAACACTCACATCATTAATTTGTTATTCTTTTTTTCACATCACTGCAGGGGGGAACTACCAGTGGCACAACTTTACTATATATTGTGTTCCTTTGTAGTATGACCTTAGGTACCATACTCATGTGCTTCTTGCAAAAGAGAGATGCTAAAGGAGAGGAGACTTTACCAGATTCTTCTGTCAGTTTCTACTCTTCCATGGTTTCTATGTCGAAGTCTGTCATCGCTCCATTGTTTGACTTATGAATGTTATTAATCATCCCCCTTATTGCATATTCAGGCTTACAACAAGCATTTGTATGGTAATTGTTGATTAACTTATGACATTTTACTTTTTTTTATTGTCCTTTGACCATGCAATTTGTGCACTATATACATTGTAACATTTTCTTCAATTAAGCATGGAACGCGTTTACAATTTTAGGGCTGAATACACCAAGTACATTGTGGAACCTGCACTTGGTGAGTCTGGTGTAGGTGGTGCTATGGCAATGTATGGGGCCTTTGATGCAATTGTAAGTATGGCAATGTATAAATGAGTAGCTTTATGGAATGGTTTAAATGAATTAGCTCACTTGGTGAGTGTTTCTGTTTTACGTACATTAATTTTGACAAGGCATGTTCTTCGTCTCTTTCATCTTGTTGAGTTGGAGAAATAAAAATGAATTGAGTGAACAACTTTAAATTTCATTAACCTTTTCCTTTTGTAAGGAACAAGAATAACAAATAATATATAACCTTTTCCATATTTATTCTCTCTGAGTTGTGTTGTGTGTTTGCAACAATATACAAAATTTCATTTATTGTCCTGGTGGTACGTCACATGGATAATATGCATGGATAATCACATCCTGTGTTTTGTTCCATAATCTTATTTTTCCTATGATATGTGCATTCAAGTTATTTACTCACAACCTCTGCTATGATCTCTAGCCTCATATGTTTTATAGGAAATTATTCGATAATAATGTGGCATAGGATGTAAATACTATTACACCTCAAGCTTGCTAAAAGTCAAAAACCCAAGAAAACCTTCTTTGTTTTATAATTTGTCATCTGTTTGATTCGTTAAGTTTTCAGACTCAGTTTATATCTGGAATATGTGTCAGTGTTCGTTGGCTATGGGTCGACTCACCTATGGTCTCAAGTCAATCACTCTAATAGTTTGTGCTGGAGCTTTCATTCAGTTATTGTACTGCTTTGGCTTCTACTGAAGTACAGGTTAGGTTTCTCGTCGATTCCAATTAAAGTTATTTAGAATCTAAAGTTTTTAATTATATTTATCTGATTTGAAGTTGCTATGACTTTTTCAGTTCTTGTTAACTGTGCCATTGTGCAGCTTAACTAGTGGAGTACTCGGCATTTTATACCCCTTTCTCATTGCAGCTGCATTGGGAATTGGGGATGGAATATTCAACACACAGCTTAATGCTTTGCTTGGAAAGCTCTTTAAGCATGATATGGTAGTAATTTATTTTGTTTGTTTTACTAAGCCTTTTTTAGTTTGATTTATACTTTTTTTCACATAAGTGTTAACACGAGAAGTGCATGCCTTGAGTTGAGTGTATGAATAAGTGATGGACGTGTGTCCAAAGCGTGTCTAGATCTAAAAAATATGAAAAAAATAATTAAAGTAATGAAACATTTGGACGTGTATTCGACACATTACCTTCTTAGAGGTGTTTGTGCTTGGGGGATCTAATTGAGAGGAATGTGGGATGAAACTATGTATTGATTGATTTATAAAAAATAAATAAATCAGTGGATGTAATTGTGAAAACGTATGTTTTATGGTTGAAGATAAGGTATATTGAGATTCTCGAGATGTAAATTCCATATATTGAAGGAAATTAGGTAAACTTATTCCTTTAGGGAAGTTAAAGATATGGGTTCCACAAGTGTTCTCCTAATTGAACAATTAAACAAATAGGAGAAAATTGACTTTTGTGTGTTGTACTCTCCTTTAAAATGTTAGTTATCTTTAATATTTTCATATTTATGTCTAATCTATTTCTCATTCATGTATATTAAAGATATTTGGCCCTCACTTTTTCTTGGTCGTTTCTTTGTGCAAATGCACTTGCATTTAATTCTCAAATGTTACTTTTGGTGTGTACAGGAAGGAGCAATTGCATAGCTCAAGGTTTGGTAGTGTGTTTCGATTGCAGTTGTGTTTTTTGTGAGCCCTCACGTTTCTTTGCATGCTAAGTTAGTGGTTATGCGTGTTGCAGTCTGCATCTCTGTTGCCGGGTTTCTATTCCTCACTCTTATGGTTGAGAAAGCATTCTCTTGTGCTGATTGATTTTTTGCAACTGGATACGTAATCAATATTTGTTGCCAAAACATGTATTATTCACGTCTTGCACATTGATTGCCGCAGAAAGTTATATCTGCCTGTGAAATCTATTCAATAAGAAAATATGTTCACCTGTTAATATTTCTTCAAAAGAAAAGTATTGAGAGGCTAATTTGAATGTAAATATCATATTATTGTTCTCTTCTATTGAGAATAGAGTCTATGTGAAAGTTGGCAATTAGTGCAAGTAATATTTGTGGAATATGGACATCTTTTGTGTGCCCTACCTAAATTGGAACCTAGATTACCTCTTTTAGATTTTATTGATTTATGAAAGAGATTGTTTTTGCTTACATGAACAACTGCATAAATTAAACAAGAAAGCAATGAGAGAGGTAATTGATCTTGGTTTCACAAAGTGTTAGACTGGTTCCCATAAAAAAACCCACTTCTAAACTCGAAACTTCTTTCTTCTGTGTCTACTATGTTGATGCATCATTCACTTTGTTTGATGTTATGCAATTGAATATTTTTATAGATATTAACATTTTTACTAAAATTACTAGGGGCAAAATATAATTGATAGTTAAAAAAAAAAAAACAGTAATACTTGGACATGCAGAATGTTCTTTTGTCCCCACATCATACTATGATCACTTGGCACAGAGGATTTATTTATTTTTTTTCAATTGTTTTGAGTTATAGTTCTAGAATATCGTGTGGTGTTGCGTACATAGTTAAGAATTACAAAACATGTTAGGTTGGTTCATATCTTGTCTCTGAGACCATCTTCAAGGGTTCTCCAAATAGTTCATTAAATTTGAATTTGATGAAAAAAATTTGCTTTTTGTTGTTCCAACTGAGCACTAAATCTTTCATCAAATTCAAATTTTTTTGAATCTTTCATCACATTGAGGATAGATGTGCCTTTTAATCACCGTTTATATTTGTTAGATTTTTCCCAGCGGATGTCCCATCCCTAGATGACCACCTCAATGCAAAAATTTGTAAAAAAATTATATTGTCTGATTGGCCGGTATTCTGATGAAGCCTTAAAAATCTCCGTTAGAACATTTGATATCAAATGAAGCTTTTACTCAAATTTAATAAAAAAAAGATGAACCGTTGGAGATGTCCTAACTACTTAACAAATGTGAACTAACATTATTTCATTCATAAATTTTTTTGTTACATTATTAGGCATGTGAGTAACTTTTAATGTAAAGATACTCTTTTCATGCAAAATTTTTCACAATAATATCATTTTTATAAATAAATTCATATTTATGAATTATAGCTATTTTGTTTTAAAATGAAAGCTCCATATATCAAACCACATTATAATAAACTTTTTAATTATAAATCATTACTTGTTATACCATATAACAATATTGATACTTTAATAACAATGGCTTTATATTTATCTATTTTTTAGAAAAAATATATTTATTATATGTGATTTAATTATGTATCAACCAATGTTTTGAAAATCAGACTGAACTGGTCGGTTTGACCAGTTAAACTGTCGACTAGTCTATGGTTTGGTTCGGATATACCCTCTAACTCGTTCCTTTTTGAAAATCGATCATTTTAAATTGAATTGGTGTGAATCGCGGTTAAATCGCTAAACCGAATGAACCGGCACGGGACTTGAATCCAATACCTTAAGCTCCAAAGGGTGTGTTTGATTGGGGGGATTATTTACTGTGCGGATTGTAATCCGCACAGTAAATCCAATCCGATGTTTGTTTTTTTTAGTCCGCCGGACATGAAGTCCAGCCGGACTCCTTATCCCCCATATGGGGGATTATACTATCTTAGGGGGGGGGTGTGGGACAATTTTGGGGGGATTATTTACTGTTGGGATTAGGTGATGAAATAACCATTTTGACCCTCTATTATTTAATTATGAATTATATTTAGTAAAATTTAATAAAATTTAAATGTCTCAATTTAAAAATAAAATAATTTTATTTAACTTTTTATTGATGTTTTATTTTTTTTAAATAATTTTTTTATATATTTTATTGATGTTTTATTTTAAAATTTTGTTTGTATTTTATTTAATTTCATTATTTAAATGTTAATAGATGTTTTATTTAATTTCATTGTTTAATTATTATTATTTTTAAAAACAAATTTATTTAAAATTTTAATTAAAAAAATAATATAAATTTTTATTGATATTTTATTTATTTATTTAAAAAAAAATAAATTTATTTAATTGCGTAAAAAATAAAATAAAATAAATTTTTATTTAATCTAGCTAAAAATAATTAAAATATTAAAGATATGTTTAATATTGCTATTACTTAGTAAACAATTGAAAAAAGGTAAAATAGTCTTTTGTTCATTTATCCTATCCAGTCCGTCTAACCAAACGTTAGATTAACTAAAAATAGTCATTTCCAGACATCTAATCCCATGAAAAACAAACACAGGATATATATCCAATCCAACCAAATAGTCTGGGGGATTCACAGTCCCAGGATTCAAGTCCGATGGATTCTAATCCCCCCCCTTATCCAGTCCGTCCAATCAAACACACCCTTAATGTATAAGCAGGGACAAACCAAGATTAGATCTCCACGGGGGCCAAGAGATGAGTATAATTTTTCTATTAATTAATCTAAACTATCATATTCCATTTCAAAATTGAAAATAAATTAAGATTTAATACTAAACTAATCTATATAACAATGGAAGGCTTCATTTGAAAATGTCTTTCAAATTAATGGTCCAAATCTGTCTAATTTAAAAGCAATGGTTCAGATTTATTTTCAAAAATATCTTTCTCACAAATTATCTTCTATGGTCTAGATTTGTCTAATTTAAAAACAATAGCTGAGATTCAAAAAAGATTCAATGGTTTAGATTTATCAAAGAAATAATTTAATGGACCAGATTTGTTTAACAATCAACTCTTACCAACCACTGCACTTCACATCATATGTATGTATGTATGAACAAATCTTTGAAGAAGGATCTGAAGAAGGAACAAGCTCTGAAGAAGGAAGACCAAAGCTTTAAAGAAAGCTCCTCACATTTTTTTTGTTTTTCCATTCATTTTTTTACCTCTGTTTTTTTTTTTTTTCTCATCCTCTCGTCATCCCCACCCATCCAACTTTTCAATCTTTATACCACGATTATACCTTCACTTTGAGAGAGCTTTGCCCTGGCTTCACCCATTGTTTTGCACTTCCCTGGCTTCAGTTTGAGGTAAGGCACTCAAATTTATTTTGGTCTTCCCTAGCTTCACCCATTGTTTTTTTCTGAAGCAAATTTTTTCAATTAAATGAGTTAATGTTAAATAGGATTTCAACACCCACTTCTCTCTCTATCAGATGGGTTGAGCTTTCAACACCCATTTCATGTAAACAATCATAAAAATAGATTTCGTGTTAAGAATCATTTTTATTTCATCTTAGCAAAATGGGTTGAGACTCTCTTTAATTATCAATGGTCATATTTTTATTCACCAAACATAAAAATAGATTTGTATACTCTTAATTAATGTTAACATTAATTGGGTTGACACAAAATGACGATTCGTCATAATTTTTTGTTTTTGTGATTTTTATCTTGTTCTTTTTCAATTTTTTGTTTGATTTTTGATTGTGTTTTGTTCTTACTTGTAGATTGCTGTTTCTCGGCTGGTTAGTACTTTGATCTTTGTTTTTTTGGATTTTCTCTCTCTGTTTTTTTCTTTTTTTAGTTTGGCTATTGATTGTTGAGAGAGAGAGAGAGAGAGAGAGAGAGAGGAAAATGAAGTTTGAATCTTATGCATTGTTGTTCGGTATATGAGAAAAAGAAAATTGAAAGTTTTGAACTTTCTTCACTGAACTTTGCTCCTCCAGTGATTTGTTGTATGATCATGCTAATTCCTATTCCTTGATTTTTATTAACTAGTAAGGTTCATTATTGACATGCCAATACTGGAGTTTCATCTTACAATAGTTCGTGATTCCAATAATTGAGATCTTTAATCTGTAGGTAATAGGTTAGAGAGCATGCGCTTATTGTAGTTTACCAAACTAACTAAACTCATGAATCTTCCTGAAGAAAGCCAACCTGTCACAACCCAAACCCGCCCCTATAGGTTTAGCATCGTGACCGGCTAGTAATCCGTGGATTACTAAAGGGCTCTTAACAGATAAGCATATAATAAGGGGCTGCGGAAGCAAATGTACAAAACATAAATAGTCCAATGAGTTGTGTCGATAAACATGGGACGGAATATTTCAAAACTTGTATATATATGAGCGTGTCGGTCAAAGGATATCATAATTACAAAACATTTACAAAAGTGTAATATCCAAGACCCAACTGTACAAAACAGACAGAGACTAACATAAGTACAAAAACAGCCATGTAACTAGACTTCAATCGGAACCTCCTCGGGAGGCACAATGGTTGGCTGACAAAAACAGAAATGAAGGCCGTTAACTCTGGCCCTGATCACGCGACGGCTCACCTACATACATAATATAAACTGTGAGCGAAAGCTCAGTGAACAATAACAGAGTAAAGGGGTTTCAATGAATAAGTCTATACAGATTCAGAATTCACAATTCAGTTTCGTATCAAATTTATAATTTGTCCAGATCATATACAGAAATCATAAGTCATGCATAAGTATACGTGATACCTCCATAAGCGCTAACAGAGCAGATACAGAACAGATGCAAACACGTGAGGGTTACGAATAACCAGTTCCATAAAGGAACCTCTGGATCCGAGTAACAGAAAATAAACACACTGAGCCCCATGATGGAGCCTCCGGTACGGGTAACAGAGTGTAGACAGATTAAGTTCCATGATGGAACCTTCGATACCGGGTAACAGCCAACACATATCACATGATACTAAGGATGTCACGAATACATATCAGAAATTGGATAATCATTCATTGTACAGAACATAACATTTTAGAAAACAATTCTTATTTCATCATACAGAAAATAAATAAGGTTGAATATAGCTTTACTATGTTATTACTCACAGTTGGCCTTGAAACAGACAGACGGAGCAGATTGGTCAAACGGTACGCGGCATGTGACCTACATGACACATAACAGATACACACTTGAAACACACGTTCGAATTGTACATAACTTATGTCATTTGCTCTTAGTGTGTTTCTAACCTTTAATCCTCATTATGGAGTTTTAAACATGGCATAAGAATGCCTAGGATGGAATGGGGATGCAAGAATGCATTGGAAAACATTTCTTAAAACTTGCTGAAAATAAGGGCCACGCTCGAGCGTGGCTTTCCTCGCTCGAGCGGACATGCAGACAATGAATCTCCGCTCGAGCGTGACTTTTCCCGCTCGAGTGGGTTGTAAACTCTTGAAAAAGTATTGGTTGCATGTTTTGCACGCTCGACGGACACTCGATCCACACTCGAGCGTGAGACTCAGACCTTCGCTCGAGCGTAGATTCCTTCATTCGAGCGGACTGCAAAACACAAGAACTTCTGGGTATATGCATTTCACACTCGAGCGTAACCATCGTCGCTCGAGCGGAAGTGCATGTACTCAGAGTTCACGCTCGAGCGTGGATCAAATTTCTGAAAATTCCAAATTCGATCACCAAGCTCAAACTCAACTTTTGAAGCATCCAAAACTCATTTTTCTGGGCCAAAACTTGAGGAAATACCTGAAAACTCATAATACAACATGTTTAAAGAATTATAACAAGAAATCATGGCCTAAAGGCTTGCCAATTGTACAAAAATTCAATTTTAAACTCAAAATTAATTCATGAACATAACATGTCTATACATTTTTTAGCTAAGGCCCTCCAAAACATGATCAAATACTACTAAATAGCATGAAACTCATTGTGTTTCCAAAATTAAAGTGAACTCAACACATGCATGAAGGAATTCTTGAAAATCAATCTTCAAAATGCTATGAAACATGTATGCATGCATGGATTGATCTACTTCCCTACTCCTTAAGCTTGATTCTCATATCTTATAGCTCAATTTACTTGAATTCATGCATGAACAATTTAAATCCACAATTAAAAGAATGAATTTCCTACCTTAAGTCTTGAATTCCAAGTGTGGGAGCTTAAACATGTAATTCTCCTTCAATTCCTCTAACTCTTCAAGCTAATCTCTAGATGAATTCAATTTTTCCTCCCAACTCTCTCTCTCCCTCACGTTGGGCATCAAGGAAATGGAAGAGTGAAATGAAAACATAACCTTAGTGGGGTCAAAATGGCCTTGTAGGTAGTAATTTAACAAAACTAATCAAATGGCATTATTTTAATCAAATTTAATCGCTCCGAACCCAATTTTAATTAAACCTACCATAAAATTCTATAAATCCTAATTAGCACATAAATCAAGTCAATTTCTGATTCGGACGCCGATAAGGCTTTTAATTCGCAAATCGAAACTAAAACATGAACAGATCTTTCTACTCCAAACAGATACAGACACAAAATGATGCAACGCATATATAATCAACTTAGAATTTCTTCTTAATTTTTTGTCAGGCATAATCAATTACGGATTAATGTTAATCGTGGGTCGGGGTTGTTACACAACCCATCAGAGAGTGATTTCAGAATGCATTTGATACATTTTGTGACTAATGTGGAATTTAATAACATTTTTAAATTCCACATGCCACTTCTTGGGCATTCAAGTAAAAATTTGCATCTGTCTTGGTCTTGGATAATAACATTTTTAATGATATCTAGAAATTGGGCAGATGAAAATGCTTCTTGGTTATATTTGATTGGTTTTTATATGTTGTCAAGTAGATAGTTGGAGGCTGTTTAAGCTCCAAAACTATAAATAGGATCCAATTTATACCTGGACTGCTCAAACTTTTATGGTATGATCCATTAGAAATTTTTTGATTAGTGCAGAAGGTTATTTGCAATATTATGTATTTGTCTTCTGGATTTGTTATTTTGTAAACCTAAATTATTAGATAACCCTACTTTTCTTTTTGTTATGCCAGGTATTCCCAACTGTTCTAGAGCAAACTCCTGGAGAACCTTTTAGATTGTGTCTTTGATGCTAAATTGTTTTCTTCTTATCTGCATTTTTCATTACTGTTGCTCGGCATTTTACATGATGTTGTCTCATGAGAGATAGTAATACTCTCTAGACATGAAGGAGGTGATACCTTTAGAAAATACACGATTTATTTATTTTTCTTTTCTTTTTTCTTGGCACCAACACTGGACTCAATGCATCATGGATTATTCAAAAATCAGATGAATTCATTTTTGTAGCCTGTGTTATGTCTTTTTCTGGTACATTGGTATAGCTCTCCTCTAGGAATCATTTCCATAGGTTTGCTTGAGGTTTTCATGTTCATTATATATGTTGCTCTGTCTTTGGCTTTCCAATCTTCGGATTAAACATGTTTTCTCATCCTAAATTTGTGTTGTTATGTGCATTAAAATAACGTGATAATTTTTTCATTGTAAATTTGTAACTATTTCAGTTATATTATAGTTACTGTGGATCGTTATTCTAAGACTGTTGAATTTGGTATTGTTTCTCTTCAGGTTGGCTCAATTGAGGGAAGGGTAAGCGTGCACCATCTTGATGATTTGCAACAAAGTAAAAACTTTACTTTCAATTGTCATAGAGAGGGCAATGAGATATATTCAGTCAACTCATTGAGCTTTCATCCTGTAAGATCCTACTTTGCAACTGCAATTTTTCTATTTAAAGTTGTTGATCATTATTGCTGATTAACTTTTGTAACTGTTTGCTACTGTCTAAATTAAAACGTTGGAAGACTACTTAGTATTACTGCAAAATTAGAGGAAAGTAAATCATCACTAAACTAATCTCTTTGGAAAGTAAACAGCTCCCATTAGATGTCTCTTTGCAAAATATTTTCTATCAAATATTGTCACATTCCTTTGTACGTAATTTGGCAACATTTTTTTTTTTTTTTTTTTTTTGTAACTTATTTAGCTTAAAATTTGGAATTTTATGCTTAGGCAGTTGTACTTTGAAAAGTTAGGTATTTGGTAAAACTTTCCATTTTTCAAACTTATTTGCTTTTTCAGTTCAAAAAGTTCACATAAGCTCAAACAGTTATTTGTTATGCCAGGTATTCCCAACTGGTTTAGAGCAAACTCTTGGAGAACCTTTTAGATTGTGTCTTTGATGCTAAATTGTTTTCTTCTTATCTGCATTTTTCATTACTGTTGCTTAGTATGGAAAACTGGGTTTCACGTTTCAAATGAGGGTTAATGGAAAATAGGTTTCATGTTAACAATCATTTTTATTTCATCTTAATGGGTTGAGGTTTCAAAAAAACTCTGAGTTAATGTTAACATTAATTGGATTGAGGTTCTCTTTAATAATCAATGGGGTTGAGGTTCTCATTAATTATCAATGGTCATATTTTTACTCATCAAATGTGAAAATAGATTCGTAAACATTTTTAGGGTTGAGGTTTAATTTTGCTTCTCAATCCATAAGAGTTAACTGTTGTCAATGCAAAATTACTATATAGAATCAACCATAAAATCATGTATTGCAATAGTTCTACATTTTGGCCAATAGAGAAAAATGATGAACATTTCTATGAGAGTATTTAATTTTTCTTCTATCCTTTTTTATGTATGTTGAAGACATGAAAAAATTATAATTTTTCTTCTATCCTGTAGTAGTTCAATTTCCCCATTCCTAAAGTAGGTTGTTAACTAAAATATGTTAGGAGGTTGTCAATTATGTGTCGATTAATTTTTCTTATGACAATTATTAAATCTCATTCTACCTTCTTACAGTTATCTTTTCCCCCTCTTAGGCTACATTTGGGTTTAGTATTTGAAGGGAATTTGTTGATTGAAAGGAAAATGAAACATTATAAAGTAAACCCTTTTTATATGATGACCTTTTTTTTTTTTTTTGACTTTTAGTGAATTGTTTTTAATTTGGTTTTTTATTGAATGGCTATTTTAAAATGTTTAGGTTTCTCTCTCTCTCTCTTAAAAAAGTCCAGTTTATTTAGCTTTTTAAATTTTGTTTTTGGACTTTTTCAAAAAAACAAATTACTCCTTTTTTTTTTTTTTTTTTTTTATACTCTTTGGAGTAAATAAGCTACTATGTAGTATAATTTTTTATGATGTGTATTGAAAAAGGTATTTGTAATTACATAGATAAGGCAAAAAATATTTGTAATTATCCAGTTACAATGTGGTGAGACCTTTTATAAATTTTTATTGTAGTTTTTTACTTATTTTTTTCACATTTTGCTCATTGAAATCATTTTTTTTTTTTTTTGCTTTTAGTGAACTATTTTTAATTTGGTTTTTTATTGAACTGCTATTTTAAAATGTTTAGGCTTCTCTCTCTCTTAAAAAAGTCCAGTTTATTTAGCTTTTTAAAATTTGTTTTTGGACTTTTTCAAAAAAAACAAATTACTCCTTCATTTTTTTTTTTTTTTTACACTCCTTGGAGTAAATAAGCTACTGTGTAGTATAATTTTTTATGATGTGTATTGAAAAAGGCATTTGTAATTATATAGATAAGGCAAAAAATATTTGTGATTGTTCAGTTACAGTGTGGTGAGACCTTTTATAAATTTTTATTGTAATTTTTTACTTATTTTTTTCACATTTTAAAATGCAAAATTATTAATTAAATTTCTATATTGAAGTTTTGCTAAAATTTTATGGGGAAAGCACCAATAAATCCTAAATTTGGGAATGTTAGTCCACTTAGTCCTGAATGTTTTTTGTTGGACTAATAGGTCCTATTTCTCTAAAAGCTTACTATAGGCCTTTTTATGTCAAACATCAAACATTATTCAACATCACTAACGTCAAACATTATTCAACATCACCAACATTATTCAACATCACCAACATCAAACATTATTCAACATCACCAACATTATTCAAACATTTTTCAACATCACCAACGTCCTCAAATATTATTCATCAAACATCAAATATTATTCAACGTGGATTATTTATCAAACATCAAACATTATTCATCAAACATCACACACAGATTTTCAACAATTAATCATTATGATTATTCGTCAAACATCAAACATTATTCATCAAACATCAATCACAACCATTAAACATTAAGATTATTCATCAAACATCAAACATTATGCATCAAACATCAAATATCAGATTTATTTGATGCTTTATCTGCTTAATCTGCTTAAACATTATTCAATGATGTTTAATCTGCTTCAAACATCAAACATCATCAAAAATTAAATCTGGAACATCAAACATCTTGCCTTTTGAGATCCTAGGCAATTAATCTAACTTACTACTTGATGATGTTTGATGTTTAATCTGCTTCATACACGACACAGCGTCAAACATTGATTCGTACCGCTCCATCACCACCATCTCCTCCATTACAATCAAGCAACATCATCAAGAAATCGAACCTGGGTTTCTCTGAATCGGAACCCTAACCCTAGTTTCACATGGGACGGTCTTAGAAGAGCCAATTTTAGGGATTGAATTGGCAGAGACAGAGAGAACAGAGAGTGCAGTTGAACCGCCATTTTCGGATCTTCATTCAGGTCAGGCTCAATCTCCGACAATCCAGTCTTTCCATCGAACCCTTGGTGGGTATTCAGAAATCTGAGTCACGGTTCAGTCAATCTCGTGATATCCCAAGGAAAACCCAAGTTCGAGACCCATGAAATCGATCCTCCGAAGAAGGAGAAGTGGAAGACGAAGAGGTTGAAGCAACAGAGGATGAGAGAAGCAGAAGAGAAAAGCGGCCAATAAGAGAGACCCACGATGGCTTGGCGTAAAAGGGAAGAAAAAGAAGAAGTTTGCTAATGTTGAGAAATCGAGAGGTTCAGATCTAACATTAAAGTGAGATTTAATTGTAATATATATATATAAATAAATATATGAATCTATTGGTATATCTATGTATATATCAATCTATTAATGATGTTCGAATATATTGGTGATGATGTTCGAATGTTGATTGATGTTTGTTGATGGTGATGATGTTTTATTTGATGATGTTTGTTGTTGTTGATGATGCTCATAATTTTTTTGACAATGTTTTGTTGATGTTTGATGTTTGTTGATGTTTTTTTATGTTTGTTGACGTTTTAATGTTTGATGTTGTTTTGATGATGATGTTGCGATGTAAAAAAAGGACTAAATGGTTTATAAAAAAACATTCAGGACTAAATGGAGTAACATTTCCCAATATAGGACTTATGAGTAATTTTTCCAAATTTTATTCACAAGTAGTAGAATTTATATATTTTTTTATAATTTACTCTTTTTATTTTTTATTTTTTATGGTATACATTAGTTGTTAGTAGGAAAAGTGGGCAATACAATCCATAAGAATTAACTATTGTCAATGCAAAATTATTATATAGAATCAACCACAAAATCATGTATTGCAATAGTTCTACATTTTGGCCAATAGAGAAAAATGATGAACATTTCTATGAGAGTATTTAATTTTTCTTCTATCCTTTTTAATGTATATTGAAGACATAAAAAAATTATAATTTTTCTTCTATCCTATAGTAGTTCAATTTCTCCATTCCTAAAGTAGTTTGTTCACTAAAAATATGTTAGGAGGTTGTTAATTATGTGTCAATAATTTTTCTGGCAATTACTAATTTTTGCTTCCTAATATTTGTTGTTTGGCATTTTCTTTGTATTACAGAACATTGGCTAGTGTGCTTAAGTTGTTATTTGGCATTTTTTTTTTTATATTGCAGAGCACTGACTGGTGTACTTAATTTGTTGTTTATTTTTTTTCTGTTGCAGAGCATTGGCTAGCGTATTTCGTCTGATTTGTATTGTTTGTGGGACTTACATTTTGTTGTTTGTTTAAAATTTTATACTTTTGTCGTGCTTGAATTTTACGTAGCATTTATGCATTTACTTTTCATTATTTCATTTACCTATAAATTTGCAAAAATTATGTTTAAATTGATTTATTTACCATTTCATTTATTTAATTTTCACTATTTCCTCTCACTATTTCATTTATTTAATTTTCTGCACAATAAACTGACCATCAAACCATACAAATTGATAGATTTCAACCATTAGATTAAAATTGATGCAAAACTATAGCCATGTGATCTCTCTTCTTTATTTCAACCAAAGCTCATTATTTAAAAAAATGTGGAATATAGAAATTTATTTGGGTACTGTTATTGGCCAAGGTAACAAAGTGCTTATTTTTTGTTGCAAATTGCAAGTGGGTTAAATAAACAAAAATACTACAATAGTAAATATTTTGTGATATGGTCTTTGTTTGCATTTATGTCATCATTATTTTTCACGTTTTCTTGGCTAAGGTAATAATTGTGTCATCACTATTTTCACATTTTCTTAATAAATTGTAACAATTTCCATCACATTGCCTCCACTACTACTAATCATGGACCATACCATTTTTTGCCATTTAAAAATAAAAATTTATAGCAAAACTTATTGTTAAATTCAATTGGACAATTTTTATATGTTTATCGTTAAGTTTGCACTACAGACAAGGAGGGTCTAATTTTTTTTTATTAAGTTACATCTCTCTAAATTTTATAATTTTGCAAAATATTTAAATTGAGTGGATCTAAAAGCAAAAAATATTTTGATTAAAATATTAAAAAGTTCACTAAAAATTTAAAAACTATTTTTGGAAACTCCAAAACTAAGTAATTTTTGAATTTTAAATTTGTAAAAATTATTTTTAATATATACAACCAAACAAAATTTTAAGTTTGACAAACTCTTTTCAAAAGTTTTAAGTTTGACAAACTCTTTTAAAAAATCTAATTATAAAATTCATTTGAAAATCCAAAACTATACGGATTATCTATTTATATTTTCACCTCAATTTTTTTTTTCGACAAATTGAATAAATTACATTTTAACCCAATAATTTTATATTCAATTACATTTTCATTCCAACAATATTTTTACCATACCTTCAGGCACGGGCATACCCTATATTAGACTTCTTTCTAAACCAAACATTATTTTCATCGTGCCTTCAGGCACAGGCATACCTTGGTACGTAAAAAATTAAGGGTAAAAATACTATGCACATCCCTAAAAGAGTGCATATAATATATCTTTTATAACAATACTACAAAATTTTGTAACATAAATAATTATAAATGACTTAACTTTTCTTTTCACCCAATATATATATATATATATATATAAAATTTTTAACTCACTACTAAAAGGATAACTTTCACATTAGGTTGCATACCATAATTTTGTTATTTGTATCTTTTATCACAAATTGAAACAACACACAGCACAAACATTTATATTTTTGTTGGGAATATACATTTTAATTGAGGTTGACCATCTCTATCTTCTACTTTTTTTTAATTAAAATTTAAAAATAAAATAAAAAGAGAGATCTAATGATCAACATGTATAATTTTTGTACATTATTTATTGAGATTTTTGTATGTAATGAAAAAACTTATATGATAGATTTTTTTGTACTATATTTTTATACCTAATGAAAAAATTATTATGTAATAGATTTATATGAAAAATTATACAATTCCGGATTACTATGTGGCTATACTGCCTCAACAATCACCATTCATTATACTCTCTCATGTTCCTCAATCACCCAATATAAATAATCAATACTCTACATTTTCTACCAATCATACTATAATAAAATATCATGTGATCGTACTTTCAAACTAATGAATAATCACCTGATTTATATTTTATTCAGTATATTCAACACCAGCCTTGAGATCAACCTCTTATTAATTCAAAGTCCTCACGACGAACATCATGCAAGGGAGCCAATCCAACTAAACATACATATTAAAGTAGTAATATATATATATATAGGACTTTGAATTGGTGCACAATGTATGATGTGGAATTGAAACACCACGCAGATGTGTCCGATCAAATGTGTGTTGTAATTCGTCCATATTATTCTCATTCTTTTAAATATAGTCTCTTATTATTAGGCAAACACACTACAAACACAATATTTTTTTAAAAAAACTGAATAAATTTAAATTGGTGTGTGGGTCGCTCTCCCCTCACAACCAGCAAGGGTTTAAATACTCAACTAACTCAATGCCTCTTCCTCAAAGGACCTTGTCTTGAATAAGTTCTTCATCCAACAAAAAACATAGCCATAAAAAACATGATCTAGTTTAACTCAAAGTTTTGGGTTACAAGTTAAAAATAAAGCAAAATGACAACAATTTTTTAAAACACCTAAGGACAATATCATTTTTATTCAACTTTAAATCTAGATCGTCAGATTATTACAATAAGATCATGATATTAATAGATAAATAAATAAAAGAAGAATCTTGATTCAGGCCAAAGCGGGTAGGGGTTGTATCCATCACTTGACAAAAATCAAAAAATCAAAAAGAATTATAGGGTTTGACGTGGCAAGATATGAGTGGTGGTAAATCTAGACAAGTTTTGAAAATGTTATGAACTCCACTTGCTTGGTAACATGTAGGGACGTGAGGAGAGGTAATTGACAACCCCTTGACCTTTTCTTTCTTGCCAACCAAACAAAGAAAACCATAACTGTCATCTCCCTTGTTTTTCTCTCTTCCATCCTCTCTTTCCAAGCCACTTCTTTCTCAATGAAACAAAACAAGAAAAATAAAAAATAAAAAAATTCAAGCACAGCTCACTCAAGATCTCACACATTTTTTCTTCTATCTTTTCTCGATTCTGATTCGATCTGCTGATAAGACCTATTCACCAATGTACAAAAATGATTCAAATTCAACAAAGAGGCTCAGTAAGGCACCAAAAACTTCATACAAAATGCACAACGATGAAGCGAAGGACGATGACAATGGATTGGGAAGGTTTACTAGATGACGATGATGATGACCGCTTCTTTGAAAGCTTGGATAGATTGTCCTCGGCTCTACCCATTGACTTGGCATCTTCTGGGTCGGACGATGACGAGGGCGATGACAGTCGCACATCCTTCACTTCTGCCATGTCATCAGCCCCCATTCACAACATGCGGGGCATCGACCCGGCCAGAGCCCAGGCATCAATGCTTAGGGATTTCAACATGTGGATGGCAGAGCCCGGATCAATTAAGGAGCGTCGGAGGCGGCTTCTTCAGGGAATGGGGCTGTCAAGCAACAAGAACTTGCTCAGCCGCAATAACACCAAGCTCAAGGATTCTAGTTCGAAGAGAATGAACTATGACCGCGATCAGCCTTCGACAATGTCAGTGAACAATTCATCCCCATCGGAAGATTTGAAACTGGACACTTCACCTTCACCTTCACCTTCAAGTACTCCGATTTTTCTCATTCGATCAAGATCAGACGGAGATATAGAATCATTTTCTGCAAACACTAGGAAAAGGAAAGAAGAATTCATAGGAAACATATCAAAACAACGGCTCACAAGAACATCGTCAATGTTAGTAACACCACATGGTGGTATATGTCAATATGCAAATACAGTAAAAGTATCACCAAAAAGATCCAGAAATAGATCTTCGATGCTCAACAGCGCCGTGTTGTCATCTATATTGTCGGATGGTCAGTTTGGTGCGTTCTTTTTGATAAAAAATTTGGATACGGGTAAGGAGTTCATCGTCAAAGAGTTTAATGACGATGGGATGTGGAATAGGCTGAGCGAAGTTCAGACTGGGAAGCAACTAACCATGGAGGAATTCGAGAAGTGTGTCGGTTATTCCCCTGTCGTTAAAGAGCTTATGCGCCGCGAAAATGTATCAAGAAGCCTCGACGATGCAAGGAAAATCAACACGAATTCATACCTTAGCAAGAGCTTTCGAAACAGCAAGAGAAGAGGGGTTGCCCTGTTGAAGAACATAAAGGGTGTAGCAAATTCAATGAGCGGATTAATCGTCGACAAAGAAAGAGATCATTCAATAGGAGATCAACGGACTAACAAGAATTCAACCAATAAGTGGATTAAAGTCCGTCAGCATGGGAAATCCATTAAAGAATTTACTGCCTTGCATTTGTGTCAAGAAATTCAGGCTCATGAGGGCTCGATTTGGACAATGAGATTCAATCCAGATGGGCATTACCTAGCGAGTGCAGGCGAAGATCGGGTAATTCACGTGTGGGAAGTACAAGAATGTGAAGTTACATCGGTAAAACCATATGATGATTATAATTCTGTTAGTTCTACCCCACTTCACCCCATGGCAAGAAGTATGTCAGACCGACCATCTTCATTTACAGAGATTTCGCCAATGCCATCAGAGAGAAGGAAAGAACGGCCGCATCTCGCAGAGCTTTCACCAATGCTGTCAGAGAGGAGGAAGAGGGGAAAAGGGTCCACCAAAAAAAAGGGTAACTTAATACCTGATTATGTCCATGTGCCAGAAACTGTATTCTCGCTCTCAGAAAGACCAGTATGCTCTTTCACAGGTCACCTGGATGATGTCTTGGACCTCTCTTGGTCAAAATCACATGTATGCTTTTCACCACGATTGATACTGCAAAAAAGTGGAGAAAAAAACAGAAAAACTGATAAGTACAAAAGAAAGAGAAAAAAAAAGACTTCAAAAGGAAAACTTCCAAAAAGGCAACATTTCATTGAAGCCAAATAGCAATCTTTGTTTTGACTTTTCATACATCAGAGTCAAATTTACCTTTAATTTTAATCAGAAGCAACCATTTTGAGAATAATTAAAGACTTTACTAGTTCTATGGTCCACATAGAGAGTTGACATACAATCATGCAAATTTTTATGCATTTGCAGCTATTGCTTTCAGCTTCAATGGACAAGACAGTCAGGCTATGGGACATGGAAACTAGGAGCTGTCTAAAGCTGTTTGCACATAATGATTATGGTAAAATGCCTAAACATGCCATTAGTGCTCAATCAATCACCTTTGTCATGTTTTTTCTATCTAACATACTTTTGCTTCTGATATATGTTCGGTTTTGTAGTAACTTGTATACAATTCAACCCGACAGATGATGACTATTTCATCAGCGGCTCACTTGATGCGAAGGTTCGAATATGGAGCATACCGGATCGGAAACTCGCGGACTATACTGACCTTCATGAAATGGTTACTTCTGCTTGTTATACCCCTGATGGCCAGGTAGCCCCTCTGATTTTTCCCTATCTATTTTTCCCCTGATATTCTGTTTAACTTTTCCTTTAATTTGAGTGGACTCAACATTGTTGCTTCATTTAGTTTATGTGTGGTTGGGATTCAACTTAAACCTACATTCCAGAAGTACATGGACTATTTCTATAATCCACAAGTAGTACTGCATGGACATCCTGAAATTGAAAGTTTGATAGTTTTTGAGTACCCCATTCTGTTTGACCAACATCAAAGTTCGATAGTTTTTAACTTAAATGTATCCAAAAAGTTTCAACCAAGTAACAAAATCATGGTTTTAAATATCAGCCTATATGGTATGGGTGCATGTATTGGGTTTTTGTCTTTCGATACCGATACAATCTGATACACAGGTTGGAATGAAAATTGCATGTGTATTGGCCGGTGCCCGATACATATCGGTTCATAGCTAATTCATAGCTGACATGGCCAGTTTGGCTATAAACTCTTTTTTTGACTAACAATATTACAAAATCACAACTATAACACCCGATACCCTATACATACCCCTCAATACTCCCAATATCGTTATATCGCGAATGATACTGCTATTTAAAACCATGAACAGATTCATATCTTCATCAAGCTGAATCAACTCAGCAATATGTGCTGGACCCTAAAAGAGGGGTAAATATAACATTAGCAAATTTTTTTTTATTTTTTATAATTTGGTTTTAGCATGATTTTATATATTCAGTAACGTCTATTGTTCTCCATCATTGAAGGGTGCTATGGTTGGTTCAAATACAGGAAGTTGTCATTTATACAGCACAGCTGGTATGTGTTGCTCTACCAGATTTTTCTTTTTCCTTTTTCAATCCTTGCTTTCTCTAATATGTTTGTCCTATCATTTACCAACCTTGTCATCTACCTTTTGATCTAATCATATAATATACAGACAAATGTATTAATTTCTAGTTGATTTGGTGACTAAGATTGCAGGCTAGAACAAAAAGCTCAGATTGAGACACGAAACAGGAAAAAATCCCAAGCAAAAAAAATCACTGGTTTCGAGGTAATCTTCTAATTTTCTCCTATAGTTCCATCTTGACATACACAAGCCTTTCTTTGCTCAACCAGTTATCACAAACTAACCTTGCTTATGAACAGTTTGCCCCAAGCAATACTTCTGAAGTGCTCGTAACTTCTGCCGACTCTCGGATTCGAATCATTGACGGCTCAGAAATCATTCATAAGTTCAGAGGTGTTTCCTCAAAAATATATATATATCCTCAATATGAATACAGATTCATGTGTTTGCCACATAACAGATATGATGCTGGATTACAGGTTTCCGAAACACTAGCAGCCAAATTTCGGCTGCATTTAGCCCAGATGGGAAATATGTCGTATGTGCAAGTGAGGATTCTCAGGTATATATTTGGAAGCGCGAAGAGCAACGAAACGCAGGTGCAGGGAAAAGGAAATTGGTCACTACTCACTCTCATGAACACTTTCAGTGTAGAGATGTTTCAGTTGCAATCCCATGGCCTGGTAGCATAAAATTTGAGCCACCAGTCGTCGAAGTGCACTCTAAGAGGCACTCAAAACACTCCACCCCATGCCCACCTACTGCTACTGGATCTCCAACCCAAGAAGACATCTTATCGGGATCAAACGGTAAAAGATTGCCGCCTCTTCCCAAGAGAAATAGTCTCTTGGAGAGAGCTGGAAGTTGCCAAGATGAAGAACTCGCTCAGGTTCCTTGCACGGACTCTGGGTTTAGAAATGGTGAGTCATTCTCTTTAGGTTCTTCGTCAGTGAGATATGGTTACTCGCCTTCTATTTCTGGGTCTTGGGAGTTCTCCATCTCAGACTTGGTCTTCCTCCTGGTCCTTGCTTGAGGGTAGTAGCCATGGAGGCCATGGAAGCCACACTGTCCAAGCAACAGCATGGGGCTTGGTGATTGTGACAGCAGGCCTGGGAGGTGAGATCAGAGCTTATCAAAATTTTGGGTTGCCAGTTAAGGTTCGCCGCCAGACAAATCTCTTCAGAGACCTCACGTAAAAGGTTTTGTATCAGTAAAAGGTACTTGTTTTTGTTTAAGATTTTGTCTTGTGGAATGCCAGGGGCTGTTTCACTGTAAGCAGTTCTATGTTGTAAATGTCTGGTTGTGTATATTAGACAAATGCCAATTCACTTTTAGTTCATAGGCAAGGTGTTCTGAGCATTTTCAACTAAACATTTGAATTTAGAAAATCTCAGGAGATATTGAATGCAATTATTATAGCCAGAGCTGAGTTTATGAAAGTCAGAGCTACAAGTAGTGTGTGTGTTTCTAGGTTCTTAGAATATAATTGTTCAAAAAGACCCAGCCAGCTGGCGAACTCAAATGACTCCTCACTAGTATCTCAGCGGTGCAGTGTGCATTTGAAACAATCCTTTGAAGATCCTTTATGTTCTCATTCCATTTGTGTACATTATTGTAGTGCAAACCAACAGCTTTAGTTGGCTCCCACATTTTATGGAACCATTATTGATACTCTAAATTTTTACTTATACATTCAACTTTCCAGGGTCACCAAATTCCAAAAAATAAAATTTCAGAAATGACAAGAAAAAAGAAGAATAATTCCATGTTTTGCATTAGAGCAAATGGAGGTAAGCAAATCATCACAAGATAATATTTTGAAAACAATCATCAACAAATATCTCATCCAACCCTAATAACCATTAAAGATAAGCAAATTCATCCAAAAACTAAAGGACTAACTCAAGGGAAAGACTATGGTACACACCCCGCAAAGGGTGTAACACCATATACACCTTATAACTAAAGAAAAAAATGACATAACTCTATACTTTCTAAGTCACAACTTAAAAAAAAAAAAAAAAAAAAATCATAACCAAACATTACATGAGGCATAACTAAACGTATCAAAATAATGTCATAATTAAAGAAAAAAATTGGTCATAACTAAATAAGAAAATGACATAAGTAAGAGTGCATATGGTAAGAGTTGTGTATTGTAAAATTCTCCCCAACACAAACAGCACTCAAACATTTATCACGGGTCATAACAGAAAATGAATATCAGAGCACACTAATGCATAAAGGTTGTGTAAATTATCTGACAGATATGTCAATAAGGTGCAAGTACATTATTTTTTCGAGAGTGGAACTTACAAACTGGTCGAACCAATGGGCAGCTTTCCCTCACTTCTCACTAGGGCAGAGGAACAATCACTCATCACCATGGATATTTCGCTTTCGCTCCTTCCCTTCAAATAGGTACAGATTGAGGAACGAGCATTAATAATGAGAACAAGATGCCTCACCAACATGTATCAATAGAGAACATAGTTCACATACGCGAAAAACAGGACAGGTAGTAGTAACATACCTTCTTCAGACCTGTGCATTGCAATGTGAATAATGATAAGAGCTACAACCACTAGGAAAACATAACCTGGAATTTGCAACATTAAACCCATTCTATTGGTAGATTCACAATGGTGTAATTTGTAGAAATCAAAATATCGAACAAAACCCATAAGGATTTGGTACTCTCCATTTCATTCCTCAGAAATGAGATAGCAGAATTTTATTGCAATCCTGAACTTTTTGAAAACAGACGAATTATTGCAAGTCCAGAAAATAATGAATTTGCAATTAACTGCAACTAATTTTTTTTTTTTGCCCACAACTCTGACTCCACAAGCAAAATGAACTTCCAAATGATATTAGAAATGCTCAAATCAAAATACAAGCAAAGACAAACAGTAAAAGAAAGAACCATATCATTTAATTCTAGCACTGTCCTACAAATTGTTTCTGAATTCCAGAATCAAACTACGAGGGGAAAAAATGTGTAAACCCCTCAACGATGTGTAATCCGAACACAGAGCCGGACACAATTAGGTGTGAGACCCACCCCGATCCAATTACATGCACTTAAAATTTTTAAAAATGCTGTTTATTATTAAAAAATGTTTCACGAAATTCGTCTAGAATTTGTTGTCACTCGACCGGCCAACTGACTGAAAACTTATAATCAATGGCCGGTGTTCTGACGACGACGACTTCAAGGTAAAACTTTTTCGTGATCCGGTAGCATTGGTTTTAAAATATTTCATTTGTGAAACTAACGACCAGTCGTTAACGAGGGCTTTGTACCACGCTTTAAAGGAGGATCGAAAATCGCTTCAGAAGCCCAAACGCCAGAAGAGAGAGAGAGAGAGAGAGTCTCCGGCGGAAGAGAGACAACAGAGATGGAGAAAACCAAAGCCGAGGATTCGAAACCTCTCGCCACCGTCGAAGAGATCCAGAGACGCCTCGTTCGACCTCCCTCTCTTCACTCCCAGTCATCAACCTCATCATCCACCAGACCTAGGTACTGAAAATTCTCATCACATCTCTCAACCAAATCCATTCAAATTTCAACAAGTATGTGAATATATGATTTGCCTTTTTACTTACAGGAATGATGATATCACGAGCTCCGAATCGTCGAGTTCAACCAAGAGGCTTGAAGATTACTTGGATCCAATACTTCTCTCTGCAATTCGAGCGAAAATTGGAGGGAAGAGGGGTTTAGGAGGAGAGATGAGAGAGAAGAAGGAGGTGGAGGAGTTTGAATGGCCGGTTGATGAATTGAAGGTGTTGATGAGAGAGGCGGTTGAACTTGGAGATGATGATGATGGTGGTGCTGATGTGATTGGGGGGTGTTGTTGGAGACGATGATGATGGAGTGTGTTGGAGTCCGTTTCAACGGTTTGAGAGAACAGCGTTGAAGCGGTTCAAAGGGGGTATGAAGGATAAGCAGGGGATGGGTGAAGGATAAGATTGTGGTAGTTGCTTATAGACTACAGAGCCATCAATATTTCATCAACTACCCAGCGATATCACTCTGTCACATAAATAAATTTCCTACAAAAATTTAATCATTTTGTTATCACTTCTTGTTTGGCTCCGAAGTTTAAATAAAAATTAAAAAAACTCAACTCAAAAACAAACAAAATATTATTTTTATGAATTTTTTTACCTTTCAATCAAAACAAAAATACAATTAATATTACCACATACTAATATGAGATTCATTTGTATTAAAAATAGTGTGTCGATAATATTATTCTATTTGTATTATTTTTTCAACTCATAACCACAATATTTTTTGTAGTACCTTTTTTTGGAAAGAATTTTTTTTGGAGTACTTTGATACAACCAAAAAAAAGTTAACATTAAATTATTTTGGAGTAATGTGCCATGAGATTTTTGACAAATATAAAAAATTTCTTATGAAATTTTAGAAATTCAACTATTTTGTTAATTCTTTTCCAATCATCACTATCACAATAATAACAATACTAGACTTATGAATTCAAAATTTACTCAAAAAAAGAAATCAGTGGTTCAAATTTATTTTACTCGTGAACCCCACATATTATCAATTTAATTTTTACTACATAAACACATCAAAATAAATTATGAATTGATCAGAATGGCTTCATAACATTTTTATCACAATAAAGACCATCTAACACCAAGTCCTCTCCTTTTTCTCTCCATCTTTTTATGTCTACAATGCCAATCCAAATTGGAGTAATTGGAAAATTTTTAATTAGAATGATTGTTATGCAATTATAAAATTTGAGATAAAATGTAATTTTTAGAATTTGAGGGAGTCAAATATTTGTCAAAAACTTCTTGATTTCAAAAAATCGAATTCACTTTTTAGAAAATTGAATATTTTGTTTTCAACTTTTTTTTTGTTTTTAGTAAAAAAAAAATGTAATATTTATTTTTTAAATTTTTTTGTATAAACTTAAAAAGTATATTATTTAAGAAAAAAATATTATAAAAAATAAATATATTTTTTGTATTCTTGTATATTTATTAAATATTTAAAATATTTTTTCACAAATATTTTATTTTTTATATGACATCTAAAAATATTAAAATATTAAAAAAATTCACTAAAAATAAAAAAATACAAAAAATAAAAAATTAGAGAACAGATTCTGGTTTCATAATACGACATCGTATTGTTGTCACCTCCAATTTGAATTCTTTAGGACATCACCTTTTCGCGGTTCCGCTGGTCACCGTTTTGCTTTTCACAGACCTGTTGATCTGCTTGCTAACTTACGCCTATATACAGAGAGAGAGAGAGAGAGAGAGAGAGAGAGGGATTTAGCGAAACTTCCATAGCTTTATTTGATCTCTCACTCATCTTCACTCACAAATCTCCTTCCAAAACCCTAGTCTCTCTCTCTCTCTCTGAAATTCACAGTAAATGACATCGCCAATCACCTACCCCGTCGACGACAAAGACCTCGACGATGCTGCTCTCTGGGCGGTGATCGACTCCGCCGCCGCCGCTTCTCTCTCTCCTCCACCATCTCCAAGTCTTTCAAACCCCTCCTCTACACCAATCATCATCATCATCAATCTCCGATTCCCTCTCCAATTTCAAATCCATCGCCTCCACCTACCAAATTCCCCAAAAACCCTAGAAACCACCACTCGGAACAGAACGATTTCAGTGCTCTAACTGACGGCGAGGTCTTGCAGGATCCTTGGGCTCACCACCGCCCGCAGAAGATGGCGAGGTCTTGCGTTTCGGAGCTGAGCGAAACGAGTCCTCTCGCTGTGGTAAAGCATGTGCAGCGAACGCCGAATACGCTGTCGTATTCATCGCCAGAAAGTCGGAGATTTGTGGTGAAGGAGTGTAGTCCTACTGCTTCAGAGTGTTCGCCGTTCAATTATGGACAGAGTGAGGAGAAAGAAAGCTCCACGCATAGCTTGTCTGGTCGATTTCCATCCGTTTCGCTTTTCAAAGAGTACCAGAATGCAGCCATGGCGGTAAAATTCTCAGATTCTGTTACAGATTTCTTCATTTCCTTTGCGAATTCGTTATGTTTTTTGCCACTATGGTCTTTAGGTAATCTTACAATGTGCCTATAATGAATGAGAGATAATTCATGCCTGGATAACTATGAATGAAACAATGTAAGCTTCAGCAATTGGAGTCTGTTTACTAATTTCACAAGTACAAAATGCTTATCCTGCAATTGCCTTTCTCAAGACTTTAGAAATTACTATCAACTAGTTCCAATTTGCTGGGATTGACAATAATGCATTTTTTAAACCTCTTCTAAACTCAAGCTTCATTTGATATGAAGCACTCCAATGGAAAAAATTCAGATTAAGCATAGATTTGAGTAAAAGCTTCAGTTTTGGCAGAGTTCTAACTTGTAAATTTGAAAGCTACACAATGGTCTCGATATATTTTAAATTATAAAAAACAACTTTTTCTCTCTCTAGAAATGTGCTCCGCAGTTATTGGAGGGTAATGTTCCCAGTAAGGAAAGAAGTTGGGCCACGCCGGCGGATTTTGTTTCTTGGTGGCCGGTCGTTTGAGTTTGAGGAGTCCGAAGGAGTGGATGGAAAGTGTGGGTTGTCGATTGTTGAGCGGGGGGAGGAGTTATGGCGGGCAGTGGTGTTGACTGTTTTGGAAGTTCGTTGGTTGGTGGTCAGGATGAGGTTAGCATCTAAGGAATCCAGCAGTCTAAAGTTTTGGGGCCGTCTAAGTGGGGGTAGTCGGACTACAGCGGTCTGGGTACGAGGTCAGGAAGGTGGAGGGACTTCTTTTCAAATTGTGGTCACTACAGGACAGAGACGTGAACAAGTTTACATACCTGTGTTTGCGTTCAGTGATGGCTGGGAAGGGGTGGCGTTGGTTGTCGAAGGCTTTGGGTTGTGCATTGCAAAGGCCCTCCGACCCATTGGCTTGAGGAAGGCTTCATCCACTTCTGTCGCCGAATGTGAGTCCGTAGGGGGTTGTACGCTCTGAGGTGGAGGTTGATTGGTTTCGCATTTTGGATAGGTCGTTAGTGGGGAAACTAGGGGGTTTGGGGGCCAAAGGCTTGAGTTTCGCAACCATCTCTGATTGGGTTGCCCGGTGGTGGAAGCATTCGGGGAAGGTGGACGTCAGACCTTTGGGGGATAAAGCTTTTCTGTTTGTTTTGTCAAGTAGAGGTGAGGTGGAAGTGCTGTTGCGACGGCGGTGGACAATGGAAGGATGTGATTTATTACTGGAGTGGTGGTCACCACTAGCTCTCTGTACTCCGGCAAAGACTTCGCGGCCTGAGAAGAGTGTGTGGATTCGGTTGATGGGTTTGCCTATTCATCTCCGAGGAGAGGCGGTATTTCGATTCATCGGCGATCGTTGTGGTGGCTTCATTGAGGCAGATGAATCGTCGGTGGATCTAGGTTCCATTCGGCTTCGTGTGCGATGCTCAGAGTTTACGCCTTCGCGAGTGTCCTTCCGTTGGGGGATGTGGCAGTTTTCATTGCCAGTTTGGGTCGAAGACGATCCGATGGCGGAACGATGGACATCAGCGACCGTGAAAGATGGGGTTTTTGCGCCGAATATGGTAACGACGGATTTTGGGCAGTTGGGGCAGGATTTTCAGCCGAGAATGGGGGTGATTGAATATTTGAAACCATTTAGGGGTGGAGAAAGACCCATGGGTTATCAGGGTATTTTTACCCAGCGTATGGGGGCCGAATTGGGTCATCCACGGGGGCCTAAGGAAAGGCAGTTGGGCTGGAGACGGGACCAGGCTTTTGGTAATGGAGACGTGGGCCCACGAAGGTGAAATAAGGGGTCTCATTTGAGGGCCCAGGTGGTTAAGGGGAGGAGGATGATGGGTAATCAGTCCAGCCCACGGGAGGGGGGCTTCTCAAGCCTCAAAGGGATTGGTGATTTGGGCCTTTCTGAGCAGCCCACTTCTTTTGTTAATACAGATGTGGGTCGGACTGATGGTGGGTTGGGTTGTAGGGCTTCAGGTGACCTACATTTGAATGAGTTGCGTCGGGTGGCTTCGTTTGGGGGGTAAGAGGTCATCGGCGAGGATTTGTGTCGCCGTTCGGACTGGAGTTGGTGGTCCACCATGCCATATCTGTTGCGGCACAAGGATCGTGTCTGGTAGAGGCGTCGGAGAGTGGTACTTCAACATTGGAGGCTTCGAAGTTGGATGTGCATCAGTCCCAGTTGGAGCCTGCGCCGCCTCGCGATGTGTCTTCTACGGAGGATCAAGGCTCGCGACTGCTAGTGGCGTCGGAAAGAGATTCTTCTCAATCGGCAGCCTCTGAGTCGTTTGAGCGACAGTCCCAGCTGCAGCTCGAGATACCTCGCGGTACGCAATTGGTGGGGGAACAAGGGTCGCGTCTGCTAGTGGCGTTGGACTCAGAGCCGGTTGAGCAACAGTCCCAGTTGGTGTTGGAGACGTCTTGCGATGCATCTTGGGTTGACCGAGGAGGGAAGAGGCACGACTGTGAGGGTCAGTCACAGGTTTTGGAGTTGCAGCCCTTAGCAGTGCAAGATAGTGAATTGGTCACTTATTTCAAACAAAAACAGAGGTTTGAGGATATTGGGGGATTATCGGGGAAGGAAATTCCTTCGGCAGAAGCTGTGTCCCAGTAGGTGTTGGATCAGATTAATGAAGTTAGTCGTTGTTTGGGCTTGTCCTTTGAAGGCCACGAAGATGAGGCAATGCGACTATTTGCGGCGGTGGAGGCTTCATAGAGGCAAGGGACTCCCAGTCCAAGGGTGTCTCGCTCATTGGTAACCCCTTCTAAAGGAAATCAGGAGCTCAAGAATTTGGAATGTTCTGTGAATTATGATCATGGTGTGAAAGATATAGGACGGGGTGAGAGGAGAGATCGGAGGGGCCCATTGTTATTGAAATGAAATTAAAAATTGTATCGTGGAATGTGCGCGGGTTCAATGATAGAGATAAAAGGGTTGCGGTGAAGGCGGTTTTGCGGAGTGCCAATCCGGATATTGTATGTTTACAAGAGACGAAGATGGAAGAGGTGGGAGTGGAGTTGATTCGCGAGGTGTGGGGGGGAGGTTTGTGGAGTGGACCTTTTTGCCCTCGTTAGGCACGACAGGTGGGGTTCTTCTCTGTTGGGATAAGAGGGTAGTGGTGAGGGAGGAGGAGGAGATAGGAGGTTTTTCTGTCTCTTGTTTGTTCCGTTGTGTGGACGATAATTTTCGATGGGGTTTTATTGGGGTATATGGGCCTGTGCAGGATTCCGAGCGGGGTTTGTTTTTGGAAGAGATGGAGAACATAGCCTTTCGCTGGGATGTCCCCTGGTGTGTATGGGGTGATTTCAATGTTGTCCGTTGGCCTTCAGAGAAGGCGGGGAATGCCAGGAGTTCGGGAGCAATGCGGGCTTTTTGTTCGTTCATTGATGATTTACAGTTGGTTGATTTACCTATCCAGGGAGGCAGCTTCACATGGTCAAATGGTTGGAGTTTGTCTCGAATTGATCGGTTCTTGGTTACTGTGGGCTGGGAGGAGCACTTTTCTGAGGTGGTTCAACTTCGTTTACCTTGACCTGTGTCTGATCATTGGCCAATTTTGTTGGATAGTGGGGGGATCCGACGTGGTCCTATGCCATTTCGTTTTGAGAACATGTGGTTGCAACACGAGGGTTTTCTAGACCTGGTTCGTGGTTGGTGGAATAGCTACGAGGTTCGGGGTTCTCCTAGTCGTGTGCTGGCTCAAAAATTGAAGATGTTGAAAACGGCCTTAAAAAATTGGAATAATGAGGTGTTTGGTCAGCTAGAGGGCCAAAAAGCTGCAGTGGTGTCTTTACTTTAATCCTTGGATGAGCTGGAGGTGCAAGATGGTTTGCCTACTGAGGCCGGTATTCGTAAGGAGGCGGCTAGACAGGATTTTGTTCCTATATCCCGTATGGAGGAGGTTTGTTTTAGTCAAAAGTCTAGATATTTGTGGTTAAAGGATGGGGATCGGAATACGAAATTCTTTCACCGTATGGCTAATGCTCATCGAAGGGTTAATCAGATTAGTAGGTTATGGGTGGATGGTCGGGAGCTGCACATCGATAGTGAGATTAAGGACGGGGTAGTGGCTTTCTATCAGTATTTATTCCGGCCTCAAGAGGGGGTTTGGCGGTCGGGCCTGGAAGGTGTTCAGTTTGCTACGATTCTGGGAGAGGATCGGGAGAGTTTGGAGCGAGCTTTTACAGAGGAGGAGGTGTTTGGAGCTTTGCGGGCTATGAGTGGGGATAAAGCCCTAGGTCCGGATGGTTTCACTATGGCTTTCTTCCAACATTGTTGGAGCGTGGTTAAGGGTGATATCATGGCAACTATGGAGGATTTCCTGGTGTCTGGGCATTTTGAGAAAAGTTTCAATGCAACCTTTTTGGCTTTGATTCCGAAGAAATGAGGGGCTGACGATATTTGGGATTTTAGGCCGATAAGTTTGTTGGGGAGTGTGTATAAGTTATTGGCTAAAGTGTTGGCAAATCGTTTACGAGGCGTTTTATCGACTGTGGTGTTCGAGTCTCAGAATGCGTTTGTTGGAGGGAGGCAGATTTTAGATGCAGTTCTAGTTGCCAATGAGTGTGTGGATTCTCGGCTTCGCCAGGGGAGCCCTGGTTTGATTTGCAAATTGAATATTGAGAAGGCGTATGATAATGTTAACTAGGAGTTCCTCTTGTATGTATTAGATCATATGGGCTTCGGGGCGACTTGGTGTCAGTGGATCAAGTTCTGTATCTCGACTGTGCGGATGTCGGTGTTGATTAATGGGACTCCGGCGGGTTTTTTTTCAGACACATCGCAGCCTTCGGCAGGGGGATCCTTTGTCCCCCCTGTTATTTATCTTAGTGATGGAGGCGTTGAGTAGATTGTTGGATAAAGCTGTGCGCGAAGGTTTCTTGGAAGGTTTTGTTGTAGGGTCTCTGGCAGGGGTTCCTTTGGGGGTTTCACATCTGTTATATGCGGATGATGCCTTGATCTTCTGTGGTGCAGAAGCTGCACAGGTTGGTTATTTGCGATGTGTTTTGCTTTGTTTTGAGGTGATTTTGGGACTTCGTGTTAACTTGCGGAAGTCGGAGCTCATTCCAGTGGGGACGGTTGCTAGGTTACCTGTTATGGCTGCAGTTTTGGGGTGTAAGGTCTCGGTTTTGCCAGTGTTCTATTTGGGCTTGCCTTTAGGGGCTATTTTTAAGGCAAAGAGGGTGTGGGATGGAGTAGTGGAACGGGTCCAACGTCGGTTGGCAGGTTGGAAGTGCCAATATCTTTTGAAAGGCGGCCGTTTGACATTGCTTAAGAGTGTGTTGAGTAGTATCCCAACTTATTTCATGTCGGTCCATGTTATTCCAGTGTCAGTAGCACATCGGTTAGAAAAGCTTCAGAGTGATTTTTTGTGGGGGACTGGTGGTGATGATTTTAAGTATCATTTGGTTGATTGGGGTCAGGTTTGTCAACCCAAGCGGTTTGGAGGGCTGGGGGTAAGACGGTTGGTGACTTTTAACCGAGCTTTGTTAGGGAAGTGGCTCTGGTGTTTTGCTTTGGAGCCTTACAGATTGTGGCGGCAGGTAGTGGCGTCTAAATATGGGCTGGGCAGAGGGGGTTGGGTTTCTGGGTCTGTCACCTGTTCTTATGGGTGCGGGTTATGGAAAGGAATTTGGTTGGGCAGGGTGGAGTTTTGGAAGTGGATACGGTTTAAGGTGGGGGAGGGGGGTAGGGTGCGGTTTTGGAAAGACTTGTGGTGTGGGGAGTTGGTGTTGGAGACCCGTTTCCCTTTGATTTTTAATATTGCATTAGATCAAGATGCCTTGGTGGCTTCCTATTTGGATAATGGGGGTGTGGTAGTTTGGGATATTAAGTTACAGCGATAGATTTAGGATTGGGAAGTCACTCAGTTGGTGGAGTTGTGGGGTTTTTTATATGGTTTGGGAACGGCCAGGGTGGGCCCGGATGTGTTGGTCTGGACTAGGTTGGGGGCAAAGGGGCGGTTTACAGTAGCCTCATTTTATCAGGGGTTAATGGGAGATGCTGGTTGGGTCTTCCCTTGGAAAAGTGTTTGGGTTCCGGGGGTTCCGACTAAGGTTGTCTTTTTCATATGGACGGCAGCTTTAGGTCGGAATCTTACTTTGGATAATTTGATGCGGCGGGGGCACATCCTTGTGAATCGATGTTGTATGTGTTGCGAGGATGCGGAATCAGTGAATCATTTGTTTCTTCATTGCTCGGTGGCTTCGCGTTTGTGGGGATTCGTTTGTTCTCTTTTTGGACTTGCTTGGGTTCAGCCACAAGGGGTGTTTGATTTCCTTTGGGCTTGGCGGGGCGTTCGTCTTGACCGGCGGCGGCGCCAAGCTTGGTTATTGGCTCCGTTCTGCTTGATGTGGTTGCTTTGGTTGGAAAGGAATCGACGTACCTTCTTAGCGGTTTCTCATAGTGTTTCTTGGTTACAAAGTTGTCTTATTACAATTTTGTATAGTTGGTCGGAAGGGAGGGTCGATCCGGATTTATTTGTGTTTTTAGATTTTCTAGATGAGGTGATTGGTTAGTTCTTGTTTCAAGGTCCCCTTTCTGGGTGGTTTCTCTTGTATTGATTGCATCGTCTTGATGCTTTTTTAATAAATTTGCTTATTTATCAACAAAAAAAAAAAAAAACTACACGATGGTCTCGAAATTTTAAGTAAACTTTGATTCTCCCTTGATTTCGGTAAAACTCAATTTGATATACATTTTGAGTCACGGGGTGGAGAGATTTTTGAGTGATTTTTACACAAATTTAAGTTTGATATAATTTTGAGTCAAGTGCTAGAAGCCTCTGAAATCTCTGGGTATCCACAGTGCCTATTGCACCTACACTAAAAGGCCTGGAGCGCGCTGTATTTCTAGGATTTCTGTAACTGCTTGGAGTTGTTTAGAATTTCCTACCTTTGCCATCCAATATATGTGATTAAAAAGACAATTCTTGATTTGAACTCATACTGTGTTTGTGTCATTAAAATGGACAGATTCTGGAGAAAAGTGATTACACTATGATTTCTGGGAGCCCTTTTATTAAAAAGTCAGGTAAAATTTGATTTCTGTCCTGTCTTGCTGTTTTGTCATGTATGCTTAATCTATCATGGGCTGCATATGTTCTCTCCAGGTTGGAGGAAGATATCATTTTATTTCAACCTCTCCTATGAAATTAAAGACAAGACCATTGAATTTGATGAGAACCGGAATGTTCTTCGTGCTGAATTTGTGGTTCGGGCATACATGCAGTACGGTTCACTTCCATGATTGAGTAATGAATTAGCAATTTGCTTTCACAGAATTTAAATTATAGCTATTACTACTAACTCTCCTATGCTTGTTCTTAGGGGTGGTAGGTTCTCAGATGGGTGGGGTTCGTGTGAACGGCGTGAGAAGAGATTTTTGAAACCTAATCATGATGTTCCAAGCACAGCAGAAACTAGAGCCAAAAATAGAGCATGCCAGGTTTGTAGTTTGTTCTTTCCTGCAGGTTTATTTCAAAGTATGTCAAGTGATGTCTTCAGTTGATTCATGTACTATCTGTTCTTGAATCTGGGTGCATATATTTTCATGCTTATTATTTTGGATGAAGTGAGATCACAGAAGCCAAATCCAGTTGCTTCTTGTTGCAATGACTTCTTGTTTGCACACATGTTTTTGTCTTTGTTTGTTGAGGAATATATTTGAACTCGATGAACAGAAAATCAGACTTTTATGTGAATGTTTCGACCTGACCTAAAAGGGTATTTGCCTTATGCTTGGGTACTGCATTACTATTACGAGGATTGCTGTTGCTATTGGAAGTATTGTAGATTATTAACTCAAAAATTAGTTAAGTCACTTTGCATCTTAAAGTTTCATGACCTTATTTTTGAAGCATACTGCCTTTTTCAATTGGTTGGGTAGTCTCAAGAAGGGCTAATTCATGTCTTGAACGCTGTTGTTTGAAGTAACTTTTCATCATTTTGACTGGTAGCTGAGAATCTGCAGAGTTGGTAGCTTATAATGCTACATGTTTTGTTGATAAGATAATCGGTATGCTATAGTTTGAGATGAACCAACACTCATACTCATTAATGCAAAATTCTAAATGTTAACATAAACTCCAGAGTTAAAGTATCCATATATCCTGCCCCTAAATAATTGAGAGTAAATCCTTTTAAGTTGGGGTGGTATTGGGCCATGCAAATGTGCAACTTTCAAGTTTGTAAGCCAAGAAATTTCAATATTTTTTCCATGTAAGGTCACGTCTTCATTTAAATCATAGGATTCCATAATGTTTCTCACAATCTTGTCCTATGTCCTTCTGGATTTTCCTTTCCCCTTGAAGGGGTTTCTAGAACTGTTCCCCTTCTTGGGCTTGCTTATTCTTTCAATAGGCATAAATTTCATTCGCTCCCTATTTTTCCCTTGGCTGTGCCTCTCACTTCTCAAAACTGTGGTACATTTTCAATTCCACTGTATCTTCTCTGGGAACCATCTCAAAATTTTCACTTTAGCAATGCTCATTTCATAGGTATTTCGTTTCTCAGTTGCTTAAACTTTGTACCCTAGTAGAACATGAGATTAAATGGTGAATATCCATCACAAAATTAGAAAAATCTGTCAGGCATTTAGATGGTTAGATCATGGAACCAAGGATTTATAAAGAAGATGCAGTTTGAACCAAATTAAGAGGGTGAATTTCTTAATACAATTCTTGTTTGTTTGTCTATTGCTTTGTTTGGGTAGTGTGGATCTTGATATGTACTAGCACTAATCACTTGACCTTTAGAGTACATGTATTTTAGTATTTTCATACATGTGACTTGTAGCCACGATACCATGTATATGTGTTGGGGATGGCTATCTTTTTATCTTGGTCGTAATTTTTTTTTTATCATATGAAACCGCAGTGACCACGGATCTATCCCTAATTTTGGGATGAATCACGTTAATTTACAATTCTTGTTTATTGTTCCTCAATTTTTGTATCTCACTTATCCTAATTAGATGGTCTGCTATTCTTAACAAACTTTACTATTTTTCATACCACCCAGCAGGTTATCTGTCTCCACTAATTTTGTGGTAACTAAGTGGATCTACACTAAATCCCTGCAGGATCTGCTAGGAATTGGAGAGTATCGACCTGGTGCAAGCCATGCTCAGCACTAAAAGATGTAATCATTCAAAAATTCTGATAACCCAATGGCAAGTCTGGTCCAGTAGTTTTCCCGCCTGAGACCTGAATGATGAAAAATAATCATATCATATCATTTACTGGACCAGCTTACGATCTCCATCATTGTACTATCACATTAGCGTACTCTGAATTTTCTAATTAAATCAATCAATGGCAACAAAAGGGTGAGAGCTCCATCCTTAAATGTTTACTGAGCCTCCCACCCCCAACAGTCTTATCCTGTACCATATGGAGCCATTATTGCTATTTTTTTTACAATTAGTAGAATGGGAATAAGAAAATAAAAAGGTGCGTCACACAACGGTAAGATTGGATGCAGGCATTATGCTTAGTAAGTGAGCGTTTGGCCAACCTGGTCTCTATTGCTATTTTTATTATAGGCTTTTGTTTTTTTATCAGGAAAAAATGGTCACAGGTAGCTTGTATAGCTGGCCTATGTCATCTGACAGGTCATAAATTGGCAATGGGCATGAATTCACCATTGGAGCACAGTGCACAGCAGGGAATTCACCTGGGAATTCACCATTGTCTTTGTGGTGTTGTGACCCTTGGAAGTTAGCCAAATGGACCAAGCATGTTGGAAATAGAAACCTACTACTACTAGTTGAGGATCACTGTCTAATTAAATCTAAAAAAATTTACATTATTCGATAGTTATAAATAGTTTTATAGTGTGAGGTTTCAGGTTTAAATTTAACAAGGATCCTATTAAATATATCTTTTTCTCAACTTATCTTTTTCTTCTTTCTTTCTTTCTTTTTCTTTTTTTTTAAAGTTTATCTTCACCTATAGCTAACTTTTCAACATTTTCAACCTCATATCCCAAGATTTGAAATCCATCAATCCAAATGGATCTGGTGCCCTTTGTTACTTACTATCCAAGATGCTCACTCCAAAGATTATATATTCAGGTTGTGTCTTCTTCAAACACAGGATAGTCAGAATTCGTTGGCCATAGAAATAAGCATTTGATAGGCTTTATAATTTCTTCTTCTGTGACTGATATTCAACATCTAACCTTTACAAATGTATGCTGTGTGGTAAAAGTAAAAAATAATAATAAAAAATTAAAAAACTTGATACAATTGAAGCCTCTTGTGACACCATATGAAAAAATTCGTTATGTTTTGCGTAGCGGTATAACTCGGGCAGGTTCGGTCGGATTAAGAGGTTGTCCAAGCCCAGCTCAAGTTGTGCTGAGACCTGCCCAAGTCTGCACAAGCTTGAATTGTAACCCAAAATTGTCTGCCCAAGCACGACCTGAGTTAAACTCAAATTGCCCGAGTTGCCCGAATTATCCGAATTGTAAATGAATTTCAATTTTTTTTTTTTTGCAGCTACATTATTAAATTATTAAAATTTGACTCTATTTACATTTTTTTTTAATAGAAAATCATTAATACCGTCAAAACAAATAATTTATATAATGTAAGAGAGATACCACTATAGTAGTTTTTACAATTTATGAATGAAAATAAAAAGAAAAAGTAGGGTTTTATGTTATTTGTATATATAATATATATTCAATATGATTTAATAATATAAATTACTTTAATACCATGTAATGGCTAATAATTTATATGTATATTTAATATTTTTATATATCTATATATATATATAATTCGGGCTTTAAATTACTCGGGTTGTTTAACGTCTTTGCTTAAATCCGCTCAAATTTAATTCGGACTTTTAAATTTTTTTCCAAATCCATACTAAATTTAAAAATATTTTATCCAAACTTTAAAAAAATTCAGACTAAACTCGAATTGCTCGGTTTGAGCTCGTCCAAGTTACGCCCTACTTCTGCAGCACTGGGCTAAAGGCATCAATTTGTAGTCACCAAATAAAGGGTGGGTTTGGGAAGTGGGTTGGCTTTTTGGCTTTTTGACTTTTTTGGCTATTTTAGCCTGGGCTTAAAAGTTTGGTTTGGGAAGGACTTTTTGACTTTTTGGCTTTTTTGAGTTTTTTTGTGAGAGAAGAGTGTAATGATTATGAGTTGGATGTGATGTTTTGTTTTTTTGAGACTAAAATAGCCTGTTTTGTCTTTTGTGGCTATTTTAGCCCCAACCCACTACCCAAACGGAGTAAAAGTTCAAGGTTGACACAACTTCAAAAATATATATATATATATTATATATATTTTTACCGACACAATCGAAGAACATTGCAGATAATTTTGTCATTTTTATGAGGGTATTTTGGTCATTTTAAGTAGAAAAGGTGCTACTTCCCACTGGCCCCCTGCTCTGCTCTGTGCTGCGGTGTCTTCTCTTTATCTGACGACTCCCTTTGTACCCAATAAAATTATTCCCTCCCTCCCATTTCCTAGTCCACCCAGCACCAATCTCTATCTACCAAACCCAGTGTATGCAGAGACCAAAATGGTTAGTCTCCTCTCTCTCTCTATCTATTTATATAGGTAATGTTGTTGGGCAGGCCTCTCTGTACAATTGATTACTCTGTTCTTTGATTTTCTTTTTGTGTAGAAAGAAAAAAAAGAATGTACATGGTCTGATTGATTGTTCCTACTAAAATCAATCAATCACAGCCCCGGTCCTCCCCCGAGTTCTTGGGCAGAGAGAAAGAGCTGCTATGGCACAACAGGTACTTGTTCGCCCTCCTCTCTGTTTTGTCTCTATCTCTGTCTCTCTAGGCATTTCTTGAGATCTTTTTCCCCACTTTTGAAATGGGATTCCTTGCATTTTCCATTTAAATCTTTCTTTTTTTTCTTTTGTTTTTACTTTGGTTTCTTTCTTTTTCTCTTTCTCTCTAAGAGATGGTAATATGGTCTTGTGATTGATCTTTCTGGGTTCACTTTTATGACTGTGTATGAACTATGTATATGTATGATTTTGATTCGCAGGAAGATGGGTGGCCTCTTGGGTTGCAACCACTGAATGCAAGAGTTGGGTTGGTGAGAAATCGTGATCGTAATGGTTCAATTTCCTTCAGCACTTTGCTCACTGGTTCTCCCACTTCTTCCACTGATTCTTCTTCGGATCTTGATACAGAGGTCAGTTAATTCTGTGTATACATTGTTTCTGTATGCTTAAATGCTTATGTATTTCTCTATATGTGTTTATTCGAGTGTATAGCAATAAATAAATAAATAAAATAAGGAAAAAGGTAAACGAAATAATTCTCTCTCTTTTTTCACTGTTTTTTTTTTTTTTTTAACTCACAAATCTAAGATTTAAAGGCAATGTTAATGAATTTGTTTAGGTTTCAGTGGTTACTTGAGTCAAGTAATGAAAACTTAAGGCTAAATTACAAATACTATCTCCTGAGAGTTATTTAAAATATGGATCGCTTATGTGGCTTGAAAAATTATAAATACTCTCTTATTAAAAAAATTTAATTAACAAAATTAACTAAAAAAATAAAATTCATAATTTCTCTCATATACAGTAATAAAATTACCTAAATTATTAGTTGAAACATATTTTTATATTATTAAAAACTGTTAATTGATTTGATGATTTATTAATAAATTGAGCGATTTGTTATGAAATTAGAAATCTAAGGGGTGAAATGTAAATTTTAAAACCACAGGGAGTGATTTGTATTTTAATCAAATTTCAAGAGGGATATTTATAATTTACCCAAAACTTAACTAGTTCAAATCATGTTTTTACTTATTTATATAATTACTCAATTGAGTTTTTAACAATTTAAACTCAAGTAAATTTTTTTATGAACTTGTCCAGTCAAGTAATTAGTTAATTAAATTTAGTTTAAAATTTTAATTATTTTTAAAATGTATTTAAAATTTGATTATTTACATAATAAATCGATACCAAACTAGTAGTTTATACCGTGTTGAACACAAGCCGATTAGTTTGTTTTACAGCTGGATATTTGTGGTCAATAAGAGAAAATAAAGTTTTTTCATGAAAATAATAAGAATAATTACAAGACCCATCATTTAATTCTGGTTTCTGACTATAAATTATTTACTGTAACTATCATGGTCATTTTTTTTCACTCCATTTATGGCGTTATAAATAAATGTAAGAAAAATATTAAAGCAAACTGGAGACTGTAGTTGAGTATAAGTTCACATCTAATTTTCTTGTACGTACAACCAATGTTCTAACAAGGTCATGCTTATTTAAAGTTGAAGCCACTTTTACTCATTTCACGTGGTTTTGCATGATGGTGTTTGACTCTCCTGTGCATATAGGCATATATTTATAGTATGTGCTGTGGATATACCTACATATTTATATAACATATGTTTCTATGTAGCTCTCTGTATTTTCACTTCCATGGGGGCATCTTAAGAAGATTCTCAATCTGATTTTCCAGGAAAATAAGTGAGATGTTTGGTTATGAAACAGTATTTCACATTATTTATTACATGACATATGTCATGTTTTCTTTTAAAAATTAATACAAAAATAGTCAGATTTAATGTTTTAATTAAGAAAAATTAAATTAAAACACTACATATATTTATTTTAGGAGCACCATATAATTTTGTCGAAAACAATCTCTTTGCACGCATAGCTAGACAGCCTATGGGGGTGTTTGGCAAACGGAGGTTTAGGCTATTATAGCCTCTTTTAGAAAATTAACCCAAAAGTCAAGCACTGTAGCAACCTGTTACAGATTTTCAAAAAAAAAAAAATATAGCCTCTGCACAGGTGACAGTGTAGGGCCGGCCTACACTGTCAAGTGTCAAACATCTCCATCATTGCTGAAATTACTTATTTACCCCTTGAAATCAATTTAAAAATATATATTTTTAGGGATAAATTTGTCATTTTATATTTAAACATCATTTCAACACACTTCCCAAGACAACAACTCAACTAAAAATTTATCTCATCTTCCCAAACACAAAATTAAAATAGCCTACTAAAATAACCAAAAAGCCAAATAGCCTACTAAAATAGCCACTTCCCAAACGAGGCCTATATGTGTGACAGTTTTGTGACTAAGACAGTCCTTCAATGTCTTGGAACATTATAAACTTGACAACTTTAGACAGTTGAAATTGAGAAATGAGAAGTAGGGTAACCAAGGCCGGTCTTGAGTTTTCGGGGCCTTAGTGGAGCTGTAACATGGGCCCTCTATATGAAAAATGCTTTGGAGTTCTAATTCTTGAGCTTTAAAGTCAATTCTAATGAGCTGACAGTAGGCTCCACTCACTGTGATGTGATGTGATATTTTAGTCTTGATTTTTTTTTTCTTCTTACTATGTCATTAGTGTTTCATTAGAACACCAAAATCAGTGATTTGAATCATTACTGATGTATCATGAAAACATTGGTTTCCTCACAATTTTAGTAACTTTGGGAGCTTTAGATGGTGGCCTTGCTTGTTTATGCCCAGGGTCAGCCCTGAGGGTAACTACTTGAATGACACTTTCTATTACAGTGTAAATATTAACCAAAGCTTGGTTTATCAGTCTTATTATCAATGATGAGAGTTTGGAGCTGTGAAATTTCTCATAAGAAACCATATTTGTGAATTAATTTACCTAGAACTGACACTACAATTCAAATTAAGTCAACTTGGACAAATTTTCTCTCTAAATTGCTCCATTTTTTCACCCCATCCCTTAAACATGTTCTAAATTTGTTTCAGTCCACTGGTTCTTTCTTTCGCGACAAGAGCATCACCCTCGGGAGCCTCATAGGTGTTTCCAACATCCTTGAGCTCTCAAGAAGATCGATGAGAGGAAGAGTACCCTCTGAAACCTCAAGAGAAAAGAGGGGTTTCAAACAGAGACCATGGTTGTTCTCACTATGCTCAAAGCTAAGCACCGATGCTGTGAACATGAACAACAACAACAACACACCGTCCCTTGGTCACTTGCTTGAAGCAGAGAGAAGAGTTTCTGCCACTACTTACAGGAGGAATCAGAGCCCGGTCCGTACCTATGAGCTGGGTGATTTTTCCCATGTTTCGGATCCAAACTCGCTGTTCGTTGGAGGCCATGTCGCTCCTCCTCCAGATCAGGCAAGTTCTTGGTTGGATTCAAACGGTGAAAACTTATCCAACACAGAGATGTTTGAGCATGGAAATGGGTATGGGACACCACTATTGTTGTCATGCTTGTGTGGACAACTTACTCATTGATTGATCACTTTTCGACACAGCTTTTTGTTTTTGTTGTGGGTGTTGGATATCATATCATGTTCTTGAATTTGAATACAAATTGGATTCTTATTAGAGGACACTTCTCCATCCTATCTAATCTATGATTGCATGAAGTGGACACATAATTCATATAAATGGACAAAATTTTATAAAATTTATAATTGCAGTAATGGTAGAAATTAAGAACTCAGACACTAGCAACAAGTATCAAGAAAAGTAGTGTATAGTCCAGATTCATTCTAAGTGTGGATCTTATTATACAATAGTTGAATCTGAACCACACACTATTTTTCTTTTTCTTTTTTATCTGAATTTTTAATCTCTAGCCTTCATGTCTATAAAGTGTAGTC
>CM069905.1:13034094-13150599 GCA_036172215.1 Camellia granthamiana
GTTCAGGGAAAGTTGCTGCTGAATGTGACGACGAAGTCGATAAGCTTTAAAAATTGAACATACAGACAAAGGGCAGTCTTGGATTCACATTGTGACCACGAGACTCGGGGTTTGTATCTGGAACTGCTTTTTTCCCAACCAAATTTATGTTGTAATGCTTTTAAAAACCATCTAAGAAATATATATATATGAGTTAATGAAAAATTCTTACGGATTTTGGTTTAGGAGGGCTTCTTTGTTGTTGTAATCTGCTTCATTTAAGATTGAAGAAGCAAGACTGAATTGAGGATCTACCACTTGAATGCTATATATATTATGAGTATTTTTCTCTTGCTCAACCATTTGCAAAGCAATTTTAATTTTCCATTTAAGAAACAATACTTGGGAAAACTTTCAAAAGTCATCCACTCTTTCTAGTTCTGTCATATGTTACCCATGAAGGGAAACATTTGTTTGTGTATATAAGAGGTTGGAATGTTAGATAATGCTCATGGAATGGGTATTTCTTCTGAAATTTTGCTGCTTCTTTTTTCAGTGTATTATGCTTATATCATGTAAGGGTGGAAATTTAATTTGACTTGGAACTGGAAGGGGGTTTAAACCAAAGTCTTATACATATCATACATGTGAGTTTTTAGTAACTTAATACAATCTTGTTGACTTGGGCTTCTAGTGTACATCCAACAAGTCGGCCTTACCCATCAAACACAATAAATTAAGAGGACCAACATCACTAGTCCCACAAAAAATTAAAAAGAAAAAAAAGTCCATTTCCTTATCTATAATACGATACAACATATGGATAATTTTTTCTTGAAGGCAAGTTGAGCTGATATAGAATAATTTTATCTTCTTCTTCTTTTTTTTTTCTTTCATATTTTACTAAGATTGATAGAAGCTGGTTTTATTTTTTATGGTGAAATTTAATCTTGCATCCTATTACATTTCTCTTTTTGAACTTGAAATACATGCAAAAGAAAATAATATAGGAAGTCTTGTTACTGGTTGCCCTTAAAAGTTTGGTTGACAAAGTTTAAAATGATTATATATTTTTTATAACATGTATTTTTACAAAGAATGTACAATCATTTCAATGTTATTAACAAGTCCTTTTTAAGACACTTGCTAACAAATTACATCACAAGATGAGAATTTTTTTTTTAAATATTTTGGCACCCCACCACAAAAATCTAGGCTCGCCAATCTACCTTTGCCACCAATTCCTCTTAACTTTGATTGCCATTGCCACCACCTCTTCCACCTTCGATTGCTACCCCAATCTTTTTTCTATCACTCCCAACTACAACGAGCCTCACTCAAACATTACCTACCACCCTCGACCACTACCAATCTCCTATAATCCCTCTTTCGCCACCCCAACTCCCTCTCTTTCCCACTGTAAATCCTTTGAAGCCTAGCCACCGTTGCAACCCTAGACCTTTAAAAGGTAACCATTGTCACAATCATATTTGAAACCTTAGCATATACATACATGTATACTAACACTTGGCACATGCGATGCGTGTGCAATATAAATAAGTAAACATAAAAATAAATAATAAAAATTAATATCACAATGTGTGCTGTGTTTAAGTGGTAAGAGTTTTCTTTCTTAAACTCAAGATCAAAATTTTGAGTAAGAAATGAAAGACACGTGACACAAGGAGAAACAAGTAAAGACTTGATATAATAGTATAGATAGAATAGATGAGAGAGGGATAAAGTGGGGAGCAATGAGTAGCGGGGAGGACCAGGGGCATGTAATTTTGATTTTTGGAGTTTTTGTCCGTAATTGTAACTTCGGTAAGGGCTAAAATTGAAAATTATTAAAATGGTCAGTGAAGTAAAGGGAAAGGAGGTGTGCATCAGAAGCAACTCAGCTCCACAAAGAAAGGGTTAAGACACTAGGAATCTTTTGAAATTCACAAAACCTTTATAAAAATTAAAGTGAATGCATACATTATTGTATAGGCCCTTGGAAACACTAATTTAATCACAACAATGAAATGCAGTTGTTCTTGGTAAAGGTTGCTCTTAAATAAACAACCGAACACTCAATAAACGGTATGCGAATAAGTTTAGAAATACAACAATGGATATAATTTTTTAGATGTAGACTACACTTCATAGACATGAAGGCTAGAGATTAAAAATTCAGCTAAAAAAGAAAAAGAAAAATAGTGTGTGGTATAGATTCAACTATTGTATAATAGGAACCACGCTTAGAATGAATCTGGACAATACACTACTTTTCTTGATACTTGTTGCTAGTGTCTGAGTTCTTAATCTCTAACATTACTGCAATTACAAATTTTATAAAATTTTGTCCATTTATATAAATTATGTGTCCACTTCATGCGATCATAGATTAGATAGGATGGAGAAGTGTCCTCTAATAAGAATCCAATTTGTATTCAAATTCAAGAACATGATATGATATCCAACACCCACAACAAAAACAAAAAGCTGTGTTGAAAAGTGATCAATCAATGAGTAAGTTGTCCGCACAAGCATGACAACAATAGTGGTGTCCCATACCCATTTCCATGCTCAAACATCTGTGTGTTGGATAAGTTTTCACCATTTGAATCCAACCAAGAACTTGCCTGATCTGGAGGAGGAGCGACATGGCCTCTAACGAACAGCGGGTTTGGATCCGAAACATGGGAAAAATCACCCGGCTCATAGGTACGGACCGGGCTCTGATTCCTCCTGTAAGTAGTGGCAGAAACTCTTCTCTCTGCTTCAAGCAAGTGACCAAGGGACGGTGTGGTGGTGTTGTTGTTCATGTTCACAGCATCGGTGCTTAGCTTTGAGCATAGTGAGAACAACCATGGTCTCTGTTTGAAACCCCTTTTTTCTCTTGAGGTTTCAGAGGGTACTCTTCCTCTCATCGATCTTCTTGAGAGCTCAAGGATGTTGGAAACACCTATGAGGCTCCCGAGGGTGATGCTCTTGTCGCGAAAGAAAGAACCGGTGGACTGAAACAAATTTAGAGCATGTTTAAGGGATGCGGTGAAAAAATGGAGCAATTTAGAGAGAAAATTTGTCCAAGTTGACTTAATTTGAATTGTAGTGTCAGTTTTAGGTAAATTAATTCACAAATATGGTTTCTTATGAGAAATTTCACAGCTCCAAGACTGATAAACCAAGCTTTGGTTAATATTTACACTGTAATAGAAAGTGTCATTCAAGTAGTTACCCTCAGGGCTGACCCTGGGCATAAACAAGCAAGGCCACCATCTGAAGCTCCCAAAGTTACTAAAATTGTGAGGAAACCAATGTTTTCATGATACATCAGTAATGATTCAAATAACTGATTTTGGTGTTCAAATGAAACACTAATGACATAGTAAGAAGAAAAAAAAAATCAAGACTAAAATATCACATCACATCACAATGAGTGGAGCCCACTGTTAGCTCATTAGAATTGACTTTAGAGCTCAAGAATTAGAACTCCAAAGCATTTTTCATATAGAGGGCCCATGTTACAGCTCCACTAAGACCCCGAAAACTCAAGACCGGCCTTGGTTACCCTACTTCTCATTTCTCAATTTCGACTGTTTAAAGTTGTCAAGCTTATAATGTTCCAAGACATTGAAGGACTGTCTTAGTCACAAAACTGTCACACATATAGGCTGTCTAGCTATGCGTGCAAAGGGATTGTTTTGGACAAAATTATATGGTGCTCCTAGAATAAATATATGTAGTGTTTTAATTTAATTTTTCTTAATTAAAACAGTAAATCTGACTATTTTTGTATTAATTTTTAAAAGAAAACATGACATATGTCATGTAATAAATAATGTGAAATACTGTTTCATGACCAAACATCTCACTTATTTTCCTGGAAAATCAGATTGAGAATCTTCTTAAGATGCCCCCATGGAAGTGAAAATACAGAGAGCTACATAGAAACATATGTTATATAAATATGTAGGTATATCCACAGCACATACTATAAATATATGCCTATATGCACAGGAGAGTCAAACACCATCATGCAAAACCACGTGAAATGAGTAAAAGTGGCTTCAACTTTAAATAAGCATGACCTTGTTAGAACATTGGTTGTACATACAAGAAAATTAGATGTGAACTTATACTCAACTACACTCTCCAGTTTGCTTTAATATTTTTCTTAGATTTATTTATAACGCCATAAATGGTGGGAAAAAAAATGACCATGATAGTTACAGTAAATAATTTATAGTCAGAAACCAGAATTAAATGATGGGTCTTGTAATTATTCTTATTATTTTCATGAAAAAACTTTATTTTCTCTTATTGACCTCAAATATACAGCTGTAAAACAAACTAATCGGCTTGTGTTCAACACGGTATAAACTACTAGTTTGGTATCGATTTATTATGTAAATAATCAAATTTAAATACATTTTAAAAATAATTAAAATTTTAAACTAAATTTAATTAACTAATTACTTGACTGGACAAGTTCATAAAAAAATTTACTTGAGTTTAAATTGTTAAAAACTCAATTGAGTAATTATATAAATAAGAAAAAACATGATTTGAACTAGTTAAGTTTTGGGTAAATTATAAATATACTTCCTGAAATTTGATTAAAATACAAATCACTCCCTGTGGTTTTAAAAATTACATTTCACCCCTTAGATTTTTAATTTCATAACAAATCGCCCCATTTATTAATAAATTATCAAGTCAATTAACAATTTTTAATAATATAAAAATATGTTTTAACTAATAATTTAGATAATTTTATTACTGTATATGAGAGAAATTATGAATTTTATTTTGTTAGTTAATTCTGTTAAATAAATTTTTTTAATAAGGGATTATTTATAATTTTTCAAGCCACATAAGCAATCCATATTTTAAATAACTCTCCGGAGATAGTAACCACTGAAACCTAAACAAATTCATTAACATTGCCTTTAAATCTTAGATTTGTGAGTTAAAAAATTAAAAAAAAGCAGTGAAAAAAAAGAGAGAATTATTTCGTTTACCTTTTTCCTTATTTTATTTATTTATTTATTGCTATACACTCGAATAAACACATATAGAGAAATACATAAGCATTTAAGCATACAGAAACAATGTATACACAGAATTAACTGACCTCTGTATCAAGATCCGAAGAAGAATCACTGGAAGAAGTGGGAGAACCAGTAAGCAAAGTGCTGAAGGAAATTGAACCATTACGATCACGATTTCTCACCAACCCAACTCTTGCATTCAGTGGTTGCAACCCAAGAGGCCACCCATCTTCCTGCGAATCAAAATCATACATATACATAGTTCATACACAGTCATAAAAGTGAACCCAGAAAGATCAATCACAAGACCATATTACCATCTCTTAGAGAGAAAGAGAAAGAGAAAGAAACCAAAGTAAAAACAAAACAAAAAAAGAGAAAAAAGAAAGATTTAAATGGAAAATGCAAGGAATCCCATTTGAACAGTGGGGAAAAAGATCTCAAGAAATGCCTAGAGAGACAGAGATAGAGACAAAACAGAGAGGAGGGCGAACAAGTACCTGTTGTGCCATAGCAGCTCTTTCTCTCTGCCCAAGAACTTGGGGGAGGACTGGGGGCTGTGATTGATTGATTTTAGTAGGAACAATCAATCAGACCATGTACATTCTTTTTTTTCTTTCTACACAAAAAGAAAATCAAAGAACAGAGTAATCAATTGTACAGAGAGGCCTGCCCAACAACATTACCTACATAAATAGAGAGAGAGAGAGAGAGAGAGAGAGAGAGAGAGAGAGAGGAGAACCATTTTGGTCTCTGCATACACTGGGTTTTGGTAGATAGAGATTGGCGTTGGGTGGACTAGGAAATGGGAGGGAGGGAATAATTTTATTGGGTACAAAGGGAGTCGTCAGATAAAGAGAAGACACCACAGCACAGAGCAGAGCAGGGGGCCAGTGGGAAGTAGTACCTTTTCTACTTAAAATGACCAAAATACCCTCATAAAAATGACAAAATTATCTGCATTGTTCTTCGATTGTGTCGGTAAAAATATATATATATATATTTTTGAAGTTGTGTCAACCTTGAACTTTTACTTTATTTGGTGACTACAAATTAGGGGTGAGCAGCGGATATATCGATCCGCCAAAACCGACCGAACCGAACCGATCCGCCGCATTTTGGACGGATGCGTGATGACGAGCGGACGGTTGCGGATTGATTTTCTCCAATCCGCCAATTTAGCGGACGGATGGCGGATTTGAGGTTCTTTTGGCCGCAACCGAACCGCCAAACCGCGAGTACCCTTAGTAATTTATAAGACTTTATATTTTTAATTTGTTTAAATATTTTATTTGTATTTTCAATTGAAAAAGAGTTTAAATATTCTGTTGAAAAAAAGTTTTCAACTTGAATATATTTTTTGAATTGAAAAAAATAAGCATATTATTTCTCTATATTTTTTGGTTTTTAAATCTAACTCTAAAAGTAATAAATAGAAAATATGATATATGCTGGTTGGTTTTTGTTTTCAAAAATATATATAAATGTAACAATATATAGACATACAATCTCTACTATTACTCTGTTCATGGTTTTGGTGGTTTGAATTATTTTTATATTTTAAGAACCACATATTGTAATATTTTTTGTGGATGAGGCATGTTGTGATTGTAATATGTGGATGAGGCATGCAATGATTGTGATATTCTAAAGTTTCAAACTTTCTTTCTTTGAATGAGGTATGCGGTAATTGTAATACTTTTTTAAGTCATTGACTGTAATACTTCTCTTTTTTTTTCTTTTTTTTTTTTTTGGAGGAAGTGTACAAGTTGAACTATGTTGAAAATTTATAAAATTTCAAACCGCCAAACCGATTCGCATCCATCCACCAAACCGCCAATCCGCTCAATCCACATCCGCCGGATTGGCGGACGAATGCGGATTAATTTTCTCCAATCCGCTAATCTGGCGGACGGATAGCGGATTGAAGGTTCCGTGGCCGCAACCGACCCGCGCCCACCCCTACTACAAATTGATGCCTTTAGCCCAGTGCTGCAGAAGTAGGGTGTAATTTGGACGAGCTCAACCCGAGCAATTCGAGTTTAGTCTGAATTTTTTTAGAATTTAGATAAAATATTTTTAAATTTAGTATGAATTTGGATAAAAATTCAGAAGTTCGAATTAAATTTGAGCGGATTTAAGCAAAGACGTTAAACAACCCGAGTAATTCAAAACCCGAATTATATATATATAGATATATAAAAATATTAAATATACATATAAATTATTAACCATTACATGGTATTAAAGTAATTTATATTATTAAATCATATTGAATATTTATTATATATACAAATAATATAAAATCCTACTTTTTTTCTTTTTATTTTCATTCATAAATTGTAAAGACTACTATAGTGGCATCTCTCTTACATTATATAAATTATTTGTTTTGACGGTATTAATGATTTTCTATTAAAAAAAATTGTAAATAGAATCAAATTTTAATAATTTAATAATGTAGCTGCAAAAAAAAATTTGAAATTCATTTACAATTCGGATAATTCGGGCAACTCGGGCAATTTGAGTTTAACTCAGATCGTGCTTGTGCAGACTTGGACAGGTCTCAGCACAACTTGAGCTGGGCTTGGACAACCTCTTAATCCGACCGAACCTGCCCGAGTTATACCGCTACGCAAAACATAACTAATTTTTTCATATGGTGTCACAAGGGGCTCCAATTGTATCAAGTTTTTTAATTTTTTATTATTATTTTTTACTTTTACCACACAGTATACATTTGTAAAGGGTTAGATGTTGAATATCAGTCACAGAAGAAGAAATTATAAAGCCTATCAAATGCTTATTTCTCTGGCCAACGAATTCTGACTATCCTGTGTTTGAAGAAGACACAACCTGAATTTATAATCTTTGGAGTGAGCATCTTGGATAGTAAGTAACAAAGGACACCAGATACATTTGGATTGATGGATTTCAAATCTTGGGATATGAGGTTGAAAATGTTGAAAAGTTAGCTATAGGTGAAGATAAACTTTAAAAAAAAAGAAAAAGAAAGAAAGAAAGAAGAAAAAGATAGTTGAGAAAAAGATATATAATAGGATCCTTGTTAAATTTAAACCTGAAACCTCACACTATAAAACTATTTATAACTATCGAATAATGTAAATTTTTTTAGATTCAGTGATCCTCAACTAGTAGTAGTAGGTTTCTATTTCCAACATGCTTGGTCCATTTGGCTAACTTCCAAGGGTCACAACACCACAAAGACAATGGTGAATTCCCAGGTGAATTCCCTGCTGTGCACTGTGCTCCAATGGTGAATTCATGCCCATTGCCAATTTATGACCTGTCAGATGACATAGGCCAGCTATACAAGCTACCTGTGACCATTTTTTCCTGATAAAAAAACAAAAGCCTATAATAAAAATAGCAATAGAGACCAGGTTGGCCAAACGCTCACTTACTAAGCATAATGCCTGCATCCAATCTTACCGTTGTGTGACACAACTTTTTATTTTCTTATTCTCATTTTACTAATTGTAAAAAAAAATAGCAATAATGGCTCCATATGGTACAGGATAAGACTGTTGGGGGTGGGAGGCTCAGTAAACATTTAAGGATGGAGCTCTCACTCTTTTGTTGCCATTGATTGATTTAATTAGAAAATTCAGAGTACGCTAATGTGATAGTACAATGATGGAGATCGTAAGCTGGTCCAGTAAATGATATGATATGATTATTTTTCATCATTCAGGTCTCAGGCGGGAAAACTACTGGACCAGACTTGCCATTGGGTTATCAGAATTTTTGAATGATTACATCTTTTAGTGATGAGCATGGCTTGCACCAGGTCGATACTCTCCAATTCCTAGCAGATCCTGCAGGGATTTAGTGTAGATCCACTTAGTTACCACAAAATTAGTGGAGACAGATAACTTGCTGGGTGGTATGAAAAATAGTAAAGTTTGTTAAGAATAGCAGACCATCTAATTAGGATAAGTGAGATACAAAAATTGAGGAACAATAAACAAGAATTGTAAATTAACGTGATTCATCCCAAAATTAGGGGTAGATCCGTGGTCACTGCGGTTTCATATGATAAAAAAAAAATTACAACCAAGATAAAAAGATAGCCATCCCCAACACATATACATGGTATCATGGCTACAAGTCACATGTATGAAAATACTAAAATACATGTACTCTAAATTTCAAGTGATTAGTGCTAGTACATATCAAGATCCACACTACCCAAACAAAGCAATAGACAAACAAACAAGAATTGTATTAAGAAATTCACCCTCTTAATTTAGTTCAAACTGCATCTTCTTTATAAATCCTTGGTTCCATGATCTAACCATCTAAATGCCTGACAGATTTTTCTAATTTTGTGATGGATATTCACCATTTAATCTCATGTTCTACTAGGGTACAAAGTTTAAGCAACTGAGAAACGGAATACCTATGAAATGAGCATTGCTAAAGTGAAAATTTTGAGATGGTTCCCAGAGAAGATACGGTGGAATTGAAAATGTACCACAGTTTTGAGAAGTGAGAGGCACAGCCAAGGGAAAAATAGGGAGCGAATGAAATTTATGCCTATTGAAAGAATAAGCAAGCCCAAGAAGGGGAACAGTTCTAGAAATCCCTACAAGGGGAAAGGAAAATCCAGAAGGACATAGGACAACATTGTGAGAAACATTATGGAATCCTATGATTTAAATGAAGACGTGACCTTACATGGAAAAAATATTGAAATTTCTTGGCTTACAAACTTGAAAGTTGCACATTTGCATGGCCCAATACCACCCCAACTTAAAAGGATTTACTCTCAATTATTTAGGGGCAGGATATATGGATACTTTAACTCTGGAGTTTAAGCCGAAGGACTCGAATCCATACGACCCCTTTCTCTCATCTCCACCGCAGCACCACCTGGAACCCAAACTCGGCACCATACAAAACCAGATTCCAATCTCGGCTCTCCCTTTGGGATTTAACTCGCTGCCCTAACTATCCAGAGGCCAGAGAGAGGGGGCAACAAAAACAACCAGGTCGTCACTCATCCTTCCTCCATCGCTGTTTCTGTCAGGGCTGATTGGGCGGTGCCATTTTGACAAAGTTGTGAAGGGTTTAGATTGTCTTTGAATGAATCATCTGCAGGTCTTCTTCTAGTGAAAAGCTCCAACAGGCGAATTCTGTAGCTGTACACATCTTCTCCAAGCTTCTTTGCTGGTCTTGCCTTCAACCTGTTCGAGAAAATGCCTAAGTGAACTTCTGTCACTGAGAAGTCACAAGATGATTAAGGAGAAAGAGAGAGAGAGACAGAGGGACAAAGAGAGAGACAGAGAAGGCAGCAAGCTATCAATGAAGAAGGGCAAACTAGCTAAGAGCAAATTAGCCAAGAGTAAATCAAAATGTAAATCTGCTGAGTGCAAATCAACCAAGGTCTCCTTGAAGGAGTTTGATAATCAGGTGGATGCTCAAATATCGACCGATGAGATGCCTGCTGTACTTCCTCGCAGGTCTACACGCATCCGAGTAGCCCCAAAATCTCTCATATCTGGAGATTTTGTGGGACCATGGCAAAGGCTCTCGAATGAAAACAAAAGGGGATTAAGGGATGTGGAATCGGAAGATAGCTCAATCGAGTGTGATTGTGTCGGTCTATGTTTGTGTGGAAATCTTGGTACACCACGGTTGCAAATGAATGTGGAAATGCAAGCCTCAACTAAGCAATCATCAAAGCAGCACCAAATACCTAATGCATGGAACACACCAACTAGAGTGCTAACTGATCTTGAGCAGTGGCCAAAATTGGCCATTGTTTCCCCACTGGCGGCAAATGAAATGATAATGTCAAAGAAACTTGGCTCACCCAATGCTGACCAAATGAGAGAAGTAATTGGTACCAAGCAACGGAAGAGTGTTGAAAATGTGCGAGCTTCTAGTAATGAAGATTTAGTTGAACTACATATGGAAGACACACAATCTGGCAAGGATGAATGTCTTGATGGTGATACAACTGCTATATCAGGTAAGCCTCTACAAGCTTGGAGTTCTTTACTTAAAGAAGAGATTAACAAGATGTCAAAAATGAAGTATAAAATAGGTGCCCATAAGATTGAGAACCTAGTAGATGGCATGTACAATGTCCCTATAGAGATCTCAAAAAAAGGCTTTTCTCATTGGAAAAATGCCTTGGTTGGATACTTCATTGATAAAATATTATCTTTCCATTATGTGAAAACTTGGGCAGAGAAACTTTGGGGAAATTTGCTTGAGGATGTTGTCTCCATTGATAATGGGTTTTTTATTTTTAAAGTAAAAAGTGAAGAGGATATAGACAAAATTTTGGAAGATAGCCCCTATTACGTTGGGGCTAGATTGATTGTTGTTAAAAAATGGCAACCTGGACTAAAACTAACAAAGTGTGAATTTTCGAGTGTGCCGTTGTGGGTGAAGTTGTATAATGTTCCTTTGGAGCTTTGGACTGAAGAAGGTTTGGGTTACATTGCTAGCATCATAGGAACTCCTCTTTATTTGGATGAACCTACGTTCAAGAGAAGCAGACTTACGTTTGCGAGAATATGTATTGAAGTGCCAGCAAATAAAGAGATCCCTAAGTCTTTCAAAATAAATCTTGGTTATGGTGACCCATATGAGATTCAAGTTGAGGTTCCATGGAAGCCTCAAAGGTGTGATGGTTGTAAGACTTTTGGTCATACCACTAATTTGTGTCCTCAGAAGCCAAAGACCTTGAACCCTCCATCTTCCAAACAAGAGTGGAGAGTCAAGGAGACTAACATACAAGTTCCAACCAAATGGGTAGTGGTGAAGAAAAAAGGGAGAGATGGTGGGCAAGGTTCAACGACAGTGATAAACAAAGAGGGAGAGACGCAGTGTTTCACCCTATCAACATCTAATGCTTTTGATGTCCTTGAATCATGTGATATGGGAGAGTTGGGAAATGGAGAATTAAATCAACAGTTGTTGTGTCAAACAAAGAGCCTACAAAGTAGAGGTGGTCCATCTCCAAGTGATCCCATTAATGAGGAGACTACAAAGGAGAATAACAGAAGAAAACTCAAAGCGAAACTTCATTACTTGAGGAGTGCTAGAGGGAAATTTTGAATCCTTTGTTGTGTTTGGTGTTTTTGTCGTCTATAGGCTTAGTTTGTTTCTTTTGAGGGAGTAGTTTATTTCTTTGTTTATGTTTGTTCTCCCTACAAAGGATGTGTATTGAACTTCATTGTATATCTTTCTTTTTTGGTTATAATATGACTTACTTATCCAAAAAAAAAAAACTCTGGAGTTTATGTTAACATTTAGAATTTTGCATTTATAAGTATGAGTGTTGGTTCATCTCAAACTATAGCATACCGATTATCTTATCAACAAAACATGTAGCATTATAAGCTACCAACTCTGCAGATTCTCAGCTACCAGTCAAAATGATGAAAAGTTACTTCAAACAACAGCGTTCAAGACATGAATTAGCCCTTCTTGAGACTACCCAACCAATTGAAAAAGGCAGTATGCTTCAAAAATAAGGTCATGAAACTTTAAGATGCAAAGTGACTTAACTAATTTTTGAGTTAATAATCTACAATACTTCCAATAGCAACAGCAATCCTTGTAATAGTAATGCAGTACCCAAGCATAAGGCAAATACCCTTTTAGGTCAGGTCGAAACATTCACATAAAAGTCTGATTTTCTGTTCATCGAGTTCAAATATATTCCTCAACAAACAAAGACAAAAACATGTGTGCAAACAAGAAGTCATTGCAACAAGAAGCAACTGGATTTGGCTTCTGTGATCTCACTTCATCCAAAATAATAAGCATGAAAATATATATGCACCCAGATTCAAGAACAGATAGTACATGAATCAACTGAAGACATCACATGACATACTTTGAAATAAACCTGCAGGAAAGAACAAACCACAAACCTGGCATGCTCTATTTTTGGCTCTAGTTTCTGCTGTGCTTGGAACATCATGATTAGGTTTCAAAAATCTCTTCTCACGCCGTTCACACGAACCCCACCCATCCGAGAACCTACCACCCCTAAGAACAAGCATAGGAGAGTTAGTAGTAATAACTATAATTTAAATTCTGTGAAAGCAAATTGCTAATTCATTACTCAATCATGGAAGTGAACCGTACTGCATGTATGCCCGAACCACAAATTCAGCACGAAGAACATTCCGGTTCTCATCAAATTCAATGGTCTTGTCTTTAATTTCATAGGAGAGGTTGAAATAAAATGATATCTTCCTCCAACCTGGAGAGAACATATGCAGCCCATGATAGATTAAGCATACATGACAAAACAGCAAGACAGGACAGAAAATCAAATTTTACCTGACTTTTTAATAAAAGGGCTCCCAGAAATCATAGTGTAATCACTTTTCTCCAGAATCTGTCCATTTTAATGACACAAACACAGTATGAGTTCAAATCAAGAATTGTCTTTTTAATCACATATATTGGATGGCACGGGTAGGAAATTCTAAACAACTCCAAGCAGTTACAGAAATCCTAAAAATACAGCGCGCTCCAGGCCTTTTAGTGTAGGTGCAATAGGCACTGTGGATACCCAGAGATTTCAGAGGCTTCTAGCACTTGACTCAAAATTATATCAAACTTAAATTTGTGTAAAAATCACTCAAAAATCTCTCCACCCCGTGACTCAAAATGTATATCAAATTGAGTTTTACCCAAATCAAGGGAGAATCAAAGTTTACTTAAAATTTTGAGACCATTGTGTAGCTTCTTTTTTTTTTTGATAAATAAGCAAATTTATTAAAAAAGCATCAAGACGATGCAATCAATACAAGAGAAACCACCCAAAAAGGGGACTTTGAAACAAGAACTAACCAATTACCTCATCTAGAAAATCTAAAAACACAAATAAATCCGGATCGATCCTCCCTTCCAACCAACTATACAAAACTGTAATAAGACAACTTTGTAACTAAGAAACACTATGAGAAACCGCTAAGAAGGTACGTCGATTCCTTTCCAACCAAAGCAACCACATCAAGCAAAACGGAAGCCAATAACCAAGCTCGGCGCCGCCGCCGGTCAAGACGAACGCCCCGGCAAGCCCAAAGGAAATCAAACACCCCTTGTGGCTGAACCCAAGCAAGTCCAAAAAGAAAACAAACGAATCCCCACAAACACGAAGCCACCGAGCAATGAAGAAACAAATGATTCACTGATTCCACATCCTCGCAACACATACAACATCGATTCACAAGGATGTGCCCCCGCCGCATCAAATTATCCAAAGTAAGATTCCAACCTAAAGTTGCCGTCCATATGAAAAAGACAACCTTAGTTGGAACCCCCGAAACCCAAACACTTTTCCAAGGGAAGACCCAACCAGCATCTCCCATCAACCCCTGATAAAATGAGGCTGCTGTAAACCGCCCTTTTGCCCCCAACGTAGTCCAAACCAACACATCCGGGCCCACCCGGCCGTTCCCAGACCATATAAAAAACCCCACAACTCCACCAACTGAGCGACTTCCCAATCCTGAATCTGTCGCCGTAACTTAATATCCCAAACTACCACACCCCCACCATCCAAATAGGAAGCCACCAAGGCATCTTGATCTAATGCAATATTAAAAATCAAAGGGAAACGGGTCTCCAACACCAACTCCCCACACCACAAGTCTTTCCAAAACCGCACCCTACTTCCCTCCCCCACCTTAAACCGTATCCACTTCCAAAACTCTACCCTTCCCAACCAAATTCCTTTCCATAACCCACACCCATAAGAATAGGTGACAGACCTAGAAACCTAACCCCCTCTGCCCAGCCCATATTTAGACGCCACTACCTGCCGCCACAATCTGTAAGGCTCCAAAGCAAAATGCCAAAGCCACTTCTCTAACAAAGCTCGGTTAAAAGTCACCAACCGTCTTACCCCCAGCCCTTCAAACCACTTGGGTTGACAAACCTGACCCCAATCAACCAAATGATACTTAAAATCATCACCACTAGTCCTCCACAAAAAATCCCTCTGAAGCTTTTCTAACTGATGTGCCATTGACACTGGAATAACATGGACCGACATGAAATAAGTGGGGATACTACTCAACACACTCTTAAACAATGTCAAACGGCCGCCTTTCGAAAGATATTGGCACTTCCAACCTGCCAACCGACGTTGGACCCGTTCCACTACTCCATCCCACACCCTCTTTGCCTTAAAAGAAGCCCTTAAAGGCAAGCCCAAATAGGACACTGGCAAAACCGAGACCTTACACCCCAAAACTGCAGCCATAACAGGTAACCTAGCAACCGTCCCCACTGGAATGAGCTCCGACTTCCGCAAGTTAACACGAAGTCCCGAAACCACCTCAAACAAAGCAAAACACATCGCAAATAACTAACCTGCGCAGCTTCCGCACCACAGAAGATCAAGGCATCATCCGCATATAACATATGCGAAACCCCCAAAGGAACCCCTGCCAGAGACCCTACAACAAAACCTTCCAAGAAACCTTCGCGCACAACTTTATCCAACAATCTACTCAACGCCTCCATCACTAAGATAAATAACAAGGGGGACAAAGGATCCCCCTGCCGAAGGCCGCGATGTGTTTGAAAAAAACCCGCCGGAGTCCCATTAATCAACATCGACATCCGCACAGTCGAGATACAAAACTTGATCCACTAATACCAAGTCGCCCCGAAGCCCATACGATCCAATACATACAAGAGGAACTCCCAGTTAACATTATCATACGCCTTCTCAATATCCAATTTGCAAATCAAACCAGGGCTCCCCTGGCGAAGCCGAGAATCCACACACTCATTGGCAACCAGAACTGCATCTAAAATCTACCTCCCTCCAACAAACGCATTCTGAGACTCGGACACTACAGTCGATAAAACGCTTCGTAAACGATTTGCCAACACTTTAGCCAATAACTTATACACACTCCCCAACAAACTTATCGGCCTAAAATCCCGAATATCGTCAGCCCCTCCTTTCTTCGGAATCAAAGCCAAAAAGGTTGCATTGAAACTTTTCTCAAAATGTCCAGACACTAGGAAATCCTCCATAGTTGCCATGATATCACCCTTAACCACGCTCCAACAATGCTGGAAGAAAGCCATAGTGAAACCATCCGGACCTGGGGCTTTATCCCCACTCATAGCCCATAAAGCTCCAAACACCTTCTCCTCTGTAAAAGCTCGCTCCAAACTCTCCCGATCCTCTCCCAGAATCGTAGCAAACTGAACACCTTCCAGGCCCGGCCGCCAAACCCCCGCTTGAGGCCGGAATAAATACTGATAGAAACCCACTACCCCGTCCACTATCAATGTGCAGCTCCCGACCATCCACCCATAACCTACTAATCTGATTAACCCTTCGATGAGCATTAGCCATACGGTGAAAGAATTTCGTATTCTGATCCCCATCCTTTAACCACAAACATCTAGACTTTTGACAAAAACAAACCTCCTCCATATGGGATATACGAACAAAATCCTGTCTAGCCGCCTCCTTAGGAATACCGGCCTCAGTAGGCAAACCATCTTGCACCTCCAGCTCATCTAAGGATTGAAGTAAAGACACCACTGCAGCTTTTTGGCCCTCTAGCTGACCAAACACCTCCTTATTCCAATTTTTTAAGACTGCTTTCAACATCTTCAATTTTTGAGCCAGCACACAACTAGGAGAACCCCGAACCTCGTAGCTATTCCACCAACCACGAACCAGGTCTAGAAAACCCTCGTGTTGCAACCACATGTTCTCAAAACGAAATGGCATAGGACCACGTCGGATCCCCCCACTATCCAACAAAATTGGCCAATGATCAGACGCAAGTCAAGGTAAACGAAGCTGAACCACCTCAGAAAAGTGCTCCTCCCAGCCCACAGTAACCAAGAACCGATCAATTCGAGACAAACTCCGACCATTTGACCATGTGAAGCTGCCTCCCTGGATAGGTAAATCAACCAACTGTAAATCATCAATGAATGAACAAAAAGCCCGCATTGCCCCCGAACTCCTGGCATTCCCCGCCTTCTCCGAAGGCCAACGGACAACATTGAAATCACCCCCTACACACCAAGAGATATCCCAGCGAAAGGCTATGTTCTCCATCTCTTCCAAAAACAAACCCCGCTCAAAATCCTGCACAGGCCCATATACCCCAGTAAAACCCCATCGAAAATTATCGTCCACACAACGGAACAAACAAGAGACAGAAAAACCTCCTATCTCCTCCTCCTCCCTCACCACTACCCTCTTATCCCAACAGAGAAGAACCCCACCTGCCGTGCCTAACGAGGGCAAAAAGGTCCACTCCACAAACCTCCCCCCCCACACCTCGCGAATCAACTCCACTCCCACCTCTTCCATCTTCGTCTCTTGTAAACATACAATATCCGGATTGGCACTCTGCAAAACCGCCTTCACTGCCACCCTTTTATCCCTATCATTCAACCCGCGCTCATTTCACGATATAATTTTTAACTTCATGTCAACAACAATGGGCCCCTCCGATCTCTCCTCTCACCGCGTCCTACATCCTTCACACCATGATCATAATTCACAGAACATTCCAAATTCTTGAGCTCTCGATTTCCTTTAGAAGGGGTCACCAATGAGCGAGACACCCTTGGACTGGGAGTCCCTTGCCTCCATGAAGCCTCCACCGCCGCAAATAGTTGCATTACCTCATCTTTGTGGCCTTCAAAGGATAAGCCCAAACAACGACTAACTTCACTAATCTGATCCAACACCCACTGGGACACAGCTTCTGCCGAAGGAATTTCCTCTCCCGATAATCCCCCAATATCCTCAAACCTCTGTTTTTGTTTGAAACAAGTGACCAATTCACTATCTTGCACTGCTAAGGGCTGCAACTCCAAAACCTGTGACTAACCCTCACAGTCGTGCCTCTTCCCTCCTCGGTTAACCCAAGATGCATTGCAAAACGTCTCTAACACCAACTGGGACTATCGGTCAACCGGCTCTGAGTCCAACGCCACTAGCAGACACGGCCCTTGTTCCCTCACCGATTGCGTACCGCAAGGTATCTCGAGCTCCAGCTGGGACTGTCGCTCAAACGACTCAGAGGCCGCCGATTGAGAAGAATCTCTTTCCGACGCCACTAGCAGTCGCGAGCCTTGATCCTCCGCAAAAGACACATCGCGAGGCGACGCATGCTCCAATTGGGACTGATGCACATCCAACTTCGAAGCCGCCAACGGTGAAGTACCACTCTCCGACGCCTCTACCAGACACGATCCTTGTGCCGCAGCCAAGGTTCTGAAAAGCAGTTGCGGTCGCCGTAACGGTGGCGGTGACGCGGTTGTGGTTGCGGGGTGTAAAGGCCGTAGTGTAACGGTTACAGTAACCGGAATCGTGAATTTTTTTATTTTTCGCACAATTTGAAAAAAACTTACCGATACGCATATTTTTTTTCCATGATCATATTTATTGGGTTAAAAATAAATATTGATAAATTTTTGTAAATTTTTAAGTATGATCCAATATATTTCATATTTTTAAATCACTATAAACTGAGTTTTTTACATTTTATTTTAATAATTAATGACTTTATATTTTACAAAAAATTAATCACTAACTATTATATATAAGATAAATAATAACAAAAGTAAAAGAATAAATAAGAGCCTATATATATACATATTTTAACCAAGCCAATAGATAATGACCACACTTATTATTATTATTATTATTTTCAAACAATATATAGATAGATACACACAAACAAAATGATTTAGTGATAGCAGCTGAATAGAATAGCATAGGTCTTATAATTTCAATAAATCAATAACATGTTCTTCATCTTTCCTCTTCTCTCTGTCTCTCTATCTCTTGCTCGTCTATTTTCTCTCTTTATCTTCCCTCTTCTCTCTATCCCTTTTCCCCTATTTTCAGTTTTTTTTTGTATTTTTTCGAAAGAAACAGTTTGGAACCGTTATGTAACGGTGCGTAACAGGCCGTTATGGCTGTTACGGCACCGTTACGACCGTTACGGCAGCCGCTACGGCCGACACACCTGTGAATCTCAATCACACTACAAAAGCGGCCGTAACGGGTGGCGGTAACCGCCAAAACCGTTACGTAACGGTTGCGGCCGCTTTTTAAAACCTTGGCCGCAGCAGATGTGGCACGGTGGACCACCAACTCCAGTCCGGACAGCGACACAAATCCTCGCCGATGACCCCCTACCCCAAACGAAGCCACCCAACCCAACTCATTCAAATGTAGGTCACCCGAAGCCTTACAACCCAACCCACCATCAGTCCGACCCACATCCGTATTAACAAAAGAAGTGGGCTGCTCAGAAAGGCCCAAATCACCAATCCCTTTGAGGCTTGAGAAGCCCCCCTCCTGTGGGCTGGACTGATTAACCATCATCCTCCTCCCCTTAACCACCTGGGCCCTCAAATGAGACCCCTTATTTTTAACCACAGCCCACCTTCGTGAGCCCACCTCTCCATTACCAAAAGCCTAGTCCCGTCTCCAGCCTAACTACCTTTCCTTAGGGCCCCGTGGATGACCCAATTTGGCCCCCATGCGTTGGGTAAAAATACCCTGATAACCCATGGGTCTTTCCTCACCCCTAAATCGTTTCAAATATTCAGTCACCCCCATTCTTGGTTGAAAATCCTGCCCTAACTGCCCAAAATCCGTCGTTACCATATTTGGTGCAGAAACCCCATCTTTCACGGTCACCGATGTCCACCGTTCCATCACCGGATCGTCTTCGACCCAAATTGGGAATGAAAACTGCCACATCCCCCAACAGAAGGACACTCGCGAAGGCGTAAACTCTGAGCATCGCACACGAAGTCGAATGGAACCTAGATCCATCGACGATTCATCTGCCTCAATGAAGCCACCACAACAATCGCCGATGAATCGAAATACCACCTCCCCTCGGAGATGAATAGGCAAACCCATCAACCGAATCCACACACTCTTCTCAGGCCGCGAAGTCTTTGCCGGAGTACAGAGAGCTAGTGGTGACCACCACTCCAGTAATAAATCACATCCTTCCACTATCCACCGCCGTCGCAACAGCACTTCTGCCTCACCTCCACTTGACAAAACAAACAGAAAAGCTTTATCCCCCAAAGGTCTAACGTCCACCTTCCCCGAATGCTTCCACCACCGGGCAACCCAATCAGAGATGGTCGCGAAACTCAAGCCTTTGCCCCCCAAACCCCCAAGTTTCCCCACTAACGACCTATCCAAAATGCGAAACCAATCAACCTCCACCTCAAAGCGTACAACCCCTACGGACTCACATTCGGCAACAGAAGTGGATGAAGCCTTCCTCAAGCCAATGGGTCGGGGGCCCTTTGCAACGCACAACCCAAAGCCTTCAACAACCAACGCCACCCCTTCCCAGCCATCACCGAATGCAGACACAAGTATGTAAACTTGTTCACGTCTCTGTCCTGTAGTGACCACAATTTGAAAAGAAGTCCCTCCACCTTCCTTACCTCGTACCCAGACCGCTGTAGTCCGACTACCCCCACTTTGACGGCCCCAAAACTTTAGACTGCTGGATTTCTTAGAGGCTAACCTCATCCTGACCACCAACCAACGAACTTCCGAAACAGTCAACACCACCGCCCGTCGTAACCCCTCCCCCGCTCAACAATCGACAACCCACACTTTCCATCCACTCCTTCGGACTCCTCAAACTCAAACGACCAGCCACCAAGAAACAAAATCTGCCGGCGTGGCCCAACTTCTTTCCTTACTGGGAACATTACCCTCCAATAACTGCGGAGCACATTTCTAGAGAGAGAAAAAGTTGTTTTTTATAATTTAAAATATATCGAGACCATTGTGTAGCTTTCAAATTTACAAGTTAGAACTCTGCCAAAACTGAAGCTTTTACTCAAATCTATGCTTAATCTGAATTTGTCCGTTGGAGTGCTTCATATCAAATGAAGCTTGAGTTTAGAAGAGGTTTAAAAAATGCATTATTGTCAATCCCAGCAAATTGGAACTAGTTGATAGTAATTTCTAAAGTCTTGAGAAAGGCAATTGCAGGATAAGCATTTTGTACTTGTGAAATTACTAAACAGACTCCAATTGCTGAAGCTTACATTGTTTCATTCATAGTTATCCAGGCATGAATTATCTCTCATTCATTATAGGCACATTGTAAGATTACCTAAAGACCATAGTGGCAAAAACATAACGAATTCGCTAAGGAAATGAAGAAATCTGTAACAGAATCTGAGAATTTTACCGCCATGGCTGCATTCTGGTACTCTTTGAAAAGCGAAACGGATGGAAATCGACCAGACAAGCTATGCGTGGAGCTTTCTTTCTCCTCACTCTGTCCATAATTGAACGGGGAACACTCTGAAGCAGTAGGACTACACTCCTTCACCACAAATCTCCAACTTTCTGGCGACGAATACGACAGCGTATTCGGTGTTCGCTGCACATGCTTTACCACAGCGAGAGGACTCGTTTCGCTCAGCTCCGAAACGCAAGACCTCGCCATCTTCTGCGGGCGGTGGTGAGCCCAAGGATCCTGCAAGACCTCGCCGTCAGTTAGAGCACTGAAATCGTTCTGTTCCGAGTGGTGGTTTCTAGGGTTTTTGGGGAATTTGCTAGGTGGAGGCGATGGATTTGAAATTGGAGAGGGGATCGGAGATTGATGATGATGATGATTGGTGTAGAGGAGGGGTTTGAAAGACTTGGAGATGGTGGAGGAGAGAGAAGCGGCGGCGGCGGAGTCGATCACCGCCCAGAGAGCAGCATCGTCGAGGTCTTTGTCGTCGACGGGGTAGGTGATTGGCGATGTCATTTACTGTGAATTTCAGAGAGAGAGAGAGACACTAGGGTTTTGGAAGGAGATTTGTGAGTGAAGATGAGTGAGAGATCAAATAAAGCTATGGAAGTTTCGCTAAATCTCTCTCTCTCTCTCTCTCTCTCTCTCTCTGTATATAGGCGTAAGTCAGCAAGCAGATCAAAAGGTCTGTGAAAAGCAAAACGGTGACCAGCGGAACCGCGAAAAGGTAATGTCCTAAAGAATTCAAATTGGAGGTGACAACAATACGATGTCGTATTATGAAACCAGAATCTGTTCTCTAATTTTTTATTTTTTGTATTTTTTTATTTTTAGTGAATTTTTTTAATATTTTAATATTTTTAGATGTATATAAAAAGTAAAATATTTGTGAAAAAATATTTTAAATATTTAATAAATATACAAGAATACAAAAATATATTTATTTTTATATTTGATTAATTTTTAAATATTTTTTTCATTAATAATATACTTTTTAAGTGTATATAAAAAAATTTAAAAAATAAATATTACATTTTGTTTACTAAAATCAAAAAAAAAAGTTGAAACAAAATATTCAATTTTCTAAAAAGTGGATTCGATTTTTTGAAATCAAGAAGTTTTTGACAAATATTTAACTCCCTCAAATTCTAAAAATTACATTTTATCTCAAATTTTATAATTGCATAACAATCACTAAAATTTTCCAATTACTCCAATTTGGATTGGCATTGTAGACATAAAAAGATGGAGAGAAAAAGGAGAGGACTTGGTGTTAGATGGTCTTTATTGTGATAAAAATGTTATGAACCCATTTTGGTCAATTCATAATTTATTTTGATGTGTTTATGTGGTAAAAATTAAATTGATAATATGTGGGGTTTACGAGTAAAATAAATTTGAACTAATGATTTCTTTTTTTGAGTAAATTTTGAATTCATAAGAGCATCTCCAACGGTGCATTTCTTTTTTCATCAAATCTGAGTAAAAAATGACCAATTTCACCAAATCTGATATCACTCGCTCCAACGGTGAACTTTCATCAAATTTGTGCCGAGACAACCGGTTGGTCAACTAGTTAAGGCAAAAATTTTTTTTTTTTTTTTTGAATTTTTTGAACCTTTTAGTGGTCGACCGGCTGGTCAATCGATAAGGCAAAAAAATTTTTTTTTTTTTTACTGTTTGAATATTTTCTTGGAACTGTTTGAACCTTTTCTTGGACGACCGGTTGGTCAACCGGCCGGGCAACCGGTTGGTCTCTCCCAACGGTCACAAACAGTGTTTTGATGAAATCAGTATTTTGTCCTCAGTTTGATGAATTGTTTGGTGAAATCTCATTTTGATATCGATTTGGTGCAACCGTTGAAGCACCAAACAGTAACTTTTTTACCAAATTTTAAATTTAATGTCAACTTTGATGAACCGTTAGGATGGTCTAAGTCTGAGTTTGTAGTATTGTTATTATTGTGATAGTGAAGATTGGAAAAGGATTAAATAGTTGAATTTCTAAAATTTCATAAGAAATTTTTTATATTTGTCAAAAATCTCATGGCACATTACTCCAAAATAATTTAATTTTAACTTTTTTTTTGGTTGTATGAAAGTACTCCAAAAAAAACTCTTTCTAAAAAAAAGTACTACAAAAAATATTGTGATAATACATGTCATATGAGTTGAAAAAATAATACAAAATAGAATAATATTATCGAGGCACTATTTTAATACAAATGAATCTCATATTAGTATGTGGTAATATTAATTGTATTTTTGTTTTGATTGAAAGGTCAAAAAAATCATGAAAATAATATTTTGTTTTGTTTTGATTTGAGTTGAGTTTTTTTAATTTTTATTTAAACTTCGTAGCCAAACAAGAAGTGATAACAAAATGATTAAATTTTTGTAGGAAATTGTGACAGAATGATATCGCTGGGTAGTTGATGAAATATTGATGGCTCTGTAGTCTATAAGCAACTACCACAATCTTATCCTTCACCCATCCCCTGCTTATCCTTCACACCCCCTTTTGAACCGCTTCAACGCTGTTCTCTCAAACCGTCGAAACGGACTCCAACACACTCCATCATCATCGTCTCCAACATCACCCCCAATCACATCAACACCACCATCATCATCATCTCCAAGTTCAACCGCCTCTCTCATCAACACCTTCAATTCATCAACCGGCCATTCAAACTCCTCCACCTCCTTCTTCTCTCTCATCTCTCCTCCTAAACCCCTCTTCCCTCCAATTTTCGCTCGAATTGCAGAGAGAAGTATTGGATCCAAGTAATCTTCAAGCCTCTTGGTTGAACTCGACGATTCGGAGCTCGTGATATCACCATTCCTGTAAGTAAAAAGGCAAATCATATATTCACATACTTGTTGAAATTTGAGTGGATTTGGTTGAGAGATGTGATGAGAGTTTTGAGTACCTAGGTCTGGTGGATGATGAGGTTGATGACTGGGAGTGAAGAGAGGGAGGTCGAACGAGGCGTCTCTGGATCTCTTTGACGGTGGCGAGAGGTTTCGAATCCTCGGCTTTGCTTTTCTCCATCTCTGTTGTCTCTCTTCCGCCGGAGACTCTCTCTCTCTCTGGCGTTTGGGCTTTTGAAGCGATTTTCGATCCTCCTTTAAAGCGTGGTACAAAGCCCTCGTTAACGACTGGTCGTTAGTTTCACAAATGAAATATTTTCTACCAATGCTACCGGATCACGACAAAGTTTTACCTTGAAGTCGTCGTCGTCAGTCGACCAGCCATTGATTATAAGTTTTCAGTGAGTTGGCTGGTCGAGTGACAACAAAGGGGTGTTTTGGGAAGATGGTTATAATCTGATTTTTGGTGAAAAGCTGATTATAAGCAGATTATAATCAGCTTTTCTGTGAGAGAAGAGGTTGGTAATAATCTGAAAATCAGATTATTACCATGTTGCCAAAAGAGGCCAAATTCTAGACGAGTTTTGTGAAACATTTTTAATAATAACGGCAATGCTAGGGAGCTCGAATTTGAGCTCTCCGAATCCCCTTAATTTCAAAACGTTGCCTTTTTTATTTTTTTATTTTTTTCTCTGTGCAGAAGAAGGAAGATAAGAAGAAGAAGGGAAGAAGAAGAAGAAGAGAGGGAAGAAGGAGAGAGGAAAGAAGGAGGAGGAGGGAGAAGAAGGGACTGGAGGGGCCTAATAAATTGGGCTGGAGGCGGGGGCGGGAAGCGGAGGCGTGGGCGGAGGAGTCAGAGGCGGAGACGGACGACGATCGGACAGAGGCGGAGGCGACGACGGCGGGCAGAGCTGCGACGACGGCCCTTTTCTTCCTTCTTCTGCTGCGACGCCTCCCCTCTTCTTCTCTCTCTCTCCCTCTCCCTCTCTCTCTTCCCCCTGCGTGAAAATGGAGGAAAAAAAAGAAAAAAAAAAGAAAAAAAAAAACTTAATGCCCAAAACGACGTCGTTTTGGACATTAGGGGATTGGGGGGGGAAAGTCTCGAGCTACCAAACATTATTCTAATAATAAATAGCATTTTTAAAAATTTTAAGTACATGTAATTGGATCGGGGTGGGTCTCACACCTAATTGTGTCCGGCTCGGATTACACATCGTTGAGGGGTTTACACATTTTTTCCCCTCGTAGTTTGATTCTGGAATTCAGAAACAATTTGTAGGACAGTGCTAGAATTAAATGATATGGTTCTTTCTTTTACTGTTTGTCTTTGCTTGTATTTTGATTTGAGCATTTCTAATATCATTTGGAAGTTCATTTTGCTTGTGGAGTCAGAGTTGTGGGCAAAAAAAAAAAAAAAAAAAATTAGTTGCAGTTAATTGCAAATTCATTATTTTCTGGACTTGCAATAATTCATCTGTTTTCAAAAAGTTCAGGATTACAATAAAATTCTGCTATCTCATTTCTGAGGAATGAAATGGAGAGTACCAAATCCACATGGTTTTGTTCGATATTTTGATTTCTACAAATTACACCATTGTGAATCTACCAATAGAATGGGTTTAATGTTGCAAATTCCAGGTTATGTTTTCCTAGTGGTTGTAGCTCTTATCATTATTCACATTGCAATGCACAGGTCTGAAGAAGGTATGCTCTTATTGCAAAATGCTTGAGGCCTCAAATTTTGAGGCTCGAATTTGCCTCGAAATTATTATTATTATTATTTTTTTTTTTTGCCTGTCCTGTTTTTCGCGTATGTGTACTATGTTCTCTATTGTAGGGCCGGCCTGAGGTATTAGGAGTTTAAGGCGAATTTTTTAAATTGGGTCCTTCCTGTATTATTACTTTAAAAAAAAATTGTTCGGATAAAACAAAAAGGATAAAAAATTATTTCTATTGCATTACAATTTAACAAAATTTAGATAACAAATATATATATATAATAGTTTAACTTCAATTAGTTGAATCGAATTTTTTTTTTTTAGCTTACCAATCCTATAAAAACTAAAATTAATTGGGGGTAAGGATGAGAATTTTTAACATAACTCAAGCAATATATAAAATTAGTAAGTTAGGGTTGACTATTTTTCAACATAAATCTAAGTATGACACGACTCAATAATATGAATTATTAGTTATATATTTTAATGTTCACTAAGGGATGTCATAACATTTTTTTAATCTTTTATTTAACTCCATCTAACTGAATAAAAAAGTATGTAAAATAATAATTAAGGATAATATCTTTTTTTCATTTAAGATATGTATTTTTTTATTACCTATTTTAGAGTCAATCTAATAAAAAATATATAGTAATAAGGTACAATTTTTTTAATTAGAAAAATGCAATTGAATTAAAATCAAAAATTCTATGAATAATTTCATGTAGTAAAAATAAATTTTATAAAATTCAACTTATGGGAAAAAATTTAATCTCTTCATACACTTGTTAAGTTAATTTTAACTAAAATTAAAAGTTTTCACATTAAATATCAATTAGACACAAATCAAAATAATACCATATAACACCATGAAAATAAATTAATTGAACTAATATTAAAGTAATCATAAAATAAAACGACATGATACACTCCTCTAATTTGAGACCCTAAATTTTGTTTAAAATTGAGGGTCCGAGGCGACCGCCTTAGTTGCCTCACCTCAGGGCCGGCCCTGCTCTATTGATACGTGTTGGTAAGGCATCTTGTTCTCTGATATTCATTTTCTGTTGTGACTCGTGATAAATGTTTGAGTGCTGTTTGTGTTTGGGAGAATTTTACAATACACAATCCTTACCATATGCATTCTTCGTTTATATTACACGGACTCGGGTGCGGGTGCGTATTTAGGGGTTGAACACTTCAAAATTAAAAATTAAGGATTTGTGAATATGTATCCAAATTTGGATACGGATATAGGGATACGTTCAATAGTTTTTTTAAAAAATATATATATTTATTATTTGAAGATGAGTTGTATTATATAAATAACAAATAAAAATCTATGAAGCATGGACACGAATACACATACGGACACAGACACGGACATGGGACACGATAATTTCTAAAAAATGGGGACACAAACACGGCAGGGGACACGGCAAATTTTTTAATTTTTTATAAATATTTTTATTTTAATATACATTAATTATTTTATTTATTTATTATATTTTTTAAATAATGTGTTCCAATTAATTTTTTTTATTTTATTTTACATATATGTGTTTATTTTTTTATTTATTAATATATATAAATTAAAAATATATTATATGTTATATAATAATTATTATATAATATATAATAATAATAGTTATTAACTTCAAAGAAAACTCCAGGAGCCTAATGGATTGGTTTCTATAAAGCCCGAACTTGTTGAACTGGCTGTCAAAAATGCAAAAGAATGCAAGTAATTACCGGTTCCATCTTGTAGTTTTTTTCCCAATGGTATTAAATTCCTTTATTCTCGAACTATGCTATGGACCTGATTAAACCTAGTCAAGTTTGTGGACATCCCTTTTTTTCCTCATGTGCAATGCAGGTCAAATTCATGACTTATAAGCCTTATATACATGACCCAACTCATGACCTAATTTTTCTTCAAAGAGTCTTTCCTATTGGATTATATGGTTCAAACTTGGTATAATAGTGATTTACTAAATCTCATTGATTTTGACTTTTGTTTCTTTTTTATTCTTATTCATATTCAAGTAGCTGGTATTTTCAGAATTCAAATGAACATATACAGAATAGTTAAAAGAAGATATTTGTAACCTAATTTCTTGTTGGAGTTGGAATTCTAACAGCTAACTATAGTAACTTAGTAAGCATTAACGGATTTTTTTCCGCAAATTTTGGTTTGTTTTATCCTGATAATAACTTACAAAAGTTTAGTGTTTTTATCCCTATTTGACAAGGTAGTATTGTACTCACGGTCCTTTGTATTTACAATTGGTACTATACCTAATTGGTTCTAGGTGGGCTTACCGGGCCAATGTTCACTCCTAAACTATCAATCTACTAGGATGTGGTTGTATTTGTTGGTGGGGGGCTTGATCTCTTCCCTTCTTATCATTTGGTGTTTGTATGGAGGTTTGGCTGTGTGGCAACTGGTTCTTTCTGTACATTGTGTGTGGAAATAATGAGTATTCAATTTGATCAAATCTGGACAAAATCCTTGATACAGTATATATTACTCGGATGTATTCTCATAATTTCACTTGTTTTATACTTTATCTATTACGTTATGATGATGGCTGCCTTTCCTACTTGTATGTGAATGATCTACTCGCATTAATGATATATGGGATGTTGCATATATCCCTATAGTATTTCTCATATTGCGTTAAGCAATAAAATCCAATGTTCTTTCTATAACAGGTGGGGCTTCACATTCAGGAAGAATAGTTCGACAAGTAGACTCTTTTGGCGACTTTGAGGTGGTTTATTTTTGTGTTCCTGTAATCATTTTTGGAAAAGTTTCAATACACCGGTGTGTTTCTATGACCTATTTTTCTTCCTAATTGGTTGCAGATATGACAGGATTCTTTGGAAGATGGAGGTGAAAAAATTGAGTCAAAGAAACACAAGAAGAAGAAGAAGAAAAAGAAGGATAAGGGAAAAAACAAAAAAAAAAAAGGTTTGTTGCCATTGACCATTTCATCCTAGTCAAATCAAAATTATAACTTTTGCTTAGTCTTTAATGTTTTTTTGTTGCAGTCATCAAAGGGCACTGCATATGCTATAGTGAAACGGCCTAAAAAGAAGCTGAAATTGTGATTCAAATAGAATTCGATTCCAACTGTTTGTTTGAAGACATATGGAAAGGTTTACAAACTAGAGGTTTATCAGAGCAGCTGCTTTCGCTTTTGACTAAAACAGGCACTATTCCAATGAATTTTCAAGGAGTTTTTTTTTTTTTTTTAATTAGTTTTTTCAATTTGTTTTTTTTTTAAGAATTTATTTGATGCAAATGATTCAAAACCCTAATGATTAAATTCCTGAGTTGTGCAATTCAATCAATTCTTCTGGTTCTTTGTTAAAGCGGATTTGTACCTAGAAACTTCTTGCAATGTTTTCCATATGGTGTTTTGGTTGAGTCCATTATCTCATTTCCATTGAATGATACCTAATTTCCATTGAATGATTCTTGTGTTGTGTCAAATTTTTAAGGAATTTCATAACATTCTCTTAAATGTGTCTCAATAGGATATTTAATTATTGATTAATATTTCAAACATCTGTTAGTTGTTTTGTTTAGGTCCTCACTCTCTCTACTAAACAACCAAATGTAGTTTGACTTCTTGTGTTTATACTCACTGCCTCATGGACCAGAATGATCCAGGCGCATATGGTAGGGTCAACCTAAATTTTTTGAGGCCCGAAGCAAACTCAGAAATGGTGCTCAACTTTTAAACTTTTTTTAAAGAATATATATTGGTAAAATATTAAAAATCTTCAATTTATTTTACAAATTACATTCCACTATTACAGTATGCACGACTGATCCCGATTCAAACTTTTTTTTTTCTTTTTCAAAATAAAAATACATAATAATATTACTACTCCTTATAATATTATTTTCTTTTAATAATAATATTTTCCTTTTATTGATTGGTCTTCATTGCCTTATAAATTATTTTCGTTTAACAATAATAATAATTTCATCTTCATTGCCTTATAAAATTATTTTCCTTTAATAATATTCATTTTCCTTTATTGATTCATCTTCATTGATTCACCTTCGTTCCCCCTATATCTATATACACATATTGGCCCTGTTTGGTAGAGCTGTGGGAAACTGCTTATAGCTTATGCCTAAACAGCTTACAGCTTATAGCTTATAACTTTCAGCTTAAGCTGATTTCCAGCTTATTCCTAAAGCATCCCCTGCCCCACTCAAAGAATAAGCTGATTTCTGACTTCCAAAAAGCTATAAGTTATAAGCTATAAACTAAACCAAACACATCAAAATAGCTTAAATTAAGCTGAAAGCTAGAATAAGCTGATTATAAGCTGTGCCAAACAGGCACATTGTATTGCATAGCTAATCCGTACACTGAAATCATACAGATACAAAAACAAAGAGAAAGAGAAAGAGAAAGAGAGACAAAACAGTTCAATGGCATTCAAGGCTTTCATCTCCCGTATCACATCATCCTTCAAATTCTACCACTTCAAAAATCCGTCCAACATCCCAGAAAATCCTATCCAACTCTCCCAAACCCTCTATTTATTGACTGCCAGCCGGCCACCCCACTCCCTTTCAAACCCCACCGCTCCTCCTTCAAGCATCACGTCTCCTCCTTCTTCGGCTGTGGGTTCCGCACACACGAAGACGACCTCCCTGAATCACCGGCATGCAAGTGGGATGAGACGCCACGTCGCGACTGCAACTCCTCCATCTCCGGCGATTCCGACAACGAGCTCTTCCCTCTTCCTCCTCCTCCTCCTTGTTAGCTCCACTGCCCAAAATGGAACTCCCATTTTCAGATAATGGAGAAAGTGGCTCTCCCACTCTTTCACTCCACCTACCACATTAGCTAATGGAAGGGGTTGGTGGCAACCAATGAGCTCCTCCCTCAATTGTATATAAATTGAGGTAAGGAGGAGGGGTTGGATAGACAAGTGATTACAGTATGTGTAATCTGAGAGATTGTGAGAAGTGAGAGTGCTATAGTGTAAGTGAGGTGCGAGTTTGTAAACTCCCTCCGGGAAAATTCTATAGTGGATAACTCTCCATGGATGTAGGCAATTGCCGAACCACGTAAATATTTTGGTGTTATTATGTGTGATTGATTTCTGGTGTCTCACAGTCCCAACAAGTGGTATCAGAGCCGAATCGTTTGCGTTTCGGAAAAACAGAGTCCGTTTTTTCAAAAATGCCAGAAATCAAGTTGCTCGAAATCAGGTTTTGAGTGTACTAGGAGCAAGGTCTCGAAGAGAGGAGTCTAAAACTGCAAAGCAGAGTCCCAGAATCCCACCCACGCCCCACACGCGCCACCCAAAAGAAGCGCGTGAACACCAGCCTCTTCACGGGCCTCCACGCGCTGTGCAAGCTGCCGGCGCGTTATCCCACGCGCTGCACGCGTGTCTCAAGGAGGAAGACGACCATGTCAGTGCCCAGTTGTAGCGACCCTAATTTTTTTCTTAAGTCATTATTTATTATTATTATGATTATTATTATCTTATTTTATTTTGACTTTATTAATTATGTGGATCCATGAGAATTTAATGTGTTGTTTAGTTAACTTAATGTGATGTTTAAAGAATTTATTGTGGGTGACTGTAAAATGTATTATATTACTTGAGTTAATTTCGAGGACGAAATTTCTTTAAGGTAAGTAGATTGTGATGACCTGAATATAATAAGGATAAATCAATAAAAAGTTAGTGGTGGGAAATTTTTGAGTAGGAAGGTTATTATTAATTTTATTTTTATATATGTTATATATGTGGGTACATTATAGCTGGGGTTGCACTTTCGGTGGGAAATGAGGAGAATTATGGAGAAAAGGGATGTATGGCCTACTCAAAGAAATAATTAAAACAAAGATGGGTGGACTATGATGATGATGATTCGGTGGTGCAAATTAATTAAACAAAAGAGGGATTATATATGAATATTTATATATATTTAATCTTATATTTATATATATTATAATGTATTATATAATATAATAGCATCTTCGAGGTGGAGGAGAAATAATTAAAACAAAGATGGGTGGACTATGATGAAGATGATTCGGTGGTGCAAATTAATTAAACAAAAGAGGGATTATATATGAATATTTATATATATTTAATCTTATATTTATATATATTATAATGTATTATATAATATAATAGCATCTTCGAGGTGGAGGAGAAATAATTAAAACAAAGATGGGTGGACTATGATGAAGATGATTCGGTGGTGCAAATTAATTAAACAAAAGAGGGATTATATATGAATATTTATATATATTTAATCTTATATTTATATTTATATATAATATAACATTATATAATGGTGCATTAGGTTAGAAAAACAGATTAGTCAAAAGAAAAGAATAAGGAATCAGTGGAGCAGCCGTGAATTTGGTGCCGAGAGAGAGAGAGAGAGATTGAGATTAATTGATCATCAAGAGAGAGTGGTGTGTGCGCGGCGTGGAAGAAGAGAGGTCTGTGCGAGGCGTGCGGCGGGAAGAGAAGGAGAATTAGGGTTTTGTTTTGGTGGCTCCATTAATTCTTCAAATAATTCTTTGAGTTTCAAAATAATCTTGTGAGTACAAAACCCACTTCTCTTGATTTATGTTTAATTCTTTGTTTTTATTTATTTGTTTTTTTTTATTTATTTGATGTTAGTTTGATTTGGTTTTACATAAAGATGATAGATTAATTTTAATTATTTTGATTAGTGGTATATGTAAGATTTATGGTTTTTATATGGATTGATTTTATAATTGTAATCACACTCATGATTATATAAAATTAAAATAAATTTAGAATCCATAGATATTGGTTGGAGGATGAATTGATTCATTGTGTTTATTTACTTATTTATTTTTATTTGATGTTGGATTAATTTTGTATTTGCATGTAGATGATGGATTGATTTTTTTATTAGTTTGATTAGTTGTATATGCCATGTTTAGGATGTTTATATGAATTTAGTTTATGATTGTAATTACACTCATGGTTATTTGAAATTAAAATTAATTAAGAACACATAAATAAATTCCTTATACTCCACCATGACTCCATGGATTGTTATTTTATTTGAGTGATGGTGAGAAAGAGTGTATAAAAAAAAAGGTGAGGATTATGAGAGTTGTTTGATGCCTTATGCCCGGCATTGTTATATTTGTCTCATGATGTCGATGAGATGTTTATATATATTGTTGCCTCGTTCTCATGAGTAGACGAGTGCTTTGATTTGCGCGCGTACGTATATGCTTACCATCCGGGGAGTGTGAGTCAAACTCGGGACGATATCCCCGTGCAAGTTTGGCTTCGGAGTGGGTTAGGTATACGGGAGGCACATGGGATATATGTGTAGGCCAGAAGGAGAGGGCCGAAGTGGTGGAGTCAAGGTACAAAGAATTAATTATGAACTTGTATGTTAGTTTGAATTGTCTTAATTGAGTCAAGGTACAAAGTAGTAATTATGAATTTATTTGTATAGTTCGAATTATATTGATGGACTTAAGGTACAAAAATTGAATAATGAGTTTATTGATTTGTACATCTTGAAAAATAGTAATCGGCCTCAATAAATTATGAAATTTGAGTAGAGGTATGTATACGTAATTTTGGACAACTTTTGTGTTGTAGCTCTTTATTAAAAAGATAGATTAGAACTTATAATCGGATGACCTTGGTTATTGTCGGTTTGGTTTATTTTGGTAATGCAGATTTTATAGGCTGTTTTAACCCACGAAACGAGCTCATTTTTATTGGTTTCGCGTAAACTGAAGTAAAACATTATTCTGCACATTTTTCATGTTTTGAAATTTTTCGAAAAAAATCATCTTAAGGCAGTTTTTGTTCATTTTCAGTTTCAGATTTTTCGATTGAATTCCGTCTAGAATTTTAGATCAAGTTTTCCTCTTAACCTGTTCAGTTTCTGTCAAATTCGTCCGCGCTGTCTTTTATAAAATTTGATTCTGTACAACTTTCGTTCTTTGAGTTTTGATCAATTCGAATTATTTAAGTGTGAAACGGTGTAACTTTATATTTGTTTTAATAAGTTACTTATGATTAAATTATACTAACTTTATTTGTTTTGCAGGATGGTGGGTCTTACTAACTTTTTTTTTATGCAGGGCTGACCCACCATATTTTTATTTCTATTTTTGTTTATTTTATAATCAATTTATATTTCATTGTGTACGGACAAGAAACTAAATGCCACCGTATCTCGAGAAACTACCCATTCGTCTCGGTGCGGTTGGAACTACTTGTCTTGTCTAGTAATAAGAATTTAATGCATTTTTGTTTGTGTCTGGTGGACACGTGGGTGTTGATTCTTGTACTCATACCAGTATATCTGTATACTGACCCGTTTTGTCTCTTGGCAACTCGGGTGCGTTCTGTTGAGCGTAGCTGAGCTTCCTTTGCAGGATTAGTAGAGGCTTTGGTGGTGACAAGAAATAACTATGATCGTAGGACATGTCGATTGGACTTCTTTTGTTTTCTCATGTTTGTGATCATTAGTAGTTTATGTATTTTTATTTTCTTCTATGACCTTAGTATTTTGAAAATTTGGCATGGGTTGTAACCTTACATTATTTAAGTTGTTTTGAAGTATTTATTGCTACTTTAATGTTGGAGGTATTAGGTAGTTTATGAAATTATGGTGCATGGTATGATTGGTGTTTTGTTAATTACCTTACTGAGACTAGAATGTTTAGATTTTTGTTTCACCCCTAGGATTTGGATGATGGAATATTGATTGGGATTTAATCCTAAGTTAATATTTAATTGTCCAAATTTTGGGGCGTGACAGTTTGGTATCAGAGCTCTAGGTTACCCTAGACTTGTGAGAGTTTAGGTGATCCTCGGATTGTGGAAACATGGGTTAGCTAGTTTAGTTTGGTGGTTGATTTTATTCTGAGAAGTTATGAACACAATTTTTTTTTGTGCGTTTAACTTGAAGGTGATGGCTGGAAGGTATAATTTAAGAAGTGCTGAGTCTGACGACACAGGGGAAGAAACAACTGCTAACGCGGCGGCAACGGCAGTGGCAGCGGCAGCGGCGGCTGCTACTAGGGCCACGGCGACTGCTACCGAGGCAACCAATACGGTGCAGGTTAATGTGGGAGAGATGATGGCTCAATTACTTCAGGTTGTGCAGAACAATAATCAAAGTCAGCAGGGAGATCCATTTGCTAAGAGAAACAAAGATTTTGGTTCTTTGGGGGGTCAAAAATTCTCTGGAGATGGAGGACCCATTGCAGCTGACGCTTGGGTTCAGAAATGTGAGATGGTATTTGGTCATATGCAGCTTACCGAGGTCCAAAAACAGGAGTTAGCGACACATCAGCTTGAGGGAGCAGCCCTATTTTGGTGGAACTCGTGGAAGGAGGGTGTAGACTTGACGACTTTGACTTGGGCAGATTTCAAGATTCGTTTTGACCGGAAGTTTGTTCCTGCTGCTATTCAGTCTCAACTAAGTGATGAATTTTCGAAATTGACTCAAGAGGGTAGAACAGTGATCGAGTATGTCACCAAGTTTAATGAGTTGTCCCGTTATGCCCCTTACTTGATCGATACGCAAGAGAAGAAGAATGAGAAGTTTATTAAGGGATTGAATCATTACCTGTCTAAGTCCCTTATTCCCTTTGATGCTGAACCGTTTGACAGGGTTCTTGACTTGGCACTGAAGTATGAGGAAAAAGAGAAGCAGTTTAAAGAAGGGAAGGCCAAGGTCGGAGAGACTTCTAGAGGGAGTCACTTCCAGCAGCGGGATGGGAACAGATACCGACCCTATGATCAAAGGCATAGGGGTCAACAGTTTCAGAGGCCACAACAGCAGGGTAGTCAGGGAAATTTCAGACCTCAGGGTAATTTCCGGCCTCAGGGCAATTTCCAGCCCCAGGGGCACTATTATCAGAGACAGGGTGGTCCACGCCCCCAGGGTTATCAAGGACAGCGGCAACAAGTGCCACAGTTGGGTTATCGTCCTCCCGTACCTCAGTTGGAGGGACCCCCACCTATCAGACCAGTAGCACCTCAACCGATCAATATGAAGTGTTTTGGGTGTCAGCAGTTAGGACATGTAATCAAGAATTGTCCTTAGAGACAGCAGGCACGACAGGGTCAGGCAGCTCCAGCCAGGGCATTTGCAGTTATGCCAGGAACTGACAAAGTGCAAGGTACTTTTAATCTCTTTCAAGAACCCATTAGAGTACTTTTTGATACTGGAGCCTCTCATTCTTTTATATCTAGGCAGTTTATAGAAAGAGAACGTATTGTAACTACCTTATTGTCTAGACCTATTCGTGTTGAGACCCTCTTAGGAGGGGCAGTTACTCTTTATGAGATGTGTAAAGATTTTGAGATTGATTTTGCGGGTAGAGTCTTGCATGCAGACCTAATTGTGTTAGGGTTTGAAGGGTTCACAATTATTTTGGGTATGGATTGGCTGCAAAAATATTTTGTAACTTTAGATTGTGCTGGAAGGACTGTAAGTATAGATATTCCTGGTATGCCACGACTTACCCACACTTCTAGCAATGGAGAAGAATCGGTGATGACGAGTTTTCTGTGCTCGGTAGAAATTCCTAAGCAGGATATTAGTGAGGTAGATGTGGTGCGTGAGTTTGAAGATGTATTTCAGGAGATACCTGGACCTCCTCTTCGACGGGTAGTAGAATTTCGCATTGATCTAGTGCCAGGAACTGCACCAATTTCTAAGGCGGCATACAGAATGGCGCCTAAAGAGCTTGTGGAGATGAAGAAGCAGCTAGAAGAGATGCTTCAGAAAGGGTTCATTCGTTCAAGTAACTCTCCGTGGGGAGCACCTGCGACCTTTGTCTCCAAGAAAGATGGCACTCTCCGTATGTGCATAGATTACAGAGAGCTGAACAAGGTGACTATCAAGAATAAGTATCCACTACCTAGAATTGATGATTTGTTTGATCAGTTGAAGGGGGCAGCCATTTTCTCTCAGATTGATCTCAGAACGGGTTACCATCAGATGGGTGTGTCAGAGGAAAGTATACCGCTTATTGCTTTTCGGACCCGGTATGGGTTGTACGAATTTCCTGTAATGCCTTTTGGTTTGACTAATGCTCCTGCCTATTTCATGGACTTGATGAACAGAATTTTTCAACCGTATCTAGATAAGTTTGTGATTATCTTTATAGATAATATCCTGGTGTATTCTAAGAATGAGGAGGAACATAGAGAACACTTGAAAGTTGTGTTGCAAACTTTGAGGGAGCAACAGTTATACGCTAAGTTCAGTAAGTGTCACTTTTGGGAGAAAGAAGTTCGATTTTTGGGACATGTTGTGTCCAATCAAGGGATAGCGGTAGATCCTGAAAAGGTTGTTGCGGTCAAAGAATGGAAGCAGCCCACGAACCCTACAGAGGTGAGAAGTTTTTTAGGACTAGCCGGTTATTACAGAAGATTTATAGAGAAGTTTTCTACTATTGCAGCACCCATGACCAAGTTGACCCGCAAGAATGTGAAGTTCATATGGACAGATGATTGTGAGAAAGCTTTCCAGGAGTTAAAACAGCGGTTGACTACAACACCGGTGTTAACTATACCGGTACAAGGGGAAAAGTTAGTGGTGTTTACTGATGCGAGTGGAACTGGGTTGGGATGTGTATTGATGCAGCATCAGAAGGTTGTATCTTATGCTTCTCGACAGCTAAAACCTCATGAGAGACGATACCCTACTCATGACTTAGAGTTGGCAGCGGTTGTTTTTGCGTTGAAAGTGTGGCGACACTACTTGTTTGGGGAGCACTTTGAGTTGTACACGGATCACAAGAGCCTCAAATATCTCTTTTCTCAAAAAGAGTTGAACATGAGGCAACAAAGATGGGTTGAATTTATCAGTAGTTATGATTTCGAGATCCTTTACCACCCAGGGAAAGGAAATGTAGTCGCTGATGCACTTAGTCGACAACATGAGATTATGGCTTCTTTGATGATTCAAGAATGGAAGTCTTTGGAGTTAATTTCGATGCATGATATTCAACCAATAGAGAGTGCTGAGAGGGCATACATTAGTAGTTTGACTGTGCAGCCGATGTTACTGGGTAAAGCTCATCAGTTGCAGAATTTAGATGGATTTCTCGTTAACAAGCTCGATGACCTTGTAGTGGATTTGATCGATGATTGTCCTACCGATTGGTCTGTGGACTCAGATGGGGGATTGCGATTCAAGGACACGTTGTGTGTACCTAATATTGTTGAATTGAGGAAAGAGATTATGGATGATGCCCATAGGTCCCGATATACCATTCACCCTGGTGGGACTAAGATGTATCATGACCTAAAGAGAACGTTTTGGTGGGAAGGTATGAAGAAGGACGTAGGAGAGTATGTTTCTCGATGTTATGTGTGCCAACAAGTTAAGACAGAACATCAACGACCGTTTGGACTGTTGCAGCCTCTTGAGATCCCTACTTAGAAGTGGGAGTGCATCTCTATGGATTTCGTGGATGGATTGCCGCGGTCTAAACGAGGCAATAAATCTATTTGGGTGATAGTGGATCGACTCACAAAGTCTGCTCATTTTATTCCTATCAGTGTTCACCGAACTGCGGATAAACTAGCTAGGTTATATATTCGAGAGGTGGTGCGACTTCATGGCGCACCCGTTTCTATAGTTTCGGATCGTGATCCGTTGTTTGTGGCAGAGTTTTGGGAGAGTTTTCAGCATGCTTTGGGTGCTAGGTTAGACTTGAGCACGGCTTATCATCCCCAGACAGATGGGCAAACTGAGCGGGTAAATCAGATCTTGGAGGATATGTTGAGAGCTTGTGTCCTTGATCTTAGTGGTAGTTGGGAAGAACACTTGCCATTGGTGGAGTTTGCTTATAATAATAGCTATCACTCTAGTATCGGGATGACACCTTTTGAGGCTTTGTATGGGAGGCCATGTCGATCACCTGCTTGTTGGATGGAGGTAGGAGATGCGCCGTTGTTAGGGCCAGAGTTGGTGAGGGAGACTACGGAGAAGGTAAATATTATTCGGGAACGTATTAAGACTGCACAGAGTCGTCAGAAGAGTTACGCTGATAGAAAACGTAAGGGGGTTGAGTTGAATGTTGGAGATTTCGTGTTTTTGAAGGTCTCGCCGATGAAGGGTATTATGCGGTTCGGAAAGAAGGGAAAGTTAGCACCTAGATTTGTGGGACCATATGAGATCATTGAGAGGATTGGTAATGTGGCTTACAAATTAGCTCTACCACCTGCTTTATCTATGATTCACAATGTGTTCCATGTATCCTTATTGCGGAAGTGTGTACAAGACCCAACCCAAGTAGTATCACCAGAAGTGTTGGAGATTAGTGATGATCTAACGTATGTGGTGCGACCAGTTACTATTCTAGATCGGGATGTAAAGCAGTTGCAGCGCAAGAAAGTGAACTTGGTGAAAGTGCAATGGAGTGAAGATGAGAACGACATTACCTGGGAGTTAGAAGAGAAAGTTCGGCGTATGCACCCTGAACTTTTTGCTTAGTACCCTCTCCTATCGAATCTCGGGACGAGATTCTTTTAAGGTGTGTATATTGTAGCGACCCTAATTTTTTTCTTAAGTCATTATTTATTATTATTATGATTATTATTATCTTATTTTATTTTGACTTTATTAATTATGTGGATCCATGAGAATTTAATGTGTTGTTTAGTTAACTTAATGTGATGTTTAAAGAATTTATTGTGGGTGACTGTAAAATGTATTATATTACTTGAATTAATTTCGAGGACGAAATTTCTTTAAGGTAGGTAGATTGTGATGACCTGAGTATAATAAGGATAAATCAATAAAAAGTTAGTGGTGGGAAATTTTTGAGTAGGAAGGTTATTATTAATTTTATTTTTATATATGTTATATATGTGGGTACATTATAGCTGGGGTTGCACTTTCGGTGGGAAATGAGGAGAATTATGGAGAAAATGGATGTATGGCCTACTCAAAGAAATAATTAAAACAAAGATGGGTGAACTATGATGATGATGATTCGGTGGTGCAAATTAATTAAACAAAAGAGGGATTATATATGAATATTTATATATATTTAATCTTATATTTATATATATTATAATGTATTATATAATATAATAGCATCTTCGAGGTGGAGGAGAAATAATTAAAACAAAGATGGGTGGACTATGATGAAGATGATTCGGTGGTGCAAATTAATTAAACAAAAGAGGGATTATATATGAATATTTATATATATTTAATCTTATATTTATATTTATATATAATATAACATTATATAATGGTGCATTAGGTTAGAAAAACAGATTAGTCAAAAGAAAAGAATAAGGAATCAGTGGAGCAGCCGTGAATTTGGTGCCGAGAGAGAGAGAGAGAGAGATTGAGATTAATTGATCATCAAGAGAGAGTGGTGTGTGCGCGGCGTGGAAGAAGAGAGGTCTGTGCGAGGCGTGCGGCGGGAAGAGAAGGAGAATTAGGGTTTTGTTTTGGTGGCTCCATTAATTCTTCAAATAATTCTTTGAGTTTCAAAATAATCTTGTGAGTACAAAACCCACTTCTCTTGATTTATGTTTAATTCTTTGTTTTTATTTATTTGTTTTTTTTTATTTATTTGATGTTAGTTTGATTTGGTTTTACATAAAGATGATAGATTAATTTTAATTATTTTGATTAGTGGTATATGTAAGATTTATGGTTTTTATATGGATTGATTTTATAATTGTAATCACACTCATGATTATATAAAATTAAAATAAATTTAGAATCCATAGATATTGGTTGGAGGATGAATTGATTCATTGTGTTTATTTACTTATTTATTTTTATTTGATGTTGGATTAATTTTGTATTTGCATGTAGATGATGGATTGATTTTTTTATTAGTTTGATTAGTTGTATATGCCATGTTTAGGATGTTTATATGAATTTAGTTTATGATTGTAATTACACTCATGGTTATTTGAAATTAAAATTAATTAAGAACACATAAATAAATTCCTTATACTCCACCATGACTCCATGGATTGTTATTTTATTTGAGTGATGGTGAGAAAGAGTGTATAAAAAAAAAGGTGAGGATTATGAGAGTTGTTTGATGCCTTATGCCCGGCATTGTTATATTTGTCTCATGATGTCGATGAGATGTTTATATATATTGTTGCCTCGTTCTCATGAGTAGACGAGTGCTTTGATTTGCGCGCGTACGTATATGCTTACCATCCGGGGAGTGTGAGTCAAACTCGGGACGATATCCCCGTGCAAGTTTGGCTTCGGAGTGGGTTAGGTATACGGGAGGCACATGGGATATATGTGTAGGCCAGAAGGAGAGGGCCGAAGTGGTGGAGTCAAGGTACAAAGAATTAATTATGAACTTGTATGTTAGTTTGAATTGTCTTAATTGAGTCAAGGTACAAAGTAGTAATTATGAATTTATTTGTATAGTTCGAATTATATTGATGGACTTAAGGTACAAAAATTGAATAATGAGTTTATTGATTTGTACATCTTGAAAAATAGTAATCGGCCTCAATAAATTATGAAATTTGAGTAGAGGTATGTATACGTAATTTTGGACAACTTTTGTGTTGTAGCTCTTTATTAAAAAGATAGATTAGAACTTATAATCGGATGACCTTGGTTATTGTCGGTTTGGTTTATTTTGGTAATGCAGATTTTATAGGCTGTTTTAACCCACGAAACGAGCTCATTTTTATTGGTTTCGCGTAAACTGAAGTAAAACATTATTCTGCACATTTTTCATGTTTTGAAATTTTTCGAAAAAAATCATCTTAAGGCAGTTTTTGTTCATTTTCAGTTTCAGATTTTTCGATTGAATTCCGTCTAGAATTTTAGATCAAGTTTTCCTCTTAACCTGTTCAGTTTCTGTCAAATTCGTCCGCGCTGTCTTTTATAAAATTTGATTCTGTACAACTTTCGTTCTTTGAGTTTTGATCAATTCGAATTATTTAAGTGTGAAACGGTGTAACTTTATATTTGTTTTAATAAGTTACTTATGATTAAATTATACTAACTTTATTTGTTTTGCAGGATGGTGGGTCTTACTAACTTTTTTTTTATGCAGGGCTGACCCACCATATTTTTATTTCTATTTTTGTTTATTTTATAATCAATTTATATTTCATTGTGTACGGACAAGAAACTAAATGCCACCGTATCTCGAGAAACTACCCATTCGTCTCGGTGCGGTTGGAACTACTTGTCTTGTCTAGTAATAAGAATTTAATGCATTTTTGTTTGTGTCTGGTGGACACGTGGGTGTTGATTCTTGTACTCATACCAGTATATTTGTATACTGACCCGTTTTGTCTCTTGGCAACTCGGGTGCGTTCTGTTGAGCGTAGCTGAGCTTCCTTTGCAGGATTAGTAGAGGCTTTGGTGGTGACAAGAAATAACTATGATCGTAGGACATGTCGATTGGACTTCTTTTGTTTTCTCATGTTTATGATCATTAGTAGTTTATGTATTTTTATTTTCTTCTATGACCTTAGTATTTTGAAAATTTGGCATGGGTTGTAACCTTACATTATTTAAGTTGTTTTGAAGTATTTATTGCTACTTTAATGTTGGAGGTATTAGGTAGTTTATGAAATTATGGTGCATGGTATGATTGGTGTTTTGTTAATTACCTTACTGAGACTAGAATGTTTAGATTTTTGTTTCACCCCTAGGATTTGGATGATGGAATATTGATTGGGATTTAATCCTAAGTTAATATTTAATTGTCCAAATTTTGGGGCGTGACACCAGTCATCGCCATGTCAGTGCCACCTGTTTGTCACGCCACCTGCCACGTTAGTGACACGTGTCAGTCTTTCTACCACGTGTCAGCCACGTTAGCCCTTCAGTTGACCAGTCAACCTGCGGAAGGAGTGATCCAATGCTTCGCTTGACTCCGTTTTTGACGATCCAATAGAACTTTCCAACTATTTGGAGTATTCCGGACACATCTATATGGTCAGATTTTGCAAATCAGATTTCAAAAATTTTCAGTTTGTATTTGGACAATCCGAAGTGCTTTTGGTTGAGTCCATTACCTCATTTCCATTGAATGATTGTTGTGTTGTGTCAATTTTTTAAGGAATTTCATAACATTCTCTTAAATGTGTCTCAATAGGATATTTAATTATTGATTAATATTTCAAACATCTGTTGGTTGTCTTGTTTAGGTCCTCACTCTCTCTACTAAACAACCAAATGTAGTTGACTTCTTGTGTTTATACTCACTGCCTCATGGACTAGAATGATCCAGGCTCATATGGTAGGGTCGGCCTAAATTTTTTGAGGCCCGAAGCAAACTCAGAAATGGGGCTCAACTTTTAAACTTTTTTTAAAGAATATATATTGGTAAAATATTAAAAATCTTCAATTTATTTTACAAATTACATTCCATTATTACAGTATGCACGAGTGATCCCGATTCAAACTTTTTTTTTCTTTTTCAAAATAAAAATACATAATAATATTAATATTCCTTATAATATTATTTTCTTTTAATAATAATATTTTCCTTTTATTGATTGGTCTTCATTGCCTTATAAATTATTTTCGTTTAATAATAATAATATTCATCTTCATTGCCTTATAAAATTATTTTCCTTTAATAATATTCATTTTCCTTTATTGATTCATCTTCATTGATTCACCTTCGTTCCCCCTATATCTATATACACATATTGTATTGCATAGCTAATCCGTACACTGAAATCATACAGATACAACAAACAAAGAGAAAGAGAAAGAGAAAGAGAGACAAAACAGTTCAATGGCATTCAAGGCTTTCATCTCCCGTATCACATCTTTCTTCAAATTCTGCCGCTCCAAAAATCCGTCCAACATCCCAGAAAATCCTATCCAACTCTCCATAAACCCTCTATTCATTGACTGCCAACCGGCCACCCCACTCCCTTTCAAACTCCACCGCTCCTCCTTCAAGCACCACGTCTCCTCCTTCTTCGGCTGTGGGTTCCGCACACACGAAGACGACCTCCCTGAATCACCGGCATGCAAGTGGGATGAGACGCCACGTCGCGATTACAACTCCTCCATCTCTGCCGATTCCGACAACGAGCTCTTCCCTCTTCCTTGTTAACTCCACTGCCCAAAATGGAACTCCCACTTTCAGATAATGGAGAAAGTGGCTCTCCCACTCTTTCACTCCACCCACCCCATTAGCTAATGGAAAGGGTTGGTGGCAACCAATGAGCTCCTCCCTTAATTGTATATAAATTGAGGTAAGGAGGAGGGGTTGGATAGACAAGTGATTACAATATGTGTAATCTGAGAGATTGTGAGAAGTGAGAGTGCTATAGTGTGTAAGTGAGATGTGAGTTTGTAAACTCCCTCCGGGAAAATTCTATAGTGGATAGCTCTCCGTGGATGTAGGCAATTGCCGAATCACGTAAATATTCTTGTGTTATTGTGTGTGATTGATTTCTGGTGTCTCACAGTCCCAACAAGTGGTATCAGAGCCGATTCGGTTGCGTTTCGGAAAAACAGAGTCCTTTTTTTAGAAAATGTCAGAAATCAAGTTGCTCGAAATCAGGTTTTCAGTGTACTAGGAGCAAGGTCTCGAAGAGAGGAGTCCAAAACTGCAAAGCAGAGTCCCAGAATCCCACCCACGCCCCACACGAGCCACCCAAAGGAAGCGCGTGAACACCAGCCTCTTCACGCGCCTCTACGCGCCATGCAAGCTGCCGGCGCGTCATCCCACGCGCCGACACGCGCTGCATGCGTGTCTCAAGGTGAAAGACGACCACGTCAGCGCCCAGTCATCGCCACGTTAGCGCACAGTCAGTGCCACCTGTTTGTCACGCCACCTGCCATGTTAGTGACACATATTAGTCTTTCTGCCACGTGTCAGCTACGTTAGCCCTTTAGTTGACCAATCAACCTGCGGAAGGAGTGATCCAATGCTTCGCTTGACTCCGTTTTTGACGATCCAATAGAACTTTCCAACTATTTGGAGTATTCCGGACACATTTATATGGTCAGATTTTGCAAATCAGATTTCAAAAATTTTCAGTTTGTATTTGGACATTCCGAAGTGTTTTTGGTTAAGTCCATTACCTCATTTCTATTGAATGATTGTTGTGTTGTGTCAATGTTTTAAGGAATTTCATAACATTCTCTTAAATGTGTCTCAATAGGATATTTAATTATTGATTAATATTTCAAACATCTGTTAGTTGTCTTGTTTAGGTCCTCACTCTCTCTACTAAACAACTAAATGTAGTTTGACTTCTTGTGTTTATACTCACTGCCTCATGGACCAGAATGATCTAGGCGCATATGGTAGGGTCGGCCTAAATTTTTTGAGGCCCGAAGCAAACTCAGAAATGGTGCTCAACTTTTAAACTTTTTTTAAAGAATATATATTGGTAAAATATTAAAAATCTTCAATTTATTTTACAAATTACATTCCACTATTACAGTATGCACGACTGATCCCGATTCAAACTTTTTTTTTTTCTTTTTCAAAATAAAAATGCATAATAATATTAACATTCTTTATAATATTATTTTCTTTTAATAATAATATTTTCTTTTTATTGATTGGTCTTCATTGCCTTATAAATTATTTTCGTTTAATAATAATAATAATAATATTCATCTTCATTGCCTTATAAAATTATTTTCCTTTAATAATGTTCATTTTCCTTTATTGATTCATCTTCATTGATTCACCTTCGTTCCCCCTATATCTATATACACATATTGTATTGCATAGCTAATCCGTACACTAAAATCAAACAGATATAACAAACAAAGAGAAAGAGAAAGAGAAAGAGAGACAAAACAGTTCAATGGCATTCAAGGCTTTCATCTCCCGTATCACATCATCCTTCAAATTCTGCCGCTCCAAAAATCCGTCCAACATCCCAGAAAATCCTATCCAACTCTCCCCAAGCCCTCTCTTCATTGACTGCCAGCCGGCCACCCCACTTCCTTTCAAACCCCACCGCTTCTCTTTCAAGCACCACGTTTCCTCCTTCTTCGGCTGTGGGTTCTGCACACACGAAGACGACCTCCCCGAATCACCGGCATGCAAGTGAGATGAGACGCCACGTCGCGACTATAACTCCTCCATCTCCGGCGATTCCGACAACGAGCTCTTCCCTCTTCCTCCTCCTCCTCCTTGTTAGCTCCACTGCCCAAATTGGAACTCTCACTTTCAGATAATGGAGAAAGTGGCTCTCTCACTCTTTCACTCCACCCACCCCATTAGCTAATGGAAGGGGTTGGTGGCAACCAATGAGCTCCTCCCTCAATTGTATATAAATTGAGGTGAGGATGAGGGGTTGGATAGACAAGTGATTACAGTATGTGTAATCTGAGAGATTGTGAGAAGTGAGAGTGCTATAGTGTGTAAATGAGGTGTGAGTTTGTAAACTCCCTCCGAAAAAATTCTATAGTGGATAGCTTTCCGTGGATGTAGGCAATTGCCGAACCACGTAAATATTCTTGTGTTATTGTGTGTGATTGATTTCTGGTGTCTCATAGTCCCAACAAGTGGTATCAGAGCCGATTCGGTTGCGTTTCGGAAAAACAGAGTCCATTTTTTCAAAAATGCCAGAAATTAAGTTGCTCGAAATCAGGTTTTGAGTGTACCAGGAGCAAGGTCTCGAAGAGAGGAGTCCAAAACTGCAAAGTAGAGTCCCAGAATCCCACCCACACCCCACACGCGCCACCCAAAGGAAGCGCGTGAACACCAGCCTCTTCACGTGCCTCCACGCGCCGTGCAAGCTGCCGGCGCGTCATCCCACGCGCAAACACGTACTACACGCGTGTCTCAAGGAGGAAGACGACCACGTCAGCGCCCAGTCTTCGCCACGTCAGCGCACAGTTAGCGCCACCTGTTTGTCACGCCACCTGCCACGTTAGTGACACGTGTCAGTCTTTCAGCCACGTGTCAGCCACGTTAGCCCTTCAGTTGACCAGTCAACCTGCGGACGGAGTGATCCAATGCTTCGCTTGAGTCCGTTTTTGACGATCCAATAGAGCTTTCCAACTATTTGGAGTATTCCGGACATATCTATATGGTCAGATTTTGCAAATCAGATTTCAAAAATTTTCAGTTTGTATTTGGACAATCCGAAGTGCTTTTGGTTGAGTCCATTACCTCATTTCCATTGAATTATTTTTGTGTTGTGTCAATTTTTTAAGGAATTTCATAACATTCTCTTAAATGTATCTCAATAGGATATTTAATTATTGATTAATATTTCAAACATCTGTTAGTTGTCTTGTTTAGGTCCTCACTCTCTCTACTAAACAACCAAATGTAGTTTGACTTCTTGTGTTTATACTCACTGCCTCATGGACCAGAATGATCCAGGCGCATATGGTAGGGTCGGCCTAAATTTTTTGAGGCCCGAAGCAAACTCAGAAATGGTGCTCAACTTTTAAACTTTTTTTAAAGAATATATATTGGTAAAATATTAAAAATCTTCAATTTATTTTACAAATTACATTCCACTATTACAGTATGAACGACTGATCCCGATTCAAGCTTTTTTTTTTCTTTTTCAAAATAAAAATACATAATAATATTAATATTCCTTATAATATTATTTTCTTTTAATAATAATATTTTCCTTTTATTGATTGGTCTTCATTGCCTTATAAATTATTTTCGTTTAATAATAATAATAATAATATTCATCTTCATTGCCTTATAAAATTATTTTCCTTTAATAATATTCATTTTCTTTTATTGATTCATCTTCATTGATTCACCTTCCTTCCCCCTATATCTATATACACATATTGTATTGCATAGTTAATCCGTACACTGAAATCATACAGATACAACAAACAGAGAGAAAGAGAAAGAGAAAGAGAGACAAAACAATTCAATGGCATTCAAGGCTTTCATCTCCCGTATCACATCATCCTTCAAATTCTGCCGCTCCAAAAATCCGTCCAACATCCCAGAAAATCCTATCCAACTCTCCCCAAACCCTCTCTTCATTGACTGCCAGCCGGTCACCCCACTCCCTTTCAAACCCCACCGCTCCTCCTTCAAGCACCACGTCTCCTCCTTCTTCGGCTGTGGGTTCCGCACACACGAAGACGACCTCCCCGAATCACCAGCATGCAAGTGGGATGAGACGCCACATCGCGACTACAACTCCTCCATCTCCGGCGATTCCGACAACGAGCTCTTCCCTCTTCCTCCTCCTCCTCTTCCTCCTTGTTAGCTCCACTGCCCAAAATGGAACTCTCACTTTCAGATAATGGAGAAAGTGGCTCTCTCACTCTTTCACTCCACCCACCCCATTAGCTAATGGAAGGGGTTGGTGGCAACCAATGAGCTCCTCCCTCAATTGTATATAAATTGAGGTGAGGATGAGGGGTTGGATAGACAAGTGATTACAGTATGTGTAATCTGAGAGATTGTGAGAAGTGAGAGTGCTATAGTGTGTAAGTGAGGTGTGAGTTTGTAAACTCCCTCCGGAAAAATTCTATAGTGGATAGCTTTCCGTGGATGTAGGCAATTGCCGAACCACGTAAATATTCTTGTGTTATTGTGTGTGATTGATTTCTGGTGTCTCACAGCCCCAACACAAGTGGTATCAGAGCTGATTCGGTTGTGTTTCAGAAAAACAGAGTCCGTTTTTTCAAAAATGCCAGCAATCAAGTTGCTCGAAATCAAGTTTTGAGTGTACCAGGAGCAAGGTCTCGAAGAGAGGAGTCCAAAACTGCAAAGTAGAGTCCCAGAATCCCACCCACACCCCACACACGCCACCCAAAGGAAACACATGAACACCAGCCTCTTCACGCGCCTCCACGCGCCGTGCAAGCTGCCGGCGTGTCATCCCACGCGTAGACACGCGCTGTACGCGTGTCTCAAGGAGGAAGACAACCACGTCAGCGCCCAGTCATCGCCACGTCAGCACCACGTGTTTGCCCTGTCAGCGCCACCTGTTTATCACGCCACCTGCCACGTTAGTGACACGTGTCAATCTTTCAGCCACGTGTCAGCCACGTTAGCCCTTCAGTTGACCAGTCAACCTACGGAAGGAGTGATCCAATGCTTCGCTTGAGTCCGTTTTTGACGATCCAATAGAGCTTTCCAACTATTTGGAGTATTCTGGACACATCTATATGGTCAGATTTTGCAAATCAGATTTCAAAAATTTTTAGTTTGTATTTGGACAATCCGAAGTGATTTTCTGGCTAATTTGACTAGCTCGAACTCAACAACGAAGCCTGTTTTTCAGACAGAGATTATTTTCTGTATAGACAAGTGTTGATGGCGGAATCAACGTCGCCTTCAGGATCTATGTTCAAGTTGACTCCTTCGAATTATGTAATTTGGAGGTCACGGATGGAAGACACCTTATATTATAAAGACCTGTTTGACCCTATTTTTATAAAAGGGGTTAAACCAGAAGCAGTGAAGGATGATAACTGGATAAAGATGAACCGCAAGACTATCAGTTATATCAGACAATGGATAGACCACGGTGTGTACCATCATGTCGTCGAGGAAACAGATGCCTATGTTCTATGGACAATGTTAGACGACATGTACCGGTCAAAGACCGCTCGGAACAAAGCCTTGGTAATGAGAAGGCTTGTCAATTTGAAATTGAAAAATGGTATGTCTGTCGCTGAGCACACCAGTGAATTCAGAAGTCTGGTTAGACGATGAAATGCAAGCCGTTCTACTACTCAGTTCTTTGCCGAATAGTTAGAAGACGTTGGTAGTTTTTCTCAGCAACTCTGCACCAGAAGGAAAACTGACCATGAACATGGTCACTGACGCCATATACAATGAAGAGACAAGGCAGAAAGACTTGGGTAGAGATCAATCCCATGCCCTCGTCACAGAAAATAAAGGTAGAGGCAAAGACAGAGGAAGAAGCAAAAGCAGAGGACACAGCAGAGGAATATTTCAAGACAGAGGGAAATCTAAAGAAGGTACAAGCCGGTCGAAGTTCAAGTGTTACCATTGTGGCCAAGAAGGTCACATAAAGAAATACTGCTATGCCTTGAAGGGAGAATAAAAACAAGACAATAGACAACCAAAGACTGAAGATGGGAACACTGCAGTTACTGTCTCAGAGGATATTACATTATTCTCTGTTGAAGAAGAAGAATGCCTCCATATGTTAGATAACGACACCGAGTGGGTGGTAGATATAGCAGCTTCCGACCACGCCACACCCCGGAAGGAGTTCTTCAGTACGTACCAAGCTGGAGATTTTGGTACAGTGAAGATGGACAACTCCAGTTTTTCAAAGATTGTGGGAATCGGTGATGTTCGCATCCAAACCAAAGTTTGGTGCACGATGATGTTGAAAGATGTCAGGCATGTTCCCGATTTACGCCTAAATCTTATCTCAAGGATAGCCTTAGATCGACAAGGCTATGAGAACTACTTTGGTAAAGGAATGTGGAAGTTGAAAAAGGGATCTCTGGTGGTAACCAGAGGACAGGCAAGGGCACATTGTATAAGACTCATGTGGAGGTGCATTCAGATAGCCTCAACGCAACAGAAGATGAGGCATCACCAAATTTGTGGCATAAAAGGCTGGGTCACATGTGTGAGAAAGGGTTGCAAATTCTGGCAAATAAGTCACTTATTCTCTTTGCCAAAGATGCGAAATTGAACCCTTGTGATAACTGCTTGTTTGGGAAGCGACATAGAGTCGTTTTTCATTTATCATCCAGAAGACAATCAGAGTTGTTGAGCAGAGTATACTCTGATGTATGCGGTCTCATAGAAATGGAATCTTTGGGTGGCAGAAAATACTTCCTGACGTTTATTGATGATGCATCACGGAAGGTATGGATTTATGTCCTAAGAACCAAAGCTAAGGTGTTCCAGCATTTTCAAACATTTCATGCTATGGTAGAAAGAGAGACCGGAAAGAAGCTGAAGTGTCTCCAAACAGACAATGGAGGCGAGTACACGTCAAAGGAGTTTGAAGCCTACTGTGCTACTCACGGCATCCGACATGAGAAGACTGTTCCTGGAACCCCACAACACAATGGTATAGCCGAAAGAATGAACCAGACCATTATGGAGAAGGTCAGATGCATGCTCAAAATGGCAAAGCTGCCAAAGCCATTTTGGGGAGAAGCTGTTCGTGTTGCATACTATTTGATCAACAGATCGCCATTAGTTCCACTGAATTTTGAAATTCCAAAGAAAGTATGGTCTAGAAAGGAGATTTCTTACTCTCACTTGAGAGTGTTTGGGTGCAAAGCATTTGCACATGTATCCAAGGAGCACAGACAGAAACTGGATGATAAAGTTACTCCATGCATCTTTATTAGCTATGGAGATGAAGAATTTGGATACAGATTATGGGATCCAAAAAACAAAAAGGTCATTCGAAGCCGAGATGTGGTATTTCAAGAAGGCCAGACCTTAGAAGACTTTGGGCAACCAGCCAAACCTAAAGTTAATGATGTTTTAGAAATTATTCCCAATCCTGCACCATCACAGCATGCCACTAATGAAGAAGAGCTACCGCAGCATGCAACCAATGATGTAGAGTTGCAGGAAGAAGAAGATCCAGAAGAAGAGGGTGTTGAGCAGGGGGAGCCACAACTCCCTCCGCCAGAGACTGTTGATCCACAGTTGCGAAGATCAACAAGAGAGTCTAAGCCGTCGTCAAAATACCCTACTTCTGATTATATTTTGCTTACTGATAGGGGGAGCCATAAAGTTTTCAAGAAGCTCAGAATCATAAGGAGAAGAGTAGCTGGCATCTAGCTATACAAGAAGAGATGCAGTCCTTGCAGAAGAATCAGACTTATGATTTGGTAAAACTTCCCCAAGATCGAAAACCATTGCAGAACAAATGGGTGTTTAAGTTGAAGAAAGATGGCAGCGGAAAGCTAGTCAAGTATAAGGCTCGATTGATTGTCAAAGGTTTCAGGCAGAAGAAAGGTATTGATTTTGACGAAATCTTCTCACCAGTTGTGAAAATGACATCCATTCGAGTAGTTTTGGGACTAGCGGCCAGTTTAAAGTTAGACCTTGAACAGATGGATGTGAAGATGGCATTTCTCCATGGTGATCTAAAGGAAGAAATTTACATGGAACAGCCAGAAGGTTTTAAAGTAGAAGGGAAAGAAAACTTAGTCTGTAGATTGAAGAAGAGTCTTTACGGCCTCAAACAAGTGCCTAGACAGTGGTACGAGAAGTTTGACTCATTCATGGTGGGTCATGAGTACAAGAGAACTGCTGTAGATTAGTGTGTTTATGTCAGGAAATTTCTCGATGGAAACTTCATCATACTCTTGCTCTATGTTGATGACATGCTAATTATTGGACAGGATGCCACAGCAATCAGATCACTGTAGAAGGAGCTATCACAGTCCTTTGACATGAAGGACCTAGGCCCTGTACAGCAAATGTTGGGCATGCAAATTGTGCGTGACAGGAAAGCCAAGAAATTATGGCTGTCACATGAGAAGTACGTTGAACGGGTGATTGCAAAATTCAACATGAAAAATTCCAAGCCAGTCAATATTCTGTTGGCTAATCATTTCAAGCTGAGCAAGAGTTCTTGTCCCTCCTCTACTAAAGAAAGAGAAAAGATGGAGGCTATTCCCTACTCATCCGTTGTAGGGAGTTTGATGTATGCAATGGTGTCTACCCAGCCAGATATTGCTCATTCTGTTGGAGTAGTAAGCAGATTCTTTTCCAATCCAGGAAAAGAGCATTGGGAAGCAGTCAAGTGGATTCTGAGGTACCTCAAGGGTACGAGAAAAATGTGTTTGTGCTTTACAGATGCTAAACCAGTCTTGGAAGACTATACGGATTCCGATATGGCAAGAGATCTTGATGGTAGAAAATCTACATCAGGATTTCTGTTCACTTTTGTAGGGGGAGCTGTGTCTTGGCAGTCCAAGTTACAGAAGTGTGTTGCTTTATCCACAACCGAGGCAGAGTATATTGCCGCAGCGGAAGCTGGAAAAGAGATGTTGTGGTTACAGTGGTTTCTCCAAGAGTTGGGATTAAAGTAAGAAAAGTTCACGGTACATTGTGATAGCCAGAGTGCTATAGACCTGAGCAAGAATTCGATGTACCATTCTCGCACAAAGCACATTGATATTCGGTATCATTGGATACGCGAAGTGATGGAAAAGCTGTTATTGGAACTGGTCAAGATCCATACAGATAAGAATCCAGCTGACATACTGACAAAGGTGGTCTCGAGAAACAAACTCAAAATCTGCAGAGACATTGCCGGGATGGACTTCAACTGAGAAGTCAGTTATCTATATGGGCGTGGAGGGGGAGAATTGTTAGCTCCACTGCCCAAAATGGAACTCCCACTTTCAGATAATGGAGAAAGTGGCTCTCCCACTCTTCCACTCCACCCACCTCATTAGCTAATGGAAGGGGTTGGTGGCAACCAATGAGCTCCTCCCTCAATTGTATATAAATTGAGGTGAGGAGGAAGGGTTGGATAGACAAGTGATTACAGTATGTGTAATCTGAGAGATTATGAGAAGTGAGAGTGCTATAGTGTGTAAGTAAGGTGTGAGTGTGTAAACTCCCTCTGGGAAAATTCTATAGTGGATAGCTCTCCGTGGACGTAGGCAATTGCCAAACCACGTAAATATTCTTGTGTTATTGTGTGTGATTGATTTCTGGTATCTCACAGTCCCAACACTCCTCCTCCTCCTCCGTCGCCGATACGACACCCTATCACCATTTCCTCGGCCGACAGTGGTTTATGTGGCTACGAGAGAGACGATGAAGAAGAAGAGATCGTGACACTTGCGTCATTTTCACTCAATCGCAAGAAGAGGATGAAAAAGCTGCTACCGTCGTTTCCGGCGGAGGGGAAAGTGAAGGACAGCTTCGTGGTGGTGAAGGAATCGGTGGACCCATATGAGGATTTCAAGGCATCCATGATGTGGATGATATTAGCGAAGCAGCTGTTTGAGGCGAGAGACTTCGAGCAGCTGTTGGAGTGTTTCTTATCGCTCAATTCACGTCATCATCACGGGGTCATTGTTGAGGCTTTTTCAGACATTTGGAAGACAATTTTTTTGTAGTACTAGTTGTATTTTGTTTAGTTGCTCCATTGAGTTTTGTATCTTGATTTTTTGTTGTTTTTCTCTTTCTTCTATCCTTCATTTATTTTCTATTCAAACCTGACCAAAAGAAATGTTATCTTTCTTTCACATTATTGAATTAGCAGACATTTATTGATGTGGATGTTGTTGAGTGTGGATATTGTTGAGTGTGAATTAGCAGACATTCAAACCTGACCATTTTTTTTTTTAAATTATTATTTTTTCTGAATCGTACATGTATTTGCTTCATTAAAGTCGCGTCTTTAATCGTATACTCCGTGAGGCATTGTTCATTGGAAAGTTGAGGTTTTTGGTGGTAGAATTCGAAGATTCGACTTTGAAATACTTGGTTTATTTTAATTTTTTATTTATGGGAATTGAATGTGCTTCAATGTTATACTGACTTGTAAAATAATTATTTGATTTTTATTTATCCTTTTAGGGTTAATAGGAAATTTGTTTATTGCTTTGAGGGTTACCAATTATTTTGGGAGTGAATGTTCTATTCGGGCATGGATTATGCAAAGGAAAGCGGTGAAACTGTTGTAGGCACGACACTAATCCTGACACAATTTGTGTGGCCTTATGGGGGAGGATGTGTTTTTCTCTGTGGCTCTTTTACAGGGTGAAACTCAAATGCTCATGTGTGATTTTGATGTTTTATTTGTTAGCTGCATTGTCTTGTTCGTCACTTTGTTGTAATTCTTAGTTCAATTGATTGTTATTTGTTTGATTTTAATTGATGGGAAGTTAACTTTTTTCTAGTAAAGGTGGTCTGGCCGTTATCCGATGACTCCTGTCGAAGGGTGCCCCACTGTATTTTAGACTATTTGCAGCTTACCACCAGGTTACCATTAGGTTGGTTTATAACTTCAGGAGGTTTTGATGATTCCACTCGAGTTGAGTTTAATTCAATAATACCTTCATCACTATTGTCAAATAATTTCCTGTTAAATCATATTTATTTTCATTTTTTCATGCAAATTTGTCAATTATGTGTGGTGAATGGTGGATGAGTTCGTATATGGTAAATGGGTTCCATGAACAAAGAAAACATTTATATTTTTTATGGGCATAGTGAAACTTATGTACGTGCTCGGTGGTAAATTCTAGCAACCCTTTTAGGTATGGTAATTGTTCTGATAGATGTTGCCTTTTGATGTGGTTGGATGTGAAAATGGTGCTATAATTTTTCTTCAAACTTGTTTCATTCCCTAAGTTCTTGCTGTCATATGTTGCGATTGTAAACACTTCTTCCCATTTTGGTATTTCTCCATGCACCATCTTGTTTTCTTGCAAATAATACTTATTACAAGAGAGGTAATTCAGTTGTATTATTTTGAATGCTTACGGAACAAAGAAGCAAGTGTATTGTTGTTAATTGTTCAGATATGGTTTCACTCTCTTAATTTAATTGAACACAAAGTATAGAAATTTCTTCCCGGCTCAGAAGATGTGTCTTCTCTGCATACAAGAACATAGTGTTGTTGAGCTTAGAAGATGAACTGATTCTGTCCTAGCTGTCATGTGATCATTTATTTTAAATGATTTATTTACTATTTTGTGATTTTATTTTTAAATTGATGTAGAAAATCAGCGAAGAGGTTTAGATCCAGAGGAGTTAATTTGGGATCTTCACTTGGACGTGTTGTCATAATGAATGAAATATTAATGAATACGTTAAACACTCCAATATTAAATTTGATTTCCTCCTATTTCCACAAAAATTGTAGCGTGATGATCTGTAATAACAATATTTTTGAACCCTTATGTAGTTTTTTTTTTTTTTCATTTTGTTAAGTTGAATTTAGCACATTAGCTAAGAGCTATAATTGGCGCATTAGTGAAGGAAAAAAGAACATTATCAAAATAAGAAAGAAGTTGGATTAGAAGGTTTTGGAATTATATATAGACCAATGTTAAAATAAGAAAGAACATTATTTTATTTTTAAATGCAATCGGGTTTGATAAGAATGGACGCTGCAATTGATCAGATGGTACCCTATGGGTTAACCAAGGACCAGGTTCGGAGTACGGTCAAGCAACTTCTAAGACAAAGTAAATTCCTAAGCAAACTCCTGTATTGTTCCCACTTAGTAAATAATTTAAAATGACAAAATAGTATTTTGAGAGGAATAACTAGAATGGATTGCATCAGAGTTCCCATCAAAAGGATTCTCAGTAGATGTATTATCAACAGCATCTAAGACAGAGTAAGTTCTTCTTGTGTAAATTGCCAAAACCACCATCTCCGTAGGGTTTTTAGTATCAATTGATTTATTGACCAAGTGGATGACATTTGTGCCTTTGCATTCAGTCTCAATTGAGTTCATGTCATGAATTGATGAATTTACCACTATATTGCTCAGCACTTAACTAAGTATTTTCTTTCAAGACTAATGAATATGAACAGGTAGAAAAGGAAATATTACTAAATTGAAATTTTGTAACTTTTGAATCGGTGGTGCTACATGCACCAATTAGTGTACTAACTAGTGTACCAATACTAATTATATGACATTATTATTGACCACACTCATTATATAAATTACAAATACCAAAAACTTCTTAAATTATGTCACATCATCAATTGGTGTACTAGTTAGTGCACTTATTGGTGCATATACCATTATTCCTTTTGAATAATTGATGGCACCTAATCCAAAAGTTTTGAAGGCTTTCAGTGCAATGAAGGTATTGGGCATTCCTACAAAAACTGTGAAACTGATACTCAAGAATCTTCTGAAGTTGTAAGATAATAATTGGAAACTCATTGAGGAGGATAGCTACCGTACTCTTGCTGATGCTATATTTGAGTGCGTAGATGATAAGATTTATTATTTTATTAATTGTTGAACTTTTTATGATTCAAGTGATAATATAATTTTTTTTGTTTATCTGGTTATATAGTTTAGGGTGCTTGAGCTTGGTTCATTTAAGAATAACAGTAATTATGGTCTTAGGTAACTTTTCACTTTATTTTATTTAACCTTCCACTAACACCGTGATTTGTAGTATTGCTTGTAAGTAATACATTCGCTATTCTTTTGACTATGTAGCGAGTTCCCATGCAAATCTAAAGTACCAGCAACAGAGTACACAGTCATTGTGAGGTAAGTATACCAAAGAATTGTCCAACATGCAGCTACATACCAAACCATTCTTTGTACGCACTTGATGACAAGAACTGTTGGGAGCAGTATTCATGTGATTATGCCTGAGATTTCCATGCAAGCTCCTGTATTGTTCCCAAGTGGAAATCTCAGGCATAATCACATGAATACTGCTCCCAACAGTTCTTGTCATCAAGTGCTTACAAAGAATGGTTTGGTATGTAGCTACATGTTGAAAAATCCTTTGGTGTACACACCTCACTATGTGTACTTCGTTGCTGGTACTTTAGATTTGCATGGGAACTCACTACTTAGTCAAAAGAATAATGAATATAACATTTTTTTTGGGGACAAAATATGCTAAAATATTTTGGAAAATAAGTAGAGAGAGAGAGAGCTGGATAAAAGACAGGATCCTGATAATGCTGACTTGCCAATTTAACTACTTTTGTCACTGTCACACCTACGATCGAAGAGATTGATTATTTATTTTATAAAAATACACTTAAATTAAATAAACATGCAATAAATTTTAAAAATTAACATAATTGTTAAATGAATAATAAAAGTAAAGATACAGAAGACTAAAGATTAGAAATTGACTGGACTCCAATGCACGCAAGAGAAAAGATTTACAAAAAATATGTTACTTCTCATAATTTGTGATACACAATTTTAAATTTTTAAAATTAATTTAGTATTCTTTATTTTAAAAGTCCGAAATTAAGAAAAAATTATTATTATTTTTTTTAATGGCTAGATGACACACTTTTGAATTTTAAAATAGGTTAATATACTTTCCATTTAAATTTCATAAATCTTTAAATAGTCATATTTTTATTGTTGAAAAAGTATTACTTAATAGAATTTTTTTAAAATTTTAAATAACAACTAAAAATTAATCAAGAAATTTAATATATGAGTTTAAAAATAAATAAATTCGTTTAGTGATTTCTTATTTGTGTGGTTGATTTAAGCAAATTTTTTAATTTTTATTTTATATTTTTTTAAAAAATTACAAACATTATACTCTTTAAGTATATTTATGTTAAGTGTATTTAAAAATTAAAAAAATACTTAAAATATTAAAAAAAATTCGATGAAAATAAAAAAATACGGAAAGCAAAAAAATAAAATTTTTTGAAAAGTGAATTTTATAAATCAAAATCAAACAAATGTGTAATTTTAAAAATAATAATAGGAATAATGAAAGAGATTAATGAAAATAAGAATAAAAACAAAATATTATTATGTCCATAGTATAGATATAGATTCTATTAACTCATATATAAATTTGAATATTTAAAAAATTGACATCTTTAACTCCAAAATATATATAATCTTACATTCATAAACTACTTTTTTTTTTAAATAAATTAATTAAGAAACGTCTACCTTATCATAAAAAACCCAATAAACAGTCACCTATCCTTGGGATTTAAGAATTCTTGACACCCTTTTAATCATTAATTTCTATTGATACATTGATTCATGGTTAGTGATTGTTAACTTCTATTGATATATTGATTCATGATTGATGATGAATTTCTAGAGCCGATTCTTCCTAGTGAACAAGAGGTTCTTGATTCTCATGTCAATCTACTTGTCATTTCATCTTGTTCAAATCTTATATTCATAATAACAGAATTGAACGAGATCTTATGTTCATAATGACAAACTTGAATAAGATCTTATATTTATAATGACAGACTTGAACAAGATAAAATGACAAGTGGATTGGCATGAGTAATCAGGAACCTCTTGATCACTAGGAAGAATCGGCTCTAGAAACTCATCGCCAAACATGAATCAGTGTTTCCAAACTATCTTATGGTGCTGCCAATTTCGTTAATACTTTTTTTCTTACTAAATCCTTCCCCAACTGGAATTATTGTGGTGTCTTTCCTTGTTATAGGGATATTCATCATTTGAGTTTCCTTTTCAGGCGAATTCGTTCCGAACAATGCTTGGCGATTTCTTCTCTGTATGGTTGATGACAATGATAATGAAAATAAGTCTTGCTTTTGTTGAATGCTCTACTAATTCTTCATTGGTACCCCTGGATACAGTAAAAATAATTGTTTAATAGTTAAAAAAGAATTAAAAAAATACGTAACTAAAAACATAACATAATTCTTCAATAAATAAATTATAGTACATATTAACTTCTATTAGAGGATTTACTTCATTATATTTTAAATAACTTAAGTTCTTTGAATAATGATCACAATTATTTTTAATTTTTTCATTATGTAATTTTGACCTATAACGATAAGAAAAATTTCAATTTTTATGCATTCTCTTAATGTTTTATTTTCAATTAGGAAATTATCTATTTACTCAAATTAAGTTAATAAAATGTTTCGAACTTGTTTGAATGCTTAACAAAATATGCATATATATTCTCTAATTTTTTATTTTAAAGTTGCCATTTTTTTCATTTTTTTTTTTTTTGGGGGCAAGAATATGTCAAAATATTTTGAAAAATAAGTAAAGAGAAAGAAAGAACGGGACAAAAGACAAGGTCCTGATAATGCAGACTTGCCAATTTAGCTGTTTTTATCACTGTCACACCTACGATCAAAGAGATTGATAATTTATTCTATAAAAATACACTTAAATTAAATAAACATGCAATAAATTTTAAAAATTAACATAATTGTTAAATGCATAATAAAAATAAAAATTCAAAAGACTAAATATTAGAAATTGACTCGACTCCAATTCGCACAAAAGAGAAGATTTATAAAATATATTGTGCCTGTTTGGCAAAGATTATTTTCAGCTTATTCCAGCTTTCAGCTTAATTTAAGCTATTTTGATGTGTTTGGTTTAGCTTATAGCTTATAGCTTATAGCTTTGTGGAAGTCAGAAATCAGCTTATTCTGTGAGTGGGGCAGGAGATGCTTTAAGAATAAGCTGGAAATCAGCTTAAGCTGATAGTTATAAGCTATAAGCTGTTTAGGCATAAGCTATAAGCACTTTCCCACAGCTCTACCAAACAGGGCCATTATTTCACATAATTGGTGATTCACAATTTTAAAATTTTAAAATTGAATTAGTATTCTTTCCTTTTAAAAGTCCGAAATTATGAAAAAAAATTAATCAGTGTGTTTGGTTTGAGTTTTTTGGATTAAGTTTTTTGAAAACTAAATTTTTTGATATTTAGTGAATTTTTAAAAGGTTTTTTTTCAAAATTTTTTTACTTTTTAGGTATATTATGTTAGGTATGTCTAAAAATTAAAAAAAAAATTACTTAAAATATTAAAAAAATTCAGTAAACACAAAAAAAAAATACGAAAAACAAGAAAGTAGAATTTTCTAAAAAATATTTTTGAAAAACTCCAACTAAGCAAAATTATTTTTTTTAATGATTAGATGCCACACTTTTGAATTTTAAAATAAGTTAATATACTTTCCATTTAAATTTCGTATATCTAATATAAATCATTAGATAGTAATATGTTTATTGTTGAAAAAGTATTACCCAATAAAATTGATTTAAATTTTTTAATAACTGCTAAAAATTAATCAAAAATTTAGTATGTAAATTTCGAAATAAATAAATTTGTTCCGAACAATTCTTAGTGATTTCTTGTTTGTTTGGTAATTAGTAATTAATAATTTTTTTTTACAAATACTTTTTAAATTCTTTTTTTACAAATATTATATTTTTAATAATAGTTATTAACTATTATTATTTATATATAGATAGATACGAATAGATATGAATCAAGAGACATAAAGAAGATAAAACGAGAGAGAGAGAGAGAGAGAGAGAGAAGGATAGAAAAGCGAAGTGATCGATCGCGATCGCGATCGCGAGGGAGAGAGAGAAGGCAAGAAAGAGAGAGGGAGAGGCTTTTCGAAGTCGTCTAGGGTGTTCGCCTATTCAATCGACTGATGGAGCTTCGATCTTCGACTGGATCGACCAGATGGAGCTTCGTCTTGAGGTTTTCGATCTTCGACTGGATGGAGCTTCGATCAGGTTCTCCCTTTCTCTCTTCTCTTTTATTTCTTTTGCTGTCTGTAAAGAGCCGTGTCTAAGAGAGAGAACAAGCGAATCCGACATAGATCTCACACCCGCACCCGTGTCGTGTCATGCCTGTAGTGGCCCTCATCCTCGTCTTAGTCATGTTCATATGCATCTGCATGTTTTGTTTTTGTTAAGTTTGCATTTGTGGTTCTGACTTGTTTTGCCTAAAGTAAGGTTTCCGTCTTGTTTTGTACTTATGTGTTTTGGCTTGAGTATTGTTTGTATGTTTTGTTCCTTGCTTGGTGTGCGTAGCCGAGGTCATCTAAAGCCTAGGTCACACCTTTGAACCTCTTACACCTAGGACCGTCTTGGAACCACTTTGGTTAACCTCCACCTTCACCCTGGCATATTGGCCGAGATGTCATCATCTAGGCCGAGGTGTGAATCACCGAGGCCGAGATATGTATCATCTAAGCCGAGATGTTATCCTTTAGGCATTTTAGATCTTTGATCCCTGCACCTGGTGATCTTGTTCCTGGACTGGTATGACCTAGACCGATGTGTGGCACATCTAGGCTGAGGTGTGGCACAGCTAGGCCAAGTGTTAACCTTCCTAGCCAAGATCATTGAAACCTTACTTGCCGAAGCCTTGTCCTAATCCGAGGTCCTTACCTGCCGGAGTGCCCATGTCACCTTACTTGTTAGATACACTTTGTCATGCTCTTGTCTTATCAGTCAATCACCTTTTTGAGGAGAGCCAACCAGTCGTTGCCACGTGTCCCAACTGAGGGTTAAGTCAGCCGGCAGTGAGAGAAAACCTATCATTTGCTATATCTTTGTTCTAGGAAGAGAGAGAAGCTCTAGGAAGAGAGGAAGAAGAGTTCTTAGAGTGAGAATAGATTTCTAAGCTTGATCTTCACACTTTGAACCGTTAGATTCGAGTTTTGAGGTTATTGTTGTTCTTTATGTTCATCTAACTACATTGCATGATCTAGCATGATTAAGGAGCCATGCATTGATTTAAAGTTTGGTTTTAGAAAGAGAAAATGATGTTCATGTGTTCTTGAAGAAAAACCATGTTTTGATCCGAAAGTTTGTGCCAAGTTCCATATTTTTGTGTTTGTTTTCATGAAATCTCCAAGTACGGGTACCCAGGTCCATGTTTTCGAACTCATCTCATGAAATCTTAGATTTTGAATAAAGAAGCTATGATTTTAGCATTCATGTTCTCCATGTTCATATTCTTCATGTTCTTCAAAGGAAACCCAGATTCTTCCCAGACTTCATCTCCCTGAATATGGTTGTCGGGACCATACCTCGGCCAAGAGGTGTGAGACCTCGGCCAAGAGGTGTGGGACCTTGGCCAAGACCTGGTTGGTACCCAGCATGTTTCCCGAGATGAAAAACAGTGTTTGACTCCCAGCACATGATGGTTTTGTTTTGACTTGGTTTTGGGAAGAAATGCCGGGATCATTTACAGTCATGTAAAGCTTATTTTGAGAATGCATTGCATAGCCATCTTTGAGCACCTTCTCTTGTTCTCTTGAAATGCATTCAGTGGACCTTGTCATGTATTTGTAGGACTTGGACCCTTGCCTTAACCCCGACGTCCGAAGTGCTATGTGAGTGATATTTTTAATAAAGTTATGTTATAAAATTTTGATAAAGCTTTGCTTCATTTTGGAAAAAGTATTTGATCAAGCATGAATGATTATTCCTAGTTTGTAACAAGTATTATATTTGTTTTGATGGCATTGTTTTGAAAGTCCTTAGTGCTAGGGGACTATAATGCAACTAGTACCCTTGTTTTGGTTATCCCTTTTGTTTTGCCACCGACGGTTTTCCGCGTGGGTTTGTCTGGAATGTCATCCCTTGTACTATGTTGATGCTAGTAAGCATCCCTTGAAGCTTTGAAAGATTTGACAGATGAACTTGGTTCATCCTTTGATTTTGTACAAGATATGCTACGTATTGTTTGATAAAGATCTTGAATATCAGTCATGCAAACCTTTATTTCTAATATCATTCACTGAGTATCCAAGCTCACCCTCTCCTTATGTATATGTAGGTGATGAGCAAGAGTGCGGTGACGCCTAGATGTGTTTTGCATGATGTTTTGGATTCTTACTTTTGCTAGCATCTTGAAGATTATGCTTCTTGGCTTTGTGTTTCACCTCTTTTGTATATGTCGGCTTGAGAAGCCTCTTGATCAGGATGTAACATGTACTTTATTTTATTTGTATTCAAGTTGTAAAACCTTGTCAAAGTGTATGTCATTTCATTTGATCTATGCACAGCTCTTATGGACTAATTAGATTTAAATTCATTGCTTCCGCACATGTAAGCCCTATATGTATACTCTGATTGTGTGTGAATCCTTGTAAGATGGCCTTCGGTAATCTCGAATTACTGACCATCACGGTACCATTCTACTAAGGGCGGAATGGGGTCGTGACAGATTGGTATCAGAGCACGAGTTCCTTATAGTACATTATTCACACACACTTTGAGTCCTAAATAGCATAGGATTTCCCTTAGAATGATCTTAGGATTTGCATCATATTGCTTGCTACTTGACAAGATGTGCATCATCTCAGCATAATTATTTGTTACTTGCATACATGTCTATTTGCTCATTTTGTTTTAAAGTCATATTTTGCATACTCCTAGCATCATGAGAAGGGGTAGACCTCCAGTTGGCCGAGATCATTCTGAGGACAGATTGGATAGATTAGAGAGATTGGTCGAAGGTTTGGTCCGTGAGTTGAGACAACCTAGGCGTCGAAGGTTTGGTCCGTGAGTTGAGATAACCTAGGCCTCAAGACACTAGTACTACCTCTACCTAGGCCGAACAGACAAACAGCCGACATGCAGCTCCGCCTCCACCTCCACCTCCTCCAGTGCCGCAAGTGCCTCCACAACCAGCTTTATATAGGGACGGCACGATAACTTTGATCAAAGAATTCAAGAAGATGAACCCACCGAGATTCCATGGGGGTATAGAGCCAATGAAAGCCGAAGCGTGGGTTTTGGAGATGGAGAAGTTGTTCGAGATTTTTCCCAGCACCGACGCTCAAAAGGTGTCACTAGTAGCATTCACGTTAGATGACGACGCTCGAAGATGGTGGATGATGATCCGAGAAGGTAACCCAGGGTTGACTTGGGCTAGATTTTTGGAATTGTTCTACAACAAGCATTTTCCCCTTAGTGTCCGAGATCGCAAGACCACAGAGTTCCAGACTCTAACACAAGGCAACAAGACAATGGCAGAATACGACAGAGCTTTTATCGAGTTCGCGAAATATGTGCCTCATATGGTCGATGACGAATATAGGAAAGCTAGGAAGTTTGAAAGTGGGCTACGTGGACCGATACAGGATCGAGTTAACATGCTCAACATGCCAACTTACGCCGGAGTGTTAGACAAGGCCATCCTAGCAGAAGCTAACTTGAACCGATATCAGAGTCCAGGGGAGAGCCAGAGGAAGAGACAGAACTATGAGAACCGCCGAGTACTGTTTAATGCCAAGAGAAAGGCGAACATGGGCAGTTCCAGCAACTCGAATGTGGCGAGATGGGTCATCGTGTGAAAGACTGTCCAAAGATAAAGGCTGACGATGGTAAGAAGAATGGAAGCACTTCAGGCTCTGCACAGAAAAACAACGTCGGAAGGGCACAGGCGAGGCAGGGCAGAGTTTTTGCATTAGTGCCAGGAGACACCCAGAGTGCCGAGACAGTAGTGTTAGGTACCCTTCCAATTTGCTCTCAAGATGCATACATATTGATTGATTCGGGTTCTACACATTCATTTGTATCTGCTAAATTTGCCGAGAAGTTGAATAGGGAACTAGAACCCCTTGGTTATGTGTTATCTGTGTCTACTCCATCTGGGAGAACTATGACTGTTTCATCCATTTATAAGGCATGTGTTGTTGCGATTGAGGATGTATAATTATTAGTTGATTTGATGCCATTGAACATAACCCACTTTGATGTCATATTGGGAATGGATTGGTTAGTAGGAAATCATGCATCCATTAACTGTGATTTCAAAGTGTCACATTGAAACCCCCAAACCAAGCCGAGGTTACGTTTTAGGGTAAGGGAGTAGTGTCCCCACCTTACTTGATCTCATCCATGAAAGCCTATAAGCTGATCCAAAAAGGGTGTCAAGGTTATCTGTGTAGTATACTAAGTGATCTGAATGGAAATGTTGAATTAACCGACATTCTCGTTGTTAGAGAATTCCCCGACGTCTTTCCAAATGATTTTCCTGGCCACTTAGTCGATAGAGAAATAGAATTTACTGTTGATGTCATGTCGGGAACCCAGCCTATCTCTAAAACACCCTATAGAATGGCCCCAGCTGAGTTTAAGGAACTGAAACTACAATTACAAGAATTGTTGGACAAGGGATTTATTAGGCTGAGCACTTCACATTGGGGAGCACCAGTTCTATTTGTTAAGAAAAAGGATGGTACACTTCGTCTTTGTATTGATTACCGAGAACTGAACAAGGTAACCATTAAGAATAGGTACCCATTGCCGAGGATCGATGATTTGCTTGATCAACTACAAGGGGCACGAGTCTTTTCTAAGATTGACCTCAGGTCGGGCTACCATCAGCTGAAGGTTAAAGCTGAGGATGTTGAGAAGACTGCTTTTCGGACAAGATATGGCCACTGCGAATTTTTGGTAATGCCTTTTGGAGTGACCAATGCTCCTGCAGCATTCATGGATTTGATGAACAGAGTCTTAAAACCATACCTAGATGAGTTCGTGGTTGTTTTCATCGACGACATATTGATCGATTCCAAGAGTGGTGATGAGCATGAGAAGCATTTGAGACTTGCCTTACAGATTTTGAGAGACAGAAAATTGTACGCCAAGTTTAGCAAGTGCGAGTTTTGGCTTTCCAGCATTTCATTTTTGGGACATGTGATTAATGAAAAAGGTATTTCGGTTGATCCTAGCAAAATTGAAACCATTGTGAATTGGCCGAGGCCAACTAATGTGTCCGAGGTTCATAGTTTTCTGGGTTTGGCAAGTTATTACAGAAAGTTTGTGAAGGACTTCTCAAAAATTGCAGTACCGTTGACAAAATTGACTCAGAAGGGAGTGACATATAAATGGACTGAGGATAGGGAATCAGTTTTCCAGGAGTTAAAGACGAGGTTAGTCACAGCATCGATTCTTGTACTACCGTCAGTGTCACGACCCAAACCCGCCCCTATAGGTTCAGCATCGTAACCGGCCAGTAATCATTGGATTACCTAAGGCCTCTGAGTAGATAAGCATATGATAAGGGGCTAGCGGAAGCAGAATACATAAATATAATTGTCCAATGAGCTGTGTTGACTTACATGAAACAGAATATTTAAAACTAGACATACATATATGATAGTCAACCACACATTATACCACACATTATACCACACACATTACAGATTCTTAAGTACAGCCAACATAATTAAATAAAGTCTCATACATATACAGAACTAATCAGAACTTGAACCCAAGACACTTCGGGAACCTCCACGTGAGGCACAATGGTTGGCTGGTAACAGAACACAGTCCCCTTACAAAAACCTTTGGGCTTGAACTCCAGAATGCTCACCTATATACATATATTTACAAACAGTGAGCTAAAGCCCAGTGAATAACATTAAGGTAAAGGGGTTAGTGAACGAATTCCGAACATTTTATACGTACAGAACAGATCATAGCATAATCATTGTCATCTCATATCAGAACATAATAATGGCATATCCCATAGAATACAGAATAGAATAGAACGTCTTCCGACTAGAGTAACCGGTCCCAGACAACGATTAAACACATATCACCACAATGAAGTGGCTAACGAGATCTCGTAAATGTCATGGACCCGCATTTTCATGTTTTGTCTTCCGTCTTGTTTTGTACTTATGTGTTTTGGCTTGAGTATTGTTTGTATGTTTTGTCCCTTGCTTGGTGTGCGTAGCCGAGGTCATCTAAAGCCTAGGTCACACCTTTGAACCTCTTACACCTAGGACCGTCTTGGAACCACTTTGGTTGACCTCCACCTTCACCCTGGCATATTGGCCGAGATGTCATCATCTAGGCCGAGGTGTGAATCACCGAGGCCGAGATATGTATCATCTAAGCCGAGATGTTATCCTTTAGGCATTTTAGATCTTTGATCCCTACACCTGGTGATCTTGTTCCTGGACTGGTATGACCTAGACCGAGGTGTGGCACATTTAGGCCGAGGTGTGGCACAGCTAGGCTAAGTGTTAACCTTCCTAGCCGAGATCATTGAAACCTTACTTGCCGAAGCCTTGTCCTAATCCGAGGTCCTTACCTGCCGGAGTGCCCATGTCACCTTACTTGTTAGACACACTTTGTCATGCTCTTGTCTTATCAGTCAGTCACCTTTTTGAGGAGAGCCAACCAATCGTTGCCACGTGTCCCAACTGAGGGTTAAATCAGCTGGCAGTGAGAGAAAACCTATCATTTGCTATATCTTTGTTCTAGGAAGAAAGAGAAGCTCTAGGAAGAGAGGAAGAAGAGTTCTTTGAGTGAGAATAGATTTCCAAGCTTGATCTTCACACCTTGAACCGTTAGATCCGAGTTTTGAGGTTATTGTTGTTCTTTATGTTCATCTAACTACATTGCATGATCTAGCGTGATTCAAGAGCCATGCATTGATTTAAAGTTTGGTTTTAGAAAGAGAAAATGATGTTCATGTGTTCTTGAAGAAAAACCATGTTTTGATCCGAAAGTTTGTGCCAAGTTCCATATTTTTGTGTTTGTTTTCATGAAATCTCTAAGTATGGGTACCCAGGTCCATGTTTTCGAACTCATCTCATGAAATCTTAGATTTTGAATAAAGAAGCTATGATTTTAGCATTTATGTTCTCCATGTTCATATTCTTCATGTTCTTCAAAGGAAACCCAGATTCTTCCCAGACTTCATCTCCCTGAATGTGGTTGTCGGGACCATACCTCGGCCAGACCTGGTTGGTACCCAGCATGTTTCCCGAGATGAAAAACAGTGTTTGACTCCCAGCACATGATGGTTTTGTTTTGACTTGGTTTTGGGAAGAAATGTCGGGATCATTTACACTCATGTAAAGCTTGTTTTGAGAATGCATTGCATAGCCATCTTTGAGCACCTTCTCTTGTTCTCTTGAAATGCATTCAGTGGACCTTGTTATGTATTTGTAGGACTTGGACCCTTGCCTTAACCCCGACGTCCGAAGAGCTATGTGAGTGGTATTTTTAATAAAGTTATGTTATAAAGTTTTGATAAAGCTTTGCTTCGTTTTGGAAAAAGTATTTGATCAAGCATGAATGATTATTCCTAGTTTGTAACAAGTATTATATTTGTTTTGATGGCATTGTTTTGAAAGTCCTTAGTGCTAGGGGATTATAATGCAACTAGTACCCTTGTTTTGAAAGTCCTTAGTGCTAGGGGACTATAATGCAACTAGTACCCTTGTTTTGGTTATCCCCTTTGTTTTGCCATCTACGGTTTTCCACGTGGGTTTGTCCGGAATGTCATCCCTTGTACTATGTTGATGCTAGTAAGCATCTCTTGAAGCTTTGAAAGATTTGACAAATGAACTTGGTTCATTCTTTGATTTTGTACAAGATATGCTACGTATTGTTTGATAAAGATCTTGAATATCAGTCATGCAAACCTTTATTTCTAATATCATTCACTGAGTATCCAAGCTCACCATCTCCTTATATATATGTAGGTGACGAGTAAGAAGGCGATGACGCCTAGATGTGTTTTGCATGATGTTTTGGATTCTTACTTTTGCTAGCATTTTGAAGATTATGCTTCTTGGCTTTGTGTTTCATTTCTTTTGTATATGTCGGCTTGAGAAGCCTCTTGATCAGGATGTAACATGTACTTTATTTTATTTGTATTCAAGTTGTAAAACCATGTCAAAGTGTATGTCATTTCATTTGATCTATGCACAGCTCTTATGGACTAATTAGATTTAAATTTATTGCTTCCGCACATGTAAACTCCATATGTATACTCTGATTGTGTGTGAATCCTTGTAAGATGGCCTTCGGTAATCTCGGATTACTGGCCATCACGGTACCATTCTACTAGGGGCAGAATGGGGTCGTGAGAGTGTTGACACGGGTACTTCGCCCCAAAGTGCCGAGTCCATGTAACACAATTCTTAGTTATGTCATTTCTTGTTTAGTTATTACCAATTTTTTTCTTTAATTATGACATTATTTTGATATGTTTGGTTATGGCTCATGTAATGTTTGGTTATAATTTTTTTTTTTTTGAAGTTATGACTTAGAAAGTATACACCCTTTGCGGGGTGTGTACCATAGCCTTTCCCGTGTGTTAGTCCTTGAGTTTTTGGATGAATTTGCTTATCTTTAATGGTTATTAGGGTTGGATGAGATATTTGTTGATGATTGTTTTCAAAATATTATCTTGTGATGATTTGCTTATCTCCATTTGCTCTAATGCAAAACATGGAATTATTCTTCTTTTTTCTTGTCATTTCTGATTTTTTTTTTGGAATTTAGTGACCCTGTAAAGTTGAATGTATAAGTAAAAAAAAATTTAGAGTATCAATAATAGTCCATAAAATGTGGGAGCCAACTAAAGCTGTTGGTTTTGCACTACAATAATGTACACAAATGGAATGAGAATATAAAGGATCTTCAAAGGATTGTTTCAAATGCACACTCACCGCTGAGATACTGGTGAGGAGTCATTTGAGTTCGCCAGCCGGCTGGGTCTTTTTGAACAATTATATTCTAAGAACCTAGAAACACACACACACTACTTGTAGCTCTGACTTTCATAAACTCAGCTCTGGCTATAATAATTGCATTCAATATCTCCTGAGATTTTCTAAATTCAAATGTTTAGTTGAAAATGCTCAGAACACCTTGCCTATGAACTAAAAGTGAATTGGCATTTGTCTAATATACACAACCAGACATTTACAACATAGAACTGCTTAGAGTGAAACAGCCCCTGGCATTCCTCAAGACAAAATCTTAAACAAAAACAAGTACCTTTTACTGATACAAAACCTTTTACGTGAGGTCTCTGAAGAGATTTGTCTGGCGGCGAACCTTAACTGGCAACCCAAAATTTTGATAAGCTCTGATCTCACCTCCCAGGCCTGCTGTCACAATCACCAAGCCCCATGCTGTTGCTTGGACAGTGTGGCTTCCATGGCCTCCATGGCTACTACCCTCAAGCAAGGACCAGGAGGAAGACCAAGTCTGAGACAGAGAACTCCCAGACCCAGAAATAGAAGGCGAGTAACCATATCTCACTGACGAAGAACCTAAAGAGAATGACTCACCATTTCTAAACCCAGAGTCCGTGCAAGGAACCTGAGCGAGTTCTTCATCTTGGCAACTTCCAGCTCTCTCCAAGAGACTATTTCTCTTGGGAAGAGGCGGCAATCTTTTACCGTTTGATCCCGATAAGATGTCTTCTTGGGTTGGAGATCCAGTAGCAGTAGGTGGGCATGGGGTGGAGTGTTTTGAGTGCCTCTTAGAGTGCACTTCGACGACTGGTGGCTCAAATTTTATGCTACCAGGCCATGGGATTGCAACTGAAACATCTCTACACTGAAAGTGTTCATGAGAGTGAGTAGTGACCAATTTCCTTTTCCCTGCACCTGCGTTTCGTTGCTCTTCGCGCTTCCAAATATATACCTGAGAATCCTCACTTGCACATACAACATATTTCCCATCTGGGCTAAATGAAGCCGAAATTTGGCTGCTAGTGTTTCGGAAACCTGTAATCCAGCATCATATCTGTTATGTGGCAAACACATGAATCTGTATTCATATTGAGGATATATATATATTTTTGAGGAAACACCTCTGAACTTATGAATGATTTCTGAGCCGTCAATGATTCGAATCCGAGAGTCGGCGGAAGTTACAAGCACTTCAGAAGTATTGCTTGGGGCAAACTGTTCATAAGCAAGGTTAGTTTGTGATAACTGGTTGAGAAAAGAAGGGCTTGTGTATGTCAAGATGGAACTATAGGAGAAAATTAGAAGATTACCTCGAAACCAGTGATTTTTTTTGCTTGGGATTTTTTCCTGTTTCGTGTCTCAATCTGAGCTTTTTGTTCTAGCCTGCAATCTTAGTCACCAAATCAACTAGAAATTAATACATTTGTCTGTATATTATATGATTAGATCAAAAGGTAGATGACAAGGTTGGTAAATGATAGGACAAACATATTAGAGAAAGCAAGGATTGAAAAAGGAAAAAGAAAAATCTGGTAGAGCAACACATACCAGCTGTGCTGTATAAATGACAACTTCCTGTATTTGAACCAACCATAGCACCCTTCAATGATGGAGAACAATAGAAGTTACTGAATATATAAAATCATGCTAAAACCAAATTATAAAAAAAAAAAAAAAAAAAATTGCTAATGTTATATTTACCCCTCTTTTAGGGTCCAGCACATATTGCTGAGTTGATTCAGCTTGATGAAGATATGATTCTGTTCATGGTTTTAAATAGCAGTATCGTTTCGATATAACGATATTGGGAGTATTGAGCAATATGTATAGGGTATCGGGTGTTATAGTTGTGATTTTGTAATATTGTTAGTCAAAAAAAGAGTTTATAGCCAAACTGGCCATGTCGGCTATGAATTAGCTATAAACTGATACGTATCGGGCACCGGCCAATACACATGCAATTTTCATTCCAACCTGTGTACCAGATTGTATCGGTATCAAAAGACAAAAACCCAATACATGCACCCATACCATATAGGCTGATATTTAAAACTATGATTTTGTTACTTGGTTGAAACTTTTTGGATACATTTAAGTTAAAAACTATCGAACTTTGGTGTTGGTCAAACAGAATGGGGTACTCAAAAACTATCAAACTTTCAATTTCAGGATGTCCATGCAGTACTACTTGTGGATTATAGAAATAGTCCATGTACTTCTGGAATGTAGGTTTAAGTTGAATCCCAACCACACATAAACTAAATGAAGCAACAATGTTGAGTCCACTCAAATTAAAGGAAAAGTTAAACAGAATATCAGGGGAAAAATAGATAGGGAAAAATCAGAGGGGCTACCTGGCCATCAGGGGTATAACAAGCAGAAGTAACCATTTCATGAAGGTCAGTATAGTCCACGAGTTTCCGATCCGGTATGCTCCATATTCGGACCTTCGCATCAAGTGAGCCGCTGATGAAATAGTCATCATCTGTCGGGTTGAATTGTATACAAGTTACTACAAAACCGAACATATATCAGAAGCAAAAGTATGTTAGATAGAAAATACATGACAAAGGTGATTGATTGAGCACTAATGGCATGTTTAGGCATTTTACCATAATCATTATGTGCAAACAGCTTTAGACAGCTCCTAGTTTCCATGTCCCATAGCCTGACTGTCTTGTCCATTGAAGCTGAAAGCAATAGCTGCAAATGCATAAAAATTTGCATGATTGTATGTCAACTCTCTATGTGGACCATAGAACTAGTAAAGTCTTTAATTATTCTCAAAATGGTTGCTTCTGATTAAAATTAAACGGTAAATTTGACTCTGATGTATGAAAAGTCAAAACAAAGATTGCTATTTGGCTTCAATGAAATGTTGCCTTTTTGGAAGTTTTCCTTTTGAAGTCTTTTTTTTTCTCTTTCTTTTGTACTTATCAGTTTTTCTGTTTTTTTCTCCTCTACTTTTTAGCAGTATCAATCGTGGTGAAAAGCTTACATGTGATTTTGACCAAGAGAGGTCCAAGACATCATCCAGGTGACCTGTGAAAGAGCATACTGGTCTTTCTGAGAGCGAGAATACAGTTTCTGGCACATGGACATAATCAGGTATTAAGTTACCCTTTTTTTTGGTGGACCCTTTTCCCCTGTTCCTCCTCTCTGACAGCATTGGCGAAAGCTCTGCGAGATGCGGCCGTTCTTTCCTTCTCTCTGATGGCATCGGCGAAATCTCTGTAAATGAAGATGGTCGGTCTGACATACTTCTTGCCATGGGGTGAAGTGGGGTAGAACTAACAGAATTATAATCATCATATGGTTTTGCCGATGTAACTTCACATTCTTGTACTTCCCACACGTGAATTACCCGATCTTCGCCTGCACTCGCTAGGTAATGCCCATCTGGATTGAATCTCATTGTCCAAATCGAGCCCTCATGAGCCTGAATTTCTTGACACAAATGCAAGGCAGTAAATTCTTTAATGGATTTCCCATGCTGACGGACTTTAATCCACTTATTGGTTGAATTCTTGTTAGTCCGTTGATCTCCTATTGAATGATCTCTTTCTTTGTCGACGATTAATCCGCTCATTGAATTTGCTACACCCTTTATGTTCTTCAACAGGGCAACCCCTCTTCTCTTGCTGTTTCGAAAGCTCTTGCTAAGGTATGAATTCGTGTTGATTTTCCTTGCATCGTCGAGGCTTCTTGATACATTTTCGCGGCGCATAAGCTCTTTAACGACAGGGGAATAACCGACACACTTCTCAAATTCCTCCATGGTTAGTTGCTTCCCAGTCTGAACTTCGCTCAGCCTATTCCACATCCCATCGTCATTAAACTCTTTGACGATGAACTCCTTACCCGTATCCAAATTTTTTATCAAAAAGAACGCACCAAACTGACCATCCGACAATATAGATGACAACACGGCGCTGTTGAGCATCGAAGATCTATTTCTGGATCTTTTTGGTGATACTTTTACTGTATTTGCATATTGACATATACCACCATGTGGTGTTACTAACATTGACGATGTTCTTGTGAGCCGTTGTTTTGATATGTTTCCTATGAATTCTTCTTTCCTTTTCCTAGTGTTTGCAGAAAATGATTCTATATCTCCGTCTGATCTTGATCGAATGAGAAAAATCAGAGTACTTGAAGGTGAAGGTGAAGGTGAAGGTGAAGTGTCCTGTTTCAAATCTTCCAATGGGGATGAATTGTTCACTGACATTGTCGAAGGCTGATCACGGTCATAGTTCATTCTCTTCGAACTAGAATCCTTGAGCTTGGTGTTATTGCGGCTGAGCAAGTTCTTGTTGCTTGACAGCCCCATTCCCTGAAGAAGCCGCCTCCGACGCTCCTTAATTGATCCAGGCTCTGCCATCCACATGTTGAAATCCCTAAGCATTGATGCCTGGGCTCTGGCCGGGTCGATGCCCCGCATGTTGTGAATGGGGGCTGATGACATGGCAGAAGCGAAGGATGTGCGACTGTCATCGCCCTCGTCATCGTCCGACCCAGAAGATGCCAAGTCAATGGGTAGAGCCGAGGACAATCTATCGAAGCTTTCAAAGAAGCGGTCATCATCATCGTCATCTAGTAAACCTTCCCAATCCATTGTCATCGTCCTTCGCTTCATCGTTGTGCATTTTGTATGAAGTTTTTGGTGCCTTACTGAGCCTCTTTGTTGAATTTGAATCATTTTTGTACATTGGTGAATAGGTCTTATCAGCAGATCGAATCAGAATCGAGAAAAGATAGAAGAAAAAATGTGTGAGATCTTGAGTGAGCTGTGCTTGAATTTTTTTATTTTTTATTTTTCTTGTTTTGTTTCATTGAGAAAGAAGTGGCTTGGAAAGAGAGGATGGAAGAGAGAAAAACAAGGGAGATGACAGTTATGGTTTTCTTTGTTTGGTTGGCAAGAAAGAAAAGGTCAAGGGGTTGTCAATTACTTCTCCTCACGTCCCTACATGTTACCAAGCAAGTGGAGTTCATAACATTTTCAAAACTTTGTCTAGATTTACCACCACTCATATCTTGCCACGTCAAACCCTATAATTCTTTTTGATTTTTTGATTTTTGTCAAGTGATGGATACAACCCCTACCCGCTTTGGCCTGAATCAAGATTCTTCTTTTATTTATTTATCTATTAATATCATGATCTTATTGTAATAATCTGACGATCTAGATTTAAAGTTGAATAAAAATGATATTGTCCTTAGGTGTTTTAAAAAATTGTTGTCATTTTGCTTTATTTTTAACTTGTAACCCAAAACTTTGAGTTAAACTAGATCATGTTTTTTATGGCTATGTTTTTTGTTGGATGAAGAACTTATTCAAGACAAGGTCCTTTGAGGAAGAGGCATTGAGTTAGTTGAGTATTTAAACCCCTGCTGGTTGTGAGGGGAGAGCGACCCACACACCAATTTAAATTTATTCAGTTTTTTTAAAAAAATATTATGTTTGTAGTGTGTTTGCCTAATAATAAGAGACTATATTTAAAAGAATGAGAATAATATGGACGAATTACAAAACACATTTGATCGGACACATCTGCGTGGTGTTTCAGATCCACATCATACATTGTGCACCAATTCAAAGTCCTATATATATATATATTACTACTTTAATATGTATGTTTAGTTGGATTGGCTCCCTTGCATGATGTTCGTCGTGAGGACTTTGAATTAATAAGAGGTTGATCTCAGGTGATTATTCGGTAGTTTAAAAGTACGATCGCGTGATATTTCATTATAGTATGATTGGTAGAAAATGTAAAGTATTGATTATTTGTATTGAGTGATTGAGGAACATGAGAGAGTATAATGAATGGTGATTGTTGAGGTAGTACAGTCACATAGTACGCCGGAACTAGTATAATTTTTCATATAAATTTGTTACATAATAATTTTTTCATTAGGTATAAAAATATAGTACAAAAAAATCTATCATATAAGTTTTTTCATTACATACAAAAATCTCAATACATAATGTATAAAAATTATACATGTTGATCATTAGATCTCTCTTTTTATTTTATTTTTAAATTTTAATCAAAAAAAAGTAGAAGATAGAGATGGTCAACCTCAATTAAAATGTACATTCCCAACAAAAATATAAATGTTTGTTGTGATAAAAGATACAAATAACAAAATTATGGTATGCAACCTAATGTAAAAAATTATATATATATATATATATTGGGTGAAAAGAAAAGTTAAGTCATTTATAATTATTGATGTTACAAAATTTTGTAGTATTGTTATAAAAGATATATTATATGCACTCTCTTAGGGATGTAAATAGTATCCTTACTCTTAATTTTTTATGTATTAGTTTAGTATTAAATCTTAATTTATTTTCAATTTTGAAATGGAATATGATAGTTTAGATTAATTAATAGAAAAATTATACTCATGTCTTGGCTTCCGTGCAGATCTAATCTTGGTTTGTCCCTGTTTATACATTAAATGACATCCAATTATCAAACATATATATTCCAGTTTTCTCTCACCTTGCATTTTCTTCTTATTTTGTATATATATAAAAATCTTCATCAAATCAAAAAATGCTTCCATGGTTTTTTTTTTTTTTCTAATTTTTATTTTATGTATATATAATTTATATACCATATTGTTCATATATAGGTGCTTGTATATACGATAAAAAAAAAAAAGGGTAAATTACACACACAAAAGAAAAAAAAAATCTTTGGATTTGAGTCATGTAACAAAATAAATTCTAAATTTTTTATTTTATTAATTTAAACCTTATATTTTGGATTTGTTTCCAATTTGAACTATTTGCCTATTTTTGTTAACTAAAATCAATAAAAAAAAAAAAAGTAGGTATTTTAGTCATTAAATTCCTGAAAAAAAAATATTTTAGATATTTTATGTATATCTACAAGGGAAATTCTATTTCCACACACCTAATTACCTAGTGTACACACTTAATAAAATATTATTTCAATGACAGTAATACTCTAAATTAAAATGGTCATAATGGACATCTGTTAGCACCCATAATATTATATGAAAATATTCCCGATACAAATCTTTAAAAAACAAAACAATCTCAATGTACATATTTTGAGTAAAAAAAAACTAAACCTTAATTTTTCTATTGTTGTTACTGTGCTTACTATACACTCTATACTCCTCTATTGCTTGTAAAGTAATACTCTCATAACAACTCTCATATTGCTTTAATATCTAAATTTATACTCTATTAGTAATGAAAATATTAGTTTTTTTGTGCAGAATTTTTTTTTATTTTTTATTTTTTTTTCCTTTCGCGGTTTTCAATTGAACTACCAGTATCGAATTATTTCATTATATTTGGACATCAACTGCTGAAAATTTTTTTCAGAACAAATTTGTCGAACTAATCACTTTTATTTAGAAATTAAGTTTCAAATTAAATGTATAATTTTAGAAAACCGGTGCTGAAATCCCCAAACCGAAAAACATGAAAAAAAGAAAAAAAAAAAAAAAAAAGAGTTGTATGGCAATGGAGTGCACAGAGATCTGGAAATTGTAAATGCAATAACAAAATGGAAAGACACCTCACATTCAACAATATTTTGAAGGGTTTTCAATGATATTTTTAATGGAGGTTCAATAAGATCTTCAATGGAGGATTTTGTCTTCACTTCACTTCACACTGTGATCTTGAATGATTTTCACGTAAGCCTACAATGGGTCTACAAATCTGGAAGTAAAGTCACTCAGCAAGTGTGTGTAAAGGAAGGTTGAGTGGTGTGTGTACAATTATTATGAGTGAATGGTATAATTGTAACTTTTAGTGTGTAGATTGAGAAAATTAATTAATAATAAAATTAATAAGTGTGTGTACTGAGAGAAAATGTGTATTGAGGTAATTAAGTGTGTGGAAATAAAATTTCCCTGTCTACAATAACTTTAAGGATAAATTACATTGACACCCCTGAGATTTTTGTTTAATATAAATCTGTCCCTCACATTTGAAGAATTACATTCCCTTTCCAGAGATTTGTAATCTCATTACAAATTACAATCTAAATTGCTGATGTCATGCCTTAAAATTTTCTAAATGACCATCTTGCCATTTTTCCTATCATTTCTTCCCATCATCATGACTACATTCTACAACTTTCCATTATTAAATTCTACCTGAATATATTTTTATTGAGTCATGATATACAAACATAAATTTTATATATAATTTTCAAACACAATGATATAGTTTAATTGTGACCTTTCACTTTAAAACAAAAACACCCATAAACATGATTTATATTTACAATAATATCACTTTCACAACTTTTTTATGATATTTTTTGTAAATTTTTTTATATATAAATATAATTTTTCATTTTTATTTTCATCATTATATCTAGATTAGATCAATTTAATCTAGATAATTGGTCTAATCTAGATATATTTAAAAAGTATAAAATTTGTACACAATTTTTTTTTAAAAATCAATGAATACAACAAAATAAGATAATGTCACTACAAGAAAAAACACATTTGGCGACTAAATTTTTAGTCACCAAAAGTCAATTTTTAGTCGCCAAAAGTCGGTATTTTAGTTTCTCCAACTAAATATTTTAGTCGCCGGTTTGGTCGCTAGAAGACGGTCGGGAAAGGTATTGGCGACTAAAAAACTTTTAGTCGCCAAAAAGCAAGTCTTTAGCGACCAAAACTTTGGTCGCCAATAGTCAATTATATTTTTTAAATTATACATTTACCGACCAATGTTTTAGTCACCAAAAGCTCATTCGTGAAAAAAAAAAAAATTACACTCACTAACTTTTCATCTGCTCTTGTGGAGATTCAAACCATCAACCTCCCACACCATAAACTTTACACAACACACTCTTTTCACTACGCCTCTATGACACCATATCATTATATATGCAACATATATTATTTATATAGTACATAGACCCGTATTAATATAAAAGTATATATATAAAGATAATTATTTTTTATTAAACATAATTTATGTAAAAATAAATTATTTACTAGAAAAAAAAAGAGAGACCACTTTTGGCGACTAAATATAATTTTAGTCACCAATTCTATACTTTTGGCTACTAATTATTTTTATTAAAAAATTTAATTCCCACGCTAAAATTCGTTTGGGAACATGTTAATTTAGTAACTTTTTGGCTATTTGGTTAAAATATGAACTAAAAAAAACTAGTATATTTGGGATGGCTTTTTGACTTTTTACGAAAAGATGTGCAAAAAATAGAGAGAAAAGAGAATCTTTTACTTTTTTGTGTGGGTTGTTGGTTTTTTTACTTTTTTTAGTAACTTTTTGACTTTTTGGCTAAATCGACTAGTCCCCAAACGAGGCCTGTCGCCAAAAAGCCTCACTTTTGGCTACTAAACATCTTTTTAGTCGCCCAATGCCTCACTTTTGGCTACTAAAAATTTTTTAGTCCGTAAAAGCCTCACTTTTGGCGACCAAACATCTTTTTAGTCGCCCAATGCCTCACTTTTGGCTACTAAAAATTTTTTAGTCCGTAAAAGACTCACTTTTGGCGACTAAACATCTTTTTAGTCGCCCAATGCCTCACTTTTGGCTACTAAGTTTTTTTTAGTCGCCAAAAAACTTTACTTTTGGCTACTAAAATTTTTTTAATCGGTAAAAGCCATATATCGACGACCAAACAGATTTTTAGTCTTCAAAACCTATACTTTTGGCTACTGAATTTTTTTAGTCGCCAAAAATCTTTACTTTTGGCTACTAATGCTTTTTTAGTCGCCAAAACCTATACTTTCAGCGACCAAAGGTGCTTTTTTAGTCGCCAAAGATACTTTTTCTTGTAGTGAATTTTTTTTTATATTTTTTTTATATTTGGTGAATTTAAAAAAAATACAAAATATTATTTTTCTTTAGTATATTAGGATTAGGTGTATCTACAAAATAAAAAAATAAAAAATTACTTAAAATATTAAAAAAATTCAATAAAAATAAAAAAAATATGAAAAATAAAAAAAATCAATTTTTTGTGTAAATCAAAGAAGATAGTTGTTATTTCCTTGAAATGAAATGAACAAAATATATGTATTATTTTATTATTTTATATGTATAAAGACTAAGAGGAAAATATGTCATTTTAATTTGATAGGGGGAATAAGTGTAATTTTTCAAATGTGAAGGAAAAATCTGTATTAAACAGAAACCTCAGGAGTGTCAGTGTAATTTATCCAAAATTTAATCATTTTTTTAAGATCTCCAACCTATTGTTTTAAATTTTAGGATAAGTTACAGATATACCCATGAGGTTTGATTAAAATACGAATCACTTCCTGTGGTTCTGGAAATTATATTTTACCTCTGAGATTTCTAATTTCATGACAAATCGCCCATTTTATTAATAAATTATGAAATCAATTAACAGTTTTTAATGATATTAGAAATATGTTTAATTAATTATTTATGTAATTTTATTATTGTATAGGAGAGTAATTATAAATTTCATTTTTTTAGTTAATTCTATTAAATAAAAAATTATGATAAGGGGGTATTTATAATTTTTCAAATCACAAAAAACAATATGTACTTTAAGGACATGTTTGATTGACAAGGTTAAAGCATTGGATTGTGATTATTAATCTGCAGGCCCAATAATTCTGTGTTTGTTTTGAAATTTTATTTCAGAATTATTAATTCAATGGATAATTAATCCAACAAATTTGTAGGATTATAAGTAATGGGATAGAGATGAGATTATATATCATGAATTGGGATATAAAATAAAAAGACTCTTTTACCCTTGACTAAAAATAAAAAATTTATTATTTTTATATTTTAGAAGGCTAAAAATAATTTTTAAAAATTTAAAAATATTTTTTGATATTTATTTTATCAAATTAATTTATATTTTTAAAAAAAAATAAAAAACAAACCAAGCATGACCTTTGTATTTTGTATTTTTATTTTGCTTATATTTATAATTTTTTTCAAAACCACATTCATGAAGGAATTTTGATAAAGTAAAGATTGTGAAGAAATATTGATAAAGGGTAAGATTAGAAAAGAAAATAAATATAATTGTAATCTTACATTCATATATTTTCTTATCCAATATAAATCAAACAATAGATAAGGAGATAATTTATCATACTAATCTAATTGAATAATAAATACCATATTAATTTAATGAGATTATTAATACATTCACTATTAATTTTGTAAATCAAACATGATCTAAATAAATCTCAAAAAAATATATTTATAATATACTCTAAATTTTAGTGCTTTTAAAATCGTGAATTCGTCACCAGTGGACCCCCACTGTTGTAGTGTAGAGATAAGTATCTAAAAAGATTCTGGCAGAATGATGACGCCACTTGTACAAAACAAAGGAAATAAAAGCAAATTTGTGAAGATTATCGCATCTATATGAGCCTTCGTTTAGGAAGTGGGTTGATTTTTTGATTTTTTGATTTTTTTTAATTATTTTAGCTTGAGTTAAAAAACTTGATTTGGGAAGGACTTTTTGACTTTTTTGATTTTTTGACTTTTTGGTAATGTGTCTTACTATTCAATTACCAAACTGCCCCTTATGTTCAACTTGTACCTGTGGCAATGAAAGTGGTCCTTCACGTCAGCTTCCGTGGAGGACCGAATTTGGATAATTTTTTTTTTAAATTTTAAATAATTTAAATAATGTTAATATTGGATAATTTAAATAATTTAAAATATTAATATTTTCAATTTGAAAAAACTCTATACTCAAATCGTATCCAAACACATAAAATATTTATTATATTATCCTGCGTATTTTATTTTTATTTAATTTTAATTTAATTTTAATTTATTTTTAAATATTTAATATAATTTTTATTTTTATTCAAATTTTAATTTTAATTTTAATTTTAATATTTAAATAATGTAAATAATCTAAAAAATTGAATAAGTAAAAAATTTAAAATAAATATTCAAAAAATTATTTTAACAAAAAAATTAAAATTTTTTAAATATTTTGTTTTAAATTTAAATAATTTAAAATGTTAATATTTTAAATTTAAAAACAACTCTACACTCAAGTCGTAACCAAACACATAAAATGAAACTCAATTAATAAATTATTGAGGTAACTCATAACCAAACACATAATTCGAAATTCCATACTACTTTCACAACTCTACACTCAAATCATAACCAAATACATAACAAAAAAAAAATTTATTTAAAAATATTTTTATCAAATATAGTTTAAATTTATTTTCATAAAATATTTTAACAAAAAACAAAAAAAATGTTTTTATTTTTTTTTTCAACTTTCTTTGTCTTTCCTGGTAAAAAGCCTGATTTGATTTGATTTTTTTTTTTTTTTTTTTTATACTTTCTGTGGGCTAACGCCGCCCCTCTTTCATGTGGGGTAGTATGGTAAATTAACTTGTCAAATTGTTGCAGCCATGCTCCCAACTTTCTTTTGTCCGTTTGTGGCTAAATTAGCCACTTTTGTCATTTAGTGGCTAATTTAGCCCAAACCCAACTTCCCAAACGCAGCCTAAGTAACGGACTTGCACGTTTATTTTGCCAATAATTATTAGCAAATGACATCCTTGCCCTCAGATGAGGTGGAACTTACATTTTTGTGAATTTTAATGTTCATATAACAAGAGTTGTGTCTGATTTGTAATTGCGAAGTAAAAGAATGGTAAGATTTATAAAATTATGTTAGGATATAAGATTCATAAATAAGTAGGTATTTGAGATTGGCTTTTTTAATGGCTTCTTTTTTGGTAATTTTTTTCTTTTTAGTAAACTTTTTGTTTTAAAAAAAATTAGTACAAAGTTATAAGCTTTTATTTGATTAGACGAACTAGAAAAATAAAAAACAAATAAATAATTTGAATTTTTTTAAAGACAAAAAAAAATAAAAAATAAAAAACATTTAAAAAATAAAAAAGCAAAGAGATTTGAATAACAGAGATGAAATCAAGAGAGGGATGATTTGCTTATTAGATTTTTGTACACTAGGTGGGGTTAAAAAAAAATACCCCTCTCGTGATTTCGTCTATATTGGGAGTAAAAAAAATACTCCTCTTGTAATTTCATCTATATTGGGACAAAAAGCAAAGAGATTTGAATATCTTGATGGGTAATTTTGTAATTTCCTTTTAGAAATTGTTGTATTGAAGTTCAAAGTGACGTTGATGGTGAGCTGTGCAATTATATACACTAGGAAATGAGGTGGTTATAGGAGTATAAAAATAGCACACGATTTGTGGGCAGTCCAAAGTTTGCTCGTGGTCTAGAGTGAGCTCGGCCCAAGCCTAGTCTAGGACTGAAAAATTTAGAAATCCTCTAGATGTTGATTTGTGATTATGTATCAATTTTAAGCAGTAAACAACAATCCCAATCAAACAATCAAGACAAATCGACACAACGATTTTACGTGAAAAAATCACAATTGGACACCTCCAATTGTGATAAAAAAATCATGGGCAACTGCCACAAAAAAATACACTAAGAAGATATAAATGAATTACACAGGTATACTCTCAATTACCTAGCGAATCCACGCCCAAATTGAACCAACCCCTATGTGCATTTTCCAACCCCGTCTTCACCTCGGAATTGTCTTGACGATGAGCCACTCCAGAATCCACCAAAGCTTCAGGCTCGAATTCTTCAGAATCCACCGAAGAACAACTCTTTCTTTTGTGTAGAACAAACAAATAATCCTTTGATGTATACTCTTTAAACCATGAGTTGAATACTCAATCAAAATATCAAAGAAAACCAGCAAAATATCCCCAGATATAAACCCTAGAACCCAAGAAGAAGATCTGGAGAAGCAATCCTAGATTTGGACTGAAACACGTATTTATAGAAAACTGTCCTACGATCTCCGCTCGAGTGTCAAAATGGCCGCTCGAGCGAACCTACGCTCACGCGCGGAAAGTTCCACTCGAGCGGGAAAAAACAACATCCAGTATTTTTGCAGGCGAACTAAACTTCTGGAACTCAGCATTCTCCACTCGAGCGGATAGGCAACTTTAAATGCATTTTTGCATTTTGCTTCGGGGGCACTGCCCCTCGACCCCGCCGTGGTGCTGCCCTGGACTTGCCAAGGGATTCTGTCCCCTCGACCCCCACAAGCTGACCGGGCAGCTCGATCCCCGTCATAATCAGCGAAGTGGCAATCTTGAAAGAATTAAACACTACAAACTTCTCTGCAAAACACAATTCAGGTTGGATTCGCATCTAGCAACTCATAGCCTCACTGAAATAAAAATGTGAATAAAATTACAACTCAAAGGAGTTTTGTCAAACGGGATTGCCAAGAAATAAAACCTAGCAATCTCCCCATTTGGCAATGCCGTGACAAAACACACCTAAACAAATAAAATCCTAAACACCCCAACCCATTACAGCCAACAAATGCAAACTTCTTTCTCAAGGTCATGATCTGCAAAACAGCTATTAGTGTCACAATCTCCAAAACAACTATTAGTGTCACAAGAGTATAGGAAAAAGCAATAAACATATGACTAGACTATCTTGAAGCATGAGATGAAAAACATAAAAACCTAAGACACATGTACCTGACAACATGACTCCCCCTTTTTGTCACGAATTGACAAAGGAAGCTCAATCAAACAAGATCTCACTCTAATAGTAAAACAAAAAAATAGAGCGACCCACTCTGATACCAATTGAAAAATATGAACAAGAAGAAAACAACAAAAATAATATGGTGCAGCAAGTAAGGAATTTCAGAGTTGTACCTTAAAACACAAGATTATCCAAGAAACACAATTATTTGAAAACACAATGTGCACAGCCTGTAGAAGATTCCTCATAAAAAAAAGTGATGCAATATGTGACAAGCATAGATCCCATGATAAAAGTGTGTGTGTGACTCTTGGAGTTCGACAAACACTAGATTCAAATCCTAGTAGTGATATGAAAGCTGGACCTCCGGCAAGAGAATCTAAGCACAACTAAGGAAAGTCAAACCACTAGGAATCAAGAGGTATTTGGTGAGTAAAGACGAAGGCTCCCCCTTAATCAATGAATCCTTCATTTTTTTTTTCCTTTTTTTTCACATCTTTTTCTTTTCTTTCTTTTGCACATCTTTTTTTTTTCCGTTTCTTTCTTTTGCACATTTTTTCTTTCTTTTGCACACTCATTAGTGGCTGACACGCTCAAGAGTATGGAAACCGAACCAGAGAAGCATGGATACAATAAGGATGGCCTGGTTGGTGACTCTGAGGTAGTCTTTTCCTCATGCCTGGACTACAAAGAATAGAGAGGGAAAGCCGTAGAGATACAAAAAGATGGAAGATGGTTAAGAGACTCAACATCACTCATGATATGCTAGTATAGGTCAATTCCTCTAGAAAAACAAAAGATACAATGCCAGAAGTCCATAGAAAAAAAAAATGATCACTAAGGCGGAAAACTCCAATATTTGCTAATCCAAGAGTGTGTACAGAATGAGACATACTAATCAAAAAACACACACTCCAAAATGAATAATGACCATAGAAAGTACACACATATTAACATGTAATGGATATTCTTATCAATTCTAATATGCATCAAGAACTACTCAAAAATTTCAAGCTTGCAAAACCATACAAGAAAATCTTTTTGGATTTTTTATTTTTTTTTCTTTTTCTAAACAAAGCAAGACAGAAAACGAATAGGCAGACATTAAATGACCTAAAAAAAACACACAGAAACCTCAAAAACTAAAAAGAATAAACAAATTAGCACAAGTCAAGTTTTCTCACCCAAACCGCTTTAGTATGAACAAAGTTGTAAGAATTGCGGTTCTTGAATGGTGTCTTGACGTTGTGGTTCATTTCCCCTGTAATGGGAACCCATCTCGACTTGGTTTCCAACTTCCTATTTTTAGGTCTAGGCAAATACACCCTTCCATGCAATTTATAACAATAAGGGCGAATATGACCATACATACCACAATGATGACAAATAAAAACAGGGTGTACATGGTGTACCTTCTTTTCTTTTACCTTACCAACTCTAGGAAGTTTGAGAAGTCCATCCTTATATTGAATTTTTTGTTCTCCCTTTCCTTGAGTTCTTGTATCATGAGATGTGGAAGCACTCTGTTTTTGCTCTTTCTTACCACCAAAGCCAATGCCACTCTTGTCAGAACAAATTTGTTGAGACCCAATGATATTGTCCAAAGTCTTTGATCCTTTGTTCCAAAGACCAATGGTAGCCATAGCACACTTGAGCTCTTTCTCTTTCTTGATCATTAATTCTTCCAAAGCAACTTGAGACATCTCGAGAGATTCAATCTTTTCTTCATACGTTATATAGATTTGCTGTAGCTCATTCCTCTCTGTCTCACAAGTCAAGAGTTTTGCACAAACAGCTTGTCGATCATTAGCTATCTTGATGGCATCAATCCTAACCTCATAAATCTCTTCCTTAAGTTTGACATTCTCACTTTCACATACTTTGAGTTTCATTGTGAGTTTGTCATTCAATTTGGATACGTTAAGAGATTCCTTATACAACTTTTCATAAGCTTGCTCGAGCTCTTCATTATCACTCTCCGAGGATTCATCATCAGTGGCATTCTCAACCGACCTCTTCGGATACTCTGTTCGTCCTTCAGTTTCGGAAGCCGCCATGAAAGCAATGAATTGTTTATGTCCCTCTTCGCCTTGATCTTCGTTGTCACTTTCAGTTTCATCATATTCTGATTCATCATCCCAAGTGATGGCGAGGGCTTTCTTCTTTTTCAAACGGGTGGGGCATTCTGAAGTAAAGTGGCCAAATCCTTGGCATTCATAGCATTGGACTCTTTCAGAGTTCCCTTGTATCTTTCCTTTCTTCTTCTTAGCTATAGAATTAATTCTGAGTTTATCTTTGCCTTTAGATTTATGAGTATGAGTAGATTCCAAAAGATTAGGATTCCTTTTCAAAAAAGATTTTTTAAATTGTTTAACAAAAGCAGCCGTAATCTTGGAATCTATCTCATAATCCTCATCAGAATCCTCTCTAACTCTATGAGCACTACTAAAAGCAATAGCATCTTTTTGTTTCTTTTTGAAATTCCTATATGCCTCATAAGTTTGGAGATTTCCAACCAAGTGATGCAGCTTGAAGTTGTCAACATCTTGAGCCTCCTCAATAGTCGTAACTTTTGGTTGGAACCGATCGGGCAAGGATCTCAAAATTTTTCCCACAACTTTGGATTCTAGTATTTTTTTCACCTAAATTGAAGCTGGAATTTATAATGTCACTCAACTTCGCATAAAATTCATCAAAGGTCTCACTATCTTTCATTGAAAGGTTTTCGAAACTAGACGTGAGCCTTTGAAATTTTGAGCGTTTAACAAAAGGAGTGTCCTCATGAATAGTTTGTAAGATATCCCAAGCCTCTTTTGTGACTTCACAATTGCAAATACGCCTAAACTCTTCAAGTGTGACAGCGCAAAAAAGAGAATTGATAGCTTTACTATTCCAGCTACTATTTTGGTAATCAATTGTGTCCCACTTATTAATTGGTTTGGGGAAAGTTACTCCATCAACGGTAATCGTTAGTTCAGTCCACCCATACATGACAGATCGCCAAACTTTTTCATCAATAGATTTTAAAAACAATTTCATCCGAGCTTTCCAAAAAGAATAATTAGATCCGTCAAGTAGGGGTGGTCGAACCATAGAATTTCCCTCACGAATTGTATCCATTATCACAGATCAACATCTAGGGGATTTCTAGATTTTTCAATTGGTATCAGAGCGGGTCGCTCTATTTTTTTGTCTTACAAATCTATTAGAGCGAGATCTTGTTTGATTTGCTCCGGGGGTGCTGCCCCTCGACCCCGCCGTGGCACTGCCCCAAACCCGCCAAGGGGCGCTGCCCCCTGGACCCCCGCGAGCTGACTGGGCAACTCGATCCCCGTCATAATCAGCGAAGTGGTAATCTTGAAAGAATTAAACACCACAAACTTCTCTGCAAAGCACGATTCAGGTTGGATTCGCATCTAACAACTCATAGCCTCATTGAAATAAAAATGCGAATAAAATTACAACTCAAAAGAGTTTTATCAAACGGGATTGCCAAGAAATAAAACCTAACAAGGACCCTAAGCTTGGGCTTGGGATATCATTTTGAAGCTCGACCTGGCCCGTGGCCTGGTCCATCGGCTTGTTCAAGGCCCACTCAAAAGCCGATCCGAGGCCAGTGTCATTTTTTATTAGAAAAGAATAAAATTTTAGTAAAAAATAAATAAAAAATTTGTTTAGGCCCACCCAGGACTGGCACAAGTCGCTAGCCTGACTCGATTTTTAGTAAAAAATATCCCTTTGGCCTGGGCCTAATTTTTTGGCTTATGAGCCGACTCGATTTTTGGCAAAGGCGTTGGCTTCTGTCCAGTCCGAGTTAATCGGACTGGACCGTGCTGTTAGGCCCGTGGGGGCCCACCACGGGTCCCGTTTTGATAATCTGAACCGTTGAATGTGTAGAACTCGTCGAGTACTATAAGCCTGTAAAAAATCACGTTAATCGGATATCGGTAGCTATGTGATCAAATCAGATTTTTGTCAACCGTTAATTTATTCACCGTCCATTTTTTTTATACAAAACTGATTTGATCACATAGCTACCGATATTCGATTAACGTGATTTTTTATAGGCTTATAGTACTCGACGAGTTCTACACATTGAACGGTTCAGATTATCAAAACGGGACCCGTGGTGGGCCTCCACGGGCCTAACAGCACAGTCCAATCCGATTAAGGACTGGATAGAAGCCAAGCCTTTTGGCAAAAATCACACGACCGGACATGAGTCAAGCCAAATTTACACCCCTTGGTGGCTACACTACCTACACATCTAGTCATTAATGCTAAAATTAGAAAATTAATGCAACTAGTCATTAATGCTAAAATTAGAAAATTAGTGCAAGATTATAGCCAATAGGAAATGATAACGGCAAATGAAATGTTATAGGAAATGATGGTACTACATGCACTAATTAATATACATATTAGTGTACTAACTAATGTTATGTTATTATTACTGACTTCACTTATTATACAAATTACAAATATCCAAAATTTCTAAAATTATACCATGTCATCTGTTAATATATTAGTTAGTATATTAATTAGTACATATAACATTATTCTATAAGAAATAATTGTTTAGAACGTTTAATTTACAGTTTGTTTTAACTATTGATAATTGAGTACACATACAAGCTAAAAACATGTTCCACATAAATCCATTCTCATTGTGATGAACGGGACTAGAGATAATTGGCTAGTTTTCATATATACTAACTAAGCAGTAAGGTCTTGTTTGGGTACTCCCAAATAATTTAAAAAGTCAAAAAGTTATTCAAAAAGTTAAAAAGTTAACACTATTCACCAAAAGTCAACAATTACGGCTGCACAACTCCCAATTCAAATTTTCCTCTAAAAATCAATTTTCACAATTTTTTATTACACATTTTTCCATAAAAAGTCAAAAAGTTAACCCAAACATCCATATTTTCAACCTCATTTTTTTAGTCAAAAAAGACAAAAAGTACACTTATTTAGTCTTCCCAAACTTGGCCTAAATATAAATACAATACGTTTGCAATTTAAATATATATATATATTAACAATTTGAGTAATTTAATGAATGAGAAAAATATTCAAATAGTCGTTGAAGGTTTATGTGACAGTTGCTAAATGAAAAGAATATTCTTTTAAAAAAAAAATTTATGACCACATTCACACCACTTAAGGTGTACGGTTTATATATCATAATAATAGAATAAAGACCTCCTTTGGGGGCAGACTTTTTTAGTAACTTTTTGACTTTTTGGTTAAAATATGATGTAAAAAAAATTAGTATATTGAGATGATTTTTTAGCTTTTTATGAAAATATGTACAAAAAATAGAGAGAAAATGAAAATTTTAACTTTTTGATATGAATTGTTGGCTTTTTAAATTTTTTAGTGACTTTTTAATTTTTTAACTAAAAAAACCACTTGTCAAACAAGACCTAACTATTATTTGGCATTTGGCCATATGAGACGAGCAATGATTATTTGGGTATCCCTTACGTATTAGGGAAATGTTTCAGTGCTCGAATTCTTGGGCTCGAATACTGGCTCGAAAATAGACAGAGGGGAGAAAGGGTGAAAGGGAGGGGAAGAGGGGGAGAAAGGGAGAAAGGGAGGGGAAGAGGAGGAGAAAGAGAGAAAGGGAGGGGAAGAGGTCGTCGCAGAGGAGGAGAGGTCGTCACCCCGGCCGCCGCTGCTCCTCGCCCCGTCGCTGCTCGTCGCCTCCTCGCCGATCGTCGCACCACCGCCACTGCCACCGCCTCGCCCCGCCTCGCCCCGCCTCCCCTCCAGCAGATTTATGGCCCCCTCCCCTCCCTCCTCCTCCTCCTCCCTTCTCTTCTTCTCCCTTCTTCTTCTTCTTCTTCTTCTTCTTCTGAAACTGAAAAAAAAAAAAAAAAAAAAAATACAGACTCGACACCAAAACGACGTCGTTTTGGTGTCGAGCCTGTATTCGAGCCGTATTCCTCGAGCTCTGTAGCGGTGTCGTACATATTAATTGTGATAATGATGCTTCTTAAAAATCAAATGCAAAATTGGTCTAATTTATCCTCATCAAATTATACCACCTAAGAATGACTATGCAAACAAAAATATTATTTACTCCAAAAAATTTTTAAAAAAAAATTACATAGAAAAATACCAATAATTTAAATGTATAGTATAAATGTGAGTCATATTTAAAATGAACTTAATTCATATATTTCTAATTCTAATAGTGTTAAAAAAAAAATTTGGTATACGCAACATTATTAGTATGCAAAACCATCACCAAATTCATTGCTACTTCTTCCTCCAAAAAAAACAAAAATTCTTAAGGAATCTTACCACACTTACTAGGTGTAAACTTGGCATCAGTTTATAATCAATTCTATTATATAAAGTTTACAACTTTAAAGTTTTATCCCACTTTTTACCTTACCTAAAATACTTCTAACTGTTAAATAATTTTCTAATTCAATCCTTATTCAACCGCTCAACCGTCCAAAAGTTGCGCATAATCACAAATATGTCATGTTTGGACTCACTACTATTATATATATACAAACATGCATGTATGTGTATGTTGTTAAATCTCAAATCTTTGATACTTTAATCATTAAGATTGTGGGGACATAATTTTGAGTTGTCTACGTGGCCTACATGATTAGTCGAAGTGTCACATAGGTAATTCTGATTGGCCAAGATGTAGTCAAACCACATTTGAATTCGAGATGTTCGAATGAGTGATTAGAGTCATAGATAATGACAGATTTTCTATTTAGGTAAGGTTGTACTTTTGAGAGGGTTGATCTTAATTTAAATAGGATGAGTCTTGGATAATTGATATCATTGTAATGGATAGAATTCGATAAAGTAAGATTTTTAGAAGAAATTGGGCATTGATCATTATAAAAGTATGGCACCCCATGGGTCTAAGGTATGCGATTTATTTTGTGAGCTCTTGATTTGAGTATGCGATTTATTTTGTGAGCTCTTTATTTGAGTTGATATCTTGGAAGATAAGTTACTGATTTGATTGTTGGAGTGTCCCCCAGGTGGATGAGTCACTACGGTATTTCTTGTCTTCTTGTGCGCAAGTGCTAGCTTAATCTATTCTTCCATGCGCTCTCCAACTAAGTTTCCTAGACCTCGGCAAGGAGATTTGTTTGCTTGTAAGGTCAAAAAACAACACCCACAATTTAGCGTTGTTTGTGAAAATTTAGTAGGAATAGATGGCCAACATCGAACAAGAAGGCCAAAAAGGATCATCTTGATTCTTGATTCTTGAATCTTGAATCTTGGTTCTTGGTTTTTGATGAGTGGACATTTGAGTCCTTGTTTCTTGACGCCAGCGAGTCATGATCTCGGTCGGAGGAGTATCTCTAGCATGTTGTTTAGCCGACATGTTAGAAGATCAGACGATATAAATTTCATCACCTCAGTTTGCCGTGGTAACAGAACCTAGGGGTAGTTATGGGGACATAATTTTGAGTTGTCCACATGGCCTACGTGGTTTGTCGAAGTGCCATGTGGGTGATTCTGATGGGCCAAGATTTGGTCAAACCACATTGGACTCTTGAAAGGGTTGATCTTAATCCAAATAGGAGGAGTCTTGGATAATTGATATCCTTGTAAAAGATAGAGTCCTATGAAGTAAGATTTCGAACTCTTGATTTGAGTATGCGATTTATTTTGTGAACTCTTGATTTGAGTTTGTGATTTTTGTTGGACAATCTTCACTGTATTTAAAAGATTTAATTCTATTGTATACAAAACAACAACTAGAATTTAAAGAAATAAAGAAAATGAGAGAATTTGTTTGATTACAAAAATCAAACTCGTAATGATAAATAAATAAATAACAACAGATTTTATTTTGTTACAAAAACAAAATTAAAATCTGATTTAAATAAATAACAATAACACAAAAAATTAATTAAATAACTTACTTGATTTAATTTCTTCGAATTATAATATGATCAAGTCCAGTGTTTGACACTGTGTCCTTAAGACAGATTCGTCCTCTCCACAGTACTTTCAAAATTTGGACGTCTATCTCCCAGGATAAAATGATCTTATCAACGAATAAAAGCAGCACTACAATTTAATCGTTCGTCGAACACACTAAGTGTTTACACTCTTTCTTTCAGAAATAAAATGCAGCAAAATGCAGAGATTTAAAGTAGAGGATGGAGTAAGAAAATTGGAGTATCAATCAAAATGAGGGGCTTAGTCTATTTATAGATGTAAAGGTGGCTCTTGGTTTTGAATTGAACAGGTACTGTACCTGTTCAATTTGAATTAAACAGATACAAACTGTTTAGGCACTATTTGGTTTGAAATTCAAACAGATTTAAAGCTGTTGGGTTCAAAAACGGGAAGGGCCCTGTTTGGATGAATAGTAAATCCAGACCAGTTTAATTTGAATTCTGGATTTTATTTTACCAAAAATAAAATTAAATTCAAATGTTTTTGGCCGAACAAGCCCAACCTAACCACACACCCGCGCCCAAGCCCAGCCCGCCCGACCGACCGGACGGCGGCGCGCGCGTGTGGTGGTTTTTGGGTCCAATGGGTCTAGCCCATTTTGCCCAGAACATCTCCCTCTAAAACACTTGGATACCCCTTGGGGCACACTCCAAGTATCAAACCCATGCCTTATAAACCCTTTCAAAACCTCCCACCAAATCAATGTGGGACAAGCCTTATTCAAACCTTTAAGGAATTTCCACCAAAACTCCATTTCCATGGAGTATACTTTGGCTTCAATTTCCCATTCACTTGGTAATGGTTTTGAGCAACCAAATATACCACGTGAATCATAACGCGGCATAGAACGCGTTATTACTTTGACCCGTATAAATCGATACACGGGGCCCACCTAAAAATTAGACCAAACTTAAGAAAAAATTCTGGTTTTACCCAGAATTTTATAACCATTTCTAACAATCCCCCACATGAATGGAATTTGATGACAACGGAAATGCAACAAAATGCAGACTTAACGAAAGAGTATAAGTCGAAAATATCTTGCATCAAGATAGGTAGTTTTCGGCCTTGAACCTTCCCTAGTGATAACTTATCGGACTTACTGGCTGACCAATGGACGCGATGCCTTGAATTGTTCAGCCGTTTGTATAAGCCAAGACAATAGATTTCACACAAAATATCTTCTAACACATCGTGGTTCTCACTGTTGTGTTCATTTTAGCCTTGAACGCTCCTGGTTTTCATGAGTGTTTCTAGAGAATGTAGCCTCTTTCATTCTCATAGAACCGGCCCCAATTCAACACTTATATAGGTGATTCTTATTGTGAGTATCTTCTTATACTCGTCTTGATTTTATGCCTTAATCAAGATATAAGTAATCATTAAAAGCAAAGCTTATCCTTATGCCCCTGCAGACAACATATGTTGCAGATATCACTCTCACCATAGGAATAGGTAGGGAATTTTAATCCCTTGGTGATTTCTGGCGAGCCATACATAACTTAGTTGTCCCTTTGAACTTAGTTCTTGGGATCTCCAGTCATATAAGTAGGGTTACCATTATGACGACTCTTATGTAATAGGCTTTAATCCCATCCCCTTCAATGAACTATACACTAGCTCTTTTGTCAAAACTTTTGTTAACGGATCCGCAATATTCTCTTTAGATTTTATATAATCTATTGAGATTATTCCGTTTGACAACAATTGCCTTACGGTATTATGTCGACGACGAATATGCCGTGACTTACCGTTATACATGCGATTTTGTGCCTTGCCTATTGCAGATTGACTATCACAATGAATGCAAATAGCTGGCACAGGTTTTGGCCACATTGAAATGTCTTCTAAGAAGTGACGAAACCATTCTGCTTCTTCACCTGCTTTATCTAAAGCAATGAACTCGAATTCCATTGTGGATCGTGCGATGCAAGTTTGTTTCGGGGACTTCCAAGAAATAGCAGCGCCTCCTAGAGTAAAGACATATCCACTAGTGGATTTTGAATCTTTAGTATCCGATATCCAATTAGCATCACAATAACCTTCGAGTACTGCTAGATATCGAGTAAAGTTCAAACCATGATCACGAGTAAATCTTAGATATCTAAGAACTCGAATGATCGCTTTCCAATAGTCTTCTCCAGGGTTACTAGTGTACCTACTCAATTTACTGATAGCATAAGCTATATTAGGACGAGTACAATTCATTAGGTACATTACACTTCCAATGATATGGGAGTATTTTAATTGAGACACTGCATCACCTTTATTTTTTGATAAATAAAGACTGATATCCACAGGTGTTATAGCTAAATTCAAATCATCCTTGATAAATTTATCAAGTATTTTCTCAATATAATGAGATTGAGATAATGCATATCCGTCAGATGTTTTAGTAATTTTTATTCACAATATAACATCTGCGACCCCTATATCTTTCATATCAAATCTTTTGTTAAGCATTTGCTTAGTTGATTTGATCATGTTTTGACTGCTTCCAATGATAAGCATGTCATCCACATAAAGACAAACTATGACATATCCTTGGTCAGTATTTTTAACATAGATGCATTTGTCACATTCGTTTATCTTAAACCCATTAGTAAGCATTGCATGATCAAATTTTTCATGCCATTGCTTAGGTGCTTGTTTTAATCCATAAAGGGATTTTACAAGTCGACAAACTTTCTTTTCTTGCCCTGATACTACAAACCCTTCGGGTTGTTCCATATAGATCTCTTCATTTAGATCACCATTTAAAAAAGCTGTCTTAACATTCATTTGATGTATTTCTAAATTAAACAACGCTGCTATAGCAATAAGCATGCGAATGGATGTTATTCGTGTCACAGGAGAATATGTGTCAAAATAATCCAGACCTTCCTTTTGTCTGTAACCTTTAACTACAAGTCTTGCTTTATACTTGTCAATTGAACCATCTGCTTTCATTTTTCTCTTGAATATCCATTTATATCCAAGAGGTTTAGAACCTGGTGGAAGATCCACCAATTCCCAAGTATGATTTTGCATAATGGATTCAATTTCATTATTAACAGTCTCTTTCTACAAAGGTGCTTCAGGACCTGTCATTGCTGCCTTAAAGCTTTGAGGTTCATTTTCTAACAGGTATGTTAGAAAATCTAGACCAAAGGATTTTGATGTTTTCGCTCTTTTACTTCGTCTTGGTTCATCATCAGTTAAATCCTGTTGGTTGAGACCATTACTAGTCTTTTGTGTTTGATTGTCACTAGTCTCTTGACTTTGTGTATAATCATAAGTTCTTTTCTGTGAACTTAATTCCCGTCCTTTCTTATAAGGAAAGACATGTTCAAAAACACAGCATTTCTTGACTCTATAATAGTGTTCACATTTATATCAGGTATTTCTGATTTATAAGTCAGAAACCGATATGCACTACTATTCTGAGCATAACCAATAAACACACAATCTATTGTTTTTGGTCCAATCTTAGTCTTTTTAGGAACAGGAACTTCAACTTTTGCCAAACACCCCCACAGTTTTAAGTATTTGTAGGAAGGTGGTCGACCTTTCCACAGTTCATAAGGAATGCTTTTGGTTTTCTTGTGGGGTATTCTATTAAGAACATAATTAGCAGATAATATTGCTTCCCCCCACAAGTTCTGTGGTAAGCCTAAATTTAGTAACATGCCATTCATCATTTGTTGTCTATGATGTGCTTGATTCATAAATTTCAAATCCAAAAATCCAAAATAATTATGACTACACAAATCAGAATTAATGTTTTGACAAAATCATATCCTCATAAAAATTTTGCCTAAGAAACGAACAATTCAAAAACCCAATTGATTGTATATATTCTTGCAACTCATTTATAAATAAATGTCACTGTCATAAAAATATTTGTGACAGAAGAAAATTAAATTATCTTAACTAATGCAAGAGATACACCCCTATATTAATAAAATGGTTTATGATTTTAACAATTTCTACTACGCAAGTAAAATAATTATTAACGACATCTCATGTCACATAATTCAAAATAAACCAATAATCAACATAAAAGATTTCTTAAATTACTACCCAATTAAACGGAACGATATAATTACATATATCTTCATGTTTAAATTTCTCTGGTGTTTAAACACCCATTCAAAATTGATTAGAAATATTCAAATTAACCTGCTTATGTCCAAAGTCGACATAACAATTTATCATTCCAAATCACTTGAAATTATTGTTAAGAAATAACTTGAGTTGATATCATACATGTATATCAAACGCATCAACTAAAAATAATGAGTTGACAAAATAAATTAATCATGTATGATCACATCACTTGCATCATGAAATAAAAGGATTCTCAACTCATAAATAAAATCTAACGCATTTAAACTTTAAATTTCAAAATGACAAAACATACCTTCATTTAATAAGTTTGATTTGTACATAAATAAACAAATTAAATATGCTTTAAAATGTTCTTGTTAATATATATATATATTTTCCGACTCAAGTGTAGAAACAATTTAAGACTATGAATCCACATTGTAATAAAAATAAATTAGTTTGTAAAACTAATATTTTACTCTAGAAGCAAATTCTTCCATGTATACTCACGATGAACTATGATAAAGTTAAAAGAATTAACACCTTTTCACAAAAGGGTTTAAAAAAAAAAGTGGCCTACCAAACGAAACCATAAGTCACTTACAAAATTAACAGATTGTGACCGAGTCACAAAGTTACATGATTGATTAACAAAATTAATTTTCTAGTTACTAAAACCAGAAAATAAATTACAATACAAAATAATTTTATTTTCCTTGTTACTAAAACTAGTAGAATAAAATACCAAAATAATATCTGATTACAAAAATCAGAAAACCAAACCACAAATTAATTTTCTAGTTACTTAAACGAGAAAATAAATTATAACACAAAATAATTTTATTTTTCTTGTTACTAAAACTAGAATATAAAATATCACAAAAAAATCTGATTACCAAAATCAAAAAAATACAAAATAATTTTCTAGTTACCAAAATCAAAAAATAAATTCTAGTTACTAAAACTAGAAAATAAATGATAACACAAAATAATTTTATTTTCCTTGTTACTAAAACTAGAAAAATAAAATACCAAAATAATTTTCTGTAACACCAAATAATATTCTGTAATTGTTAATGATACCAGTATATTACTACTAGTTGTCAAAGAAAAGAGACAGTATATTACTACTATCTGTCAAATAGCATAAACCACTATTTGTTTTTCCAACCAGAATATTAGTTTGAAAACATAGAAAATTAAATACAATGAAAATACCAAAAAGGATTCTGTCTTAAGATTGTTGGACAATCTTCACTGTATTTAAAAGATTTAATTCTATTGTGTACAAAATAACAACTAGAATTTAAAGAAATAAAGAAAATGAGAGAATTTGTTTGATTACAAAAATCAAACTCGTAATGATAAATAAATAAATAACAACAGATTTTATTTTGTTACAAAAACAAAATTAAAATCTGATTTAAATAAATAATAATAACACAAAAAATTAATTAAATAACTTACTTGATTTAATTTATTCGAATTATAATCTGATCAAGTCCAGTGTTTGACTTGATTTAATTTCTTCGAATTATAATCTGATCAAGTCCAGTGTTTGACACTGTGTCCTTAAGACAGATTCGTCCTCTCCACGGTGCTTTCAGAATTTGGACTTCGTCCTCTCCACGGTGCTTTCAGAATTTGGACGTCTATCTCCCAGAATAAAATGATCTTATCAACGAATAAAAGCATCACTACAATTTAATCGTTCGTCGAACACACTAAGTGTTTACACTCTTTCTTTCAAAAATAAAATGCAGAGGGTGGAGTATCAATCAAAATGGGGGGCTTAGTTTATTTATAGATGTTGTTCAATTTGAATTAAACAGATACAAACTGTTTAGGCATTGTTTGGTTCAAAAATGCACTTGCGCCCAAGCCGGACGGATGGCTGCGGCGGTGCGCGTGGTGGTTTTTGGGTCCAATGGGTCTAGCCCATTTTGCCCATAACCTCTCCCTCTAAAACACTTGGGTACCCCTTGGGGCACACCCCAAGTACCAAACCCATGCCTTATAAACCCTTTCAAAATCTCCCACCAAATCAATGTGGGACAAGCCTTATTCAAACCTTTAAGGAATTTCCACTAAAACTCCATTTTCATGGAGCATACTTTGACTTCAATTTCCCATTCACTCGGTAATGGTTTTGAGCAACCAAATATACCACGTGAATCACAACGCGGCATAGAACGCGTTATCACTTTGACCCGTGTAAATCGATACACGGGGCCCACCTAAAAATTAGACCAAACTTAGGAAAAAATTCTGGTTTTACCCAGAATTTTATAACCATTTCCAACAATTTTCTTTTGTAAACTCTTGATTTGAGTTGATATCTTGTAAGATAAGTTACTGACTTAATCGGAGTATTCTCGGGTGGACAAGTTACTGCGGTATTTCTTGTCTTCTTGTGTGCAAGTGCTGACTTAATCTATTCTTTTGTGTGCTCTCCAGCCGAGTTTCATAGATTTCGGTAAGGAGATCTGTTTGGTTGTGAGGTCAAAAAACAACATCCACAAAGATAAAAAGAAAAGGAAGAAAAAGAAGAAAAACCTCATTTTCATTGAACATTTGAGAATATATATGTATATGTATCTCTATTTGTAACTGAATAACACCTTGATCACAAAAGAAGTTGGTTGCAATAAAGTTGGAAGTCTAGATGGCTTTGCCTCTTTTCCTTCGTCTTTACTTTTATCACTCTTAAATCTTTCCTAACTTTAACTTTTCAAAATCAGATCAGTTTCTTAGACCAATCCCCCACCAAATCAAGATCTCACCAGAAAAAGTTATAAATATATATATATGTTTAATTACATATGTATACACATAATCTAATCAAAAAAGAAAAGAAAAAAAAAATTTGTTGAATAGACTGTGAATTTCATAAAATCTGTTTGATTTTTATTTTTTATATTTTAATTTTATCAATTTAGTTTCAATTTATTTAATTGGTATTCGAATAGTTTCCAATGTTTTTCCAATCCGAATTTTATAACAGAAGCAAAAGTATTGGATAAAATTTGAACGGAAACAGGGTTGTGACAATTTAAACATCGACAAAAAAAATTGAAAAAATTATTCATAATTTCAAATCCATGGTGTATATTTATGTTTTCATTTTTTATTCTTTATGTATGTGGAGTTACATCGTAAGTAAATTCTAACTGTAGATTATAAATTTGGAAAAATCGGATGACACCGAAAAGTTATCACCAAACTTGTGGCCAAGCATCTTTTTTTAAGTGAGGTGTGCCCACTAAATTTGTGTTTTGGTAACAAATTTCTTGATGAAATTTTTATGAGCAATTATAAAATATTCTACATAATACGGATATAGGTGTGACTCACACCATATGAGATGGGACCTGAGTATTCTATAGAATATTTTAAAATATTAGCATTTTTGAAATTGTATTATGTTGTGTATAAAATGGTTCTATAAATTTTGATTTATTTTATTTTATTATTATTATTTTGCAACTATGTAGAGCTGTTAAAACATGAATTGGATACATTAAAACTTCGTTTGGCATTGGCTAATATAGTCAATTTTTTTGTGTTGGGATTTTTTTAGCTTAGCTTTTTTAGTGGTATTTTGGGAAGATGGTAAAAAGCAGTTTTTTTGCTTTTAACCAAGCTTTTTGGGAGTAATTTGGGAAGTTGGTAAAAAGCTGCTTTTTTTTTGGATTAATATTTGTTTATGGTGTCACATCAAACTAAAATGACTAAAATACCCTCATCCAACTTAAAAAATTACATTTGACCCAAATCTACAAGATGTAAACATTGAGGGTACTTACGTAATTTTCTAACCTATTTTTGCCCACTTCCCAAATAAGCAAAAACGCAACTTTCGTGTTTTGCTCAAAGATAAAAACGTGGCGTCTTTATCTTTTCCCAAAAGAGGCCTTAGCCTAGTTTGGTTTGGATTTTTGGCTTTTTTTTATTTTTATGAAAAAAAAAAATGTAATGATTATGAGTTGAATATGATATTTTGTTTTATTAACTTATTTAGACATAACTAAATTGGTTACATTAAAAACTATTAAAATATCAACATTCAAAATAACATAGAAAACACACCAACAATCTATCTAACCTTAAAAATAAAAAATGGATGAAAGAAAATTGAGAATATATACCATTCCAACGGCAGAATAATTACATAATTCTAAATAACAAAATAAAATGTACCCTAAATTTTATATACATCTGACGGTCCTGACCAAGTCTAGACACTTCAATTCGCCGCACAAAAAAAAAAAAAAAAAAACACCCACTAAATTTTCTCACATGTGCATGATATAATTTATTTATTTATTTTTATTTTTTTTTGGGATGGAAATAGAGTTGTGACCATTTAAACATAAACAAAGTCTACTCACTCGGGGAAAAAATCAAAAACTTATTTATAATTTCAAATCTATGGTGTGTATAATTAAGCCTTCTTTTTATATTATTTTTCCAATTTTAGGTGAGGTGGTGCTTTGGTGGCAAATTTCTCAATAAATTTTTTACGGGCAATTTTAATGAAGACAAATAAATTATCAAATATTTTATACAATACTTATATGGGTGGCTTACAGTTATGTAAGTATTTAAAGTAAAGTATTTGATAATTTCGGGAAAAAAAATCTCTCAAAAAGTGTGTATCATATACACCTTATAATTACAAAAGAAAATAGCATAATTCTATATTTTTTTAGTCATAACTAAAAAATATATATATAACTAAACACAAATAAAGTATAATCAAATATCTCAAAATAATGTCACAACTAAAAAGGGAAATTGATCATAACTTAAAAAAAAAAATAACGTAATTAAAGATGTATATGGTAGGAAGTGTGTATAAAAAAATTCTCCTGATAATTTATTTAGAATTTGTAACATTTTTTAATTTTTTATTGTCCCGTAGAATGGCTCTATAAATTATTATTTTTTGGAGGCAGAGCTGTTGAAACATAAATCGGACACATTAGAAGGTAAATAGACATAATTAAAATATCAACATTCAAAATAACAAAAAATACATTCCAACAATCTATTTAACCTTAAAAATAAAAATAAAAATAGATAAAAGAAAATTGAGAATAAAAACATAATTCTAAGCCTAGAACACTTTGATTTTATATACATCTGATAGTCCTGACCAAGTCTTGAACGCTTTGATTTTCACACCTAAAAAAAAAAAAAAACCACTAAATTTTCTCACATATGCACGATAACAAAATATATATATATATTTATTGATTTATTCTGTGCTGTCGTCTCTTCGAGCTTTCTTGATCTTGCGGTCCAAATCATCTCGAATTGTTGGAGCAAACAGCAGCGATTCAATCTCCTCCTTCAGATCAAGTTCAGTTGTGGTTGCTTTTCTCTTCATCGACTGTGATGATGACTGTGATTGTCTGCGTCTCTTGGGAGCTGGTGGGCACTCAGTATTCACAGGAATTTTATGATCCAACGATGTCGGAGTCTTAAACCCATCATCATCATCATCAACAACAGCAGCCTCAGATTTGAGTTTCTGATCAAAAGAAGCAGTTACCTCAGATTTCTCTTCTTCTTTGCCATTTTCATGATCTGGGTTGTCAAGATTTGAGTCTGTAGACTGAGACCCATCTGGGAATTCTGAAGTGGGTGGTGATGAAACTTTGGATTCGGTCTGTTTTTGATCATTTTTGAGGTTGAGTGTGTCTGGATTTGAATTCGATGTCGATGTCATTCCCACATAGGAAATGTGGTTGAAGTCTGTGAACATGAAGCTAAAACAGAGAAACAGAGAGAGAGAGAGAGAGAGAGAGAGAAAGAAAGAGAAGAGATTCTGGGAAGAGAGAGAGAGAGAGAGAGAGGATTATAACAATCAAATCAACATCTTTTTCGATGCGTTTCGTTTGTGTTTGGATTTCTGGCTTCTTTACACACTTTATAAGAGAGAGGGAGAGAGAGATGGGAACGGTTTTAACTCAGCTCATAAAGAGAGAGAGGGAGACAGAGAATGATGCGAGCGAGAGTGTGTTTATATGCATTGGATCCTTCGCCAAGGGCTAACTGATTTCTCCCTACTTATATAGACATATTAATAAGCAAAAATTTATCTGAAAAATTATTTAAATTGCATTTGTATCATAAATTTAAATAATAATTTATAAAGAAAAAATAAAAAATAAATGAATTAGGAATAAAATATAACTATTTTTACTTACGTTTTACCCTTTTTTTTTTCTTTTTAAATTTCTACTTAAATTCATAATTTAAATACAGTCTTAAAATTGAAATTTAGGCCTCGTTTGGGAACTGACTATTTTAATAATTTTTTAACTTTTTAATTAAAATATGAGGTAAAAAAAACTAGTATACTTGGAATAATTTTTTAATTTTTTACCAAAAAATGTGTAAAAAGTAAAAAAAAAAATGAATCTTTGACTTTTTTTATATCGGCTATAAGCTTTTTGATTTTTTTAATAATTTTTTGACTTTTAAACTAAAATAAACACTTGCCAAACGAGACCTTATGAACCAGAAAGTTTGTAGGCCCACAAAAAAATGTATAATTGAGATTTATTATTTATATAGTGGGGTCCACACATAAAATTGAGGAGAAAAACAATAATTTTACTTTTTAGATTAAGTGATGTGTTAAGAAAATGATTTATTTATAATTAGAAAATATTTAATTATTAACCAATCATCTTCTTCACACATCACTGGGTCTAAAAAGTGGGTGTAACTTTTGGGCCTGAATAGCAATGTTCAATACAGGGAAAATTGTATTTCGGTGTAAGTTTCTAAAAAAATTATAAATCAGTGGAAAACTTTATCAATTTTAATAATTAAAGTTATAATTTTTTATGAATTTATAAATATTTTATAGAAATATCACTGATTTTTAATTTTTCTAAAAATTAATCTTTCCATTGGATGTGTTTTTTGGACATATTTCTAAAATATTTTCCCTGAGACTGTAGAATTGCTCTGTGCAAAGAAAATTCATTCTGATTATCATTCTCATTACATTATAGATTTCACGTTGGGGGATAGTTTTCATTTTCTCATAGATTTCAAATTATAATGTAGATTTCACAATCCGAATAATTTTCATTTCCTCTTAGTATAACTATCATTCAAATTACACTATAGATTTCACACCTAGAATAGTTTTCATTCCCCTCAAGATTACTATCATTTAAATTGCAGTATAAATTTCACAACCAAGATAATTTTTAGTTTTTTTTTTGGTTGTATAATTTCTATCAAAATCTCATTTAACTTTTAACTACATTCCATATAGAAATGCTTTACATATTTACAATTCCAAAAAAACTTTCTATTCTTTTTCTACATATTTAATTACAAAGTGAGTTCTTTAATTTGGAGAACTATTTTCTCAACCATACTATTTATATTTTCTCTCCTTGTTTAATTTTTTTATTTGAAAGGTGAAAATGTTTATCATTATTCGATATTGTTATAAAAAGTGAAATATTGTGTTTGGGCATCTTAATTTTTATTTTTATTTTTTTGATAATCTCTACGAATTTTGATACATCTATGCACGTGGTATTGCCACGTGGGGACCATCTCTGGCACGTAAACTACAAACCCCTCTCTCTTTAGATGCTTTGTTTTTCATGCACGCAAAGCAATATTTTATTTTGTTTTGTTTTTTCTTCCCAATCTTTATTTATTTATTTTTAAAACATTCCCCTGCTCTTTGCTCAATGTACATTTTCATCATTCTTTTATTTATTTATTTTTTTGAATGTCATTTTTTTATTGATGATCTAATCACAAACATGGCCATTTGAAGGGATAAGTTTTAAATATACTGAGTAGATACTTAATTGCATATATATATTATTTAGATCTAGCTTAGAATACTTCTCTCCATTTAACTCAACATTTAGTCCAATTTTTGGTGTGAAACTACTATATTTCTCACAAAAAAATGTGTTACATATCCAATTAAACAGAAAAGTCAAAAGTAACTACTTTATTGATTCGAAAAATCACATTACAGTTAATCAATTTTTGCCAACTAGGTCGGCACACGACATAATTAGTTGAAGTCAAGAGTAATTACTTCATTGATCCGAAATATTATATGACAATTAATCGGTTTCAGTTAGAAGTTGTTACTTCATTGATCCAAAATACCACATGACAGTTAAATTGGTTTAGCCAACTATGTGAGCACACGACATAATTAGTTATTTCATTTCATTGATGTAGAATATTACGTGACAATTTGTTAGACCAATGAAAGGACTATGTTAAATAACGGACATAAATCTACTTGATCGGTTACTGCCAATTAAGTGGACATGCAATATAATTCTATTGTATGGATATATTGTCACGTGATATTCCAAACGCAACGTCATTACATTATTACATGGTACCTTGTCTTAACAAAAAATGCTGTTTAAAATTGCATCATTTGGATTTATGTGAGGAATAATTTGTATTTAATGTCTGTGGAGAATAACTATATCACATGGATTTGGAATTTGGATGGATTCATAGAAAAGATAAGGAAGAACTAATATGAATCATACAATTAGGAATTCTCTTTAGGGAACGAGTGTATATGTATCTATCTTTTTTATGAAAATTAATAAAATGGTTTAAAAAATTAAATTAATAAAAAACATTTTAAAATTAATGAAAAGTGTCGTGTTCCTTACTATTTTTCTCTTTTTTCTCTTTTTTTTTTTTTTTTTTTTTTTTTTTTTTTTTTTTTTTTACTGAGGGGTGTCTCATAGGCATTTGTAAGCAAGACGTCATTTATATAACATGAAAAAAGTCTTATTGATTTTTCTTAATAATAACGCCTCGTTTGGGAACCTTCCATTTTAGTCAAAAAGTCAAAAAGTTACTAAATTAGTCAAAAAGTCAACAACTCATACCAAAAAGTCAAAGATTCTCTTTTCTCTCTACTTTTTGCACATCTTTTCATAAAAAGCCAAAAAGTCATCCCAAACATACTAGTTTTTTTTAGCTTATATTTTAGCCAAATAGTCAAAAAGTTACTAAATTAGCCTGTTCCCAAACGAGGCCTAATAAAAGAATTTTTTTGAAAAAAAAAAATGTCCAAATAAATTAAATTGTATTTTTTTAATATAGTGTAAAATAATTGCATGTCATTTAAACCCCCAAAAAATATCATTAATTGCAAAATTAAATATAATATATACAAAAAATTAAATATAATATATACAAAAAGGATAAATTAATTGAATTAAATGGGCAGTACCTTTCAAAAGTTGTACTTTTTCCCTTTACTTAAAAAGAATAAAGTATGACTTATTTGCCATTGTGAAAAATAAAAATAATACCAATTATTTTTAGTTGCACAACAGTAGTTGATGTGCATCCTGTACAATAACCACCCCAAATTCATAAGAAAATAATTTGTTTAATTATTTAAAATTTTATTTTACTCCAATTACACCTTATTATTTTTTCCAAATTATCCTCAAGGTAAATCCAAATAATAAATAGTAAGCAAACTAAAAAAATTAAATTATTTCAAATATTTTCAATGCAGAAAAAAAACAAAATAAACAAATAAACAAACAAACAAACTTATAAGCATATAAGCATTATAAATATATAAAAAATCAAACTTTTACATAAGCATTATAAAACTTTTTAATACAGAATAAAAAACTTTTACATTATAAATTATTCACAAGAATACTCATGAAAAAGTAAAAACCAAACTTATAAGCACATAAGCATTCGGCACTAACAAGAAATAGTAGTTCTCAAATAATGCACTATTTAAATGACAAAATAAGAACAACTCTAATAATATGTTATTATTAATTTAATTACTGGGTCCTTTAATTTTTGTCAAAAAAACGATATAGAAAATAATTGATGGTACTCTACAAAAATTGTGAAACCCCTTTATATGAATACTTACTTTCTTTTTGATGTGTTATTTCAAAAAACTATTTTGATTACTACTTTCATCCATTATTTGATTTTATTCAAACTTTCTTCTAAGGTTTAGGGTTTTAAAATAATAAAAAATAGATGTTGATGATGATAGTGAGTTTTGATAGGGTGGATTGGAGTTTTGGAGGGAGGATGATGACGCTGATGATGATGAAGAAGAAGAAGAAGAAGAAATAACTTGGATCTCTTGGGGAAGAAGATACAGAGATTTAAATAGGAATATGAATAACTGATTATGGTGTACCATGAGGAAAAAAATATTTATTTTGAAATTTAATATGTGTTATCTTTATTTATAAATTCATATTAAAATATATTAGAAATTAAAATTTATAAATTTCTAAGATATATTTTAGGTTGAAATACAACCCCCCTGGCTCTCCCCTGTATTAGTATCTATCTTCCATATCTTTCCATGAGTTATTTCGTGGGCACAATCTTAGACCCAGAACAATTATTAGAACAGTTCATTTTATAGGTCCAACAATGAGGATGAATTATGTAAAAAAATTAGTTTTTATTAGACATTACTAAACACATGAATAAATTACATTTTATGTTTTTAGATGGACAGCAACAATGAGTTTAAACTTGACTTGCTAAATTTATAAAATGAAATCTGATTTATTTATCTATTTACCGATATTCAAAAATATTTACTTTTTTACACAAAGGCTACGTTTGTTTGGCGGTTTATGTTGGATAGGATTGTTAGTGAAAGGATTGTTAGTGAAGAGATTGTTGATGTGGGGATTGTTAGTGAAGGATCAAGTAAAAGTGTGTTTGTTTTGATGATAGTATAAGAGATGATTAGTGATGAGATTGTTAAATTATTTTTATATAAAATAAATCAATAAATTATTTCTATATTAAAAAAAATTAGAACAAATATTAAAACAAACAGGTGCACTTGGTAAAAAATAAATAAATGAAATAATTTTTTTTATATAAAATAGACTCAATTCCCTCACTATTTTCTTAATCTCACCTAAAATCTAACCAAACTAATCCTCCTATGTGAGGGTATTCATAGTCCCATAGGACTACTAGTCTCCTTCTATTTTTGTCAACCAAACATGAGCTATGTAAGACCCACCAAATTGATAGTCCAATCCCTTCATCTATAGAGTTAAACAAAGGACTTTTGTTAAGTGTGCAACTTACACCTTACACTTACGCCTTTCTGTTTGCTGTCCTGTTTTATGTTTACACCTTCCACTTACACTTTTTGTGTTGGTTGCATATGGTGTGCAACCAATGTTTTAAAAACCGGACCGGTGAGTGAACCGGAAAAGGGGCCGGGTGGACGGGTCACCGGTTCAACCGGAATCAAACCGGAATCGAACCGTGACGTAATAAATATATTAAAATTATATTTAAATAAAAATATAAGCAATAAAATTATAAATTAAAAATATTAAATTATCTTAAATATTTGTCCTAATATTTTTTTTACTGAAAAATATAATAATACATTTTAAAATATTATTAATTTCAATTTTGGAAGATGAAATCAAATATTTAATATTCCCTCCATATGATTTTAATTCAAATAATTTGATTGAAAGGAGAACAAAAATTTTGGAGGGATATCAAAATTTCAATATTCCCTCCAATACATTTGATTGAATCCCACATGGATTTTTTGAGTTTTTTTGAAAGAGTTTTTTTCTTATGAATAGGTGAAGACTTTCACAATAATTTCATCAAGCTCTTAATGGGATTCCTCACAAGAGGAGACCCTTGAAAAAGAGTTTCAAATTAAAATTTTCTTATATTCTTATATTCTTATATTTATATATATTTATAAAATAAGAAAGAAAAGAAAAGAAAGAAAGAAAATAAAAAAACAAAGAAAAAATTTTTTAAAAAAAATATTTTCGGACCGGTCCGGTTTGATCAACCCGCTGATGGGTCAACCGGTTCATCGGTTTAACCGGTGGGTTCACCGGTTTTCACTAAATCTACCGGTTTTTGATGATGGCCGGTTTTGGTGGGTAGACCGGACCGGAGCCCCCTCCGGTCACCGGTTCAACCGGTTGAACCGGCCGGTCCGGTCCGGATTTTAAAACCTTGTGTGCAACCTTAAGGGGTTGCACACCATACCAGGACCCTTAAACAAATATCACCAAAATGTCATCACTAGATGAACAGTTGAGACCATCCTCGTGGGCCTAGAGTAGGGACCACAAAATGAAGTATAAATAAATATAAAAAATAGTGGTATAAAAATAAGTCATTCCCCACTATACATGTACTTTAGCAATGAGCCTATTATACCAACATTATGTTAGTAAGTGTAGCATTTATTGTTCCCTAATTCATAAGTGTTTTATTTTATTTTATTTTAATTTTTTGTTCAAGAGGCTAATTCATAAGGTTTTTTCGCTTGGCATGCAACATGTACCAAATAGATATTGGTTTTATTTTATTTATTTAGTGTGTGTTGAATAGATAATGGGTTGATTATATTTATAACCACACAAGCCAGCTACCCTTCATCACAAATTCACCTGGTGTGTTGATTGGTTTATTTTCCCTATTATCATGATAAGGTATAATTAATAAATGAATACTAATAATTTTATTAAAAGTATATACATCATCATATTATTAGATATTTAAGTATCATTATTTTTTTAACAATCAATCATATTTAGCCTATTATATTTTTAGTAAGATTTTTAATAAAATTGTTACTATACGTAGAATTATTCTTAATAAATTGTGTGGATGATTCCTTACTTGTGTGTTCGTAGCTGGAACTTTTATCAGCTGCATTTAATAGAGTAAAAAAAAAATTATCTAGCAATAAAAAAATTGTTAGATACCCTGTTATATCATGTCTTACTGTTTATTATTTACTAGCGGTGTACATGTGCTATGCATAGTTTAAACAAATATCAATTTGTTTGACATGTATAGCAAAAACAATTTAGAATCAATTAAATTTTAATTATTTTTATTTGAGGTTTTTTTTTAATTTATTTATGGCATTAATTGTATGTTCTAAGTTTTTAATAAAAAAAATAAATGTCATAGTTTAATTGGTAAAAATGAAAAAAAAAAAGAAGAAGAAGAATAAATTACAAAAAATTACATTTATGATAAAATAAAAATAAATTATGTTCTATAAGTTTTTCAATTTTAGTTTATGTTATGTCAAAGTTTGCCCAATTATATATTAAATCATATTGTATAAAAATATAATTTTCCTTATAACTTTCACATAAAAATGACAATAGTTGAATTAAGTAATTAAAGTTGAGTTAGACATGACACAAAATCCAGTTAAATTGATTTTTACACTAATTTTGCTCTAATGTAATCATTAAAACACCTAAGTAATGTCATATGATATGAGATAGGTTAATTTGTATCATACACAAAGATTAATTATTTACTCCCTATTAAATAATTTTTATTTAGTAACATGGTAAATTTTATAGAAATTGATAATTCATTCTTAATAAAAGTAATTGCATTTTAGTAACATAGTGAAAGATTTGCTCCTCGTAAAAATGAAAATATTTTTTCATCGTCTCATTTATTTGAGATTTAATACGTGATTGATACATTTAAGAACATAATACTTTTTTATGATTAATTCTCATTTTGAAAAGAGAAAAATAGATTTGAACCTTTCTATTTCCTAAACTTGTCATGTTTGGTTTTAATTTTAGAATCAACTTTCAATTTTTTATTTTTTATTTTTTATTTTTGGAAAAAAAATAAAAGGTAGTTTGACAAAATAAATACTAAAATGAATCTTTTGAATTTTTTTTATTATTTTTACTTTAAAAAATATAAAACTATATGAAAATAATAGATGTTTTTGACCTTTATTTATAAAATTAAATTTTTATTTAAAAAAAACAAACCAAACAAAACAAACCAAACAAAAATTCTCCCTAAAAATAAAGATTGAGTAATGTTAGAAATTTCAAAAAATTTATCAAATTTTTTATTAAACATCTTATATGAATGTGGGATCTACATAAGATTTACATGTCATATTTATATAATACATTTGATAAAAAATTTAATAAAATTTATGAAGTCTACCATTATGGATAAAGATTAGTTGACACTGAAACACATGACACACTCTCATGCAGGCATCATTGCAAGTCATGCACATTGCTTTCATGATTTTTTCCCCTATCGCCAACTATCATGTCCCCATGTCTCACACAATCATATTTATCCATACATTAGTTTGGAAACATACTATTGTAGGTTTGGTTTGATTTTAGATTTTTTGTTAAAAAAGGATAAAAATATAAAATTAACTACATAAGTTAATAAAATAAAAGCTTATTTTGAAAAGTGGGTTAAAAGTTACTTCTCAACTTTTAACTCACTTCCTCTCTAAAAAAAAATAAAAAATAAAAAATAAAATAAAATTAAAAAAAAAAACCAAAATGCTAGAAAAAAAAAAAAAAAAGTCAAAAAGTCAGCTTTTAACCATATTTTCAAAATACCAAAAAATGTCACATCCAAATGAAGCCAATGCCTAGTAACTTTTTGACTTTTTTATAAAAAGATGTGCAGAAAAATAGAGAGAATAATGTGACAACTTATATTAACTTTTTAATTTTTTTAAATAAAATATATAGTTAACAAAGTCTTAATTAGTTAAAACATGATAGACACATGGGGAAATCATGCCGGGTGTTAGATGTGTGTGTGACATTATAAGAAATTAAGATTTTAGAAATAAAAATTTAGAGACAAAATTGCATTAATATTTTTGTAATTAAAAGTGTTATTATTTTATTTTTAACGACAAAATTAGACATTTAGTAATTAACTACTAACTATTTTGGACCAAAAATTTTGTCTAAGAAAATAAATTTTTTTGGGATCAAGTTATTTTGTTTCTAAAAGTGCATTTATTAACAACATTTTCAAAATTTTGTCCTTAAAAGCTCAATTTTTTGACTTTGTTGGATGATTTTTTAGCGACTGTTCTCGCGACAACTAAAATTAGTCCTTAAATATTTTTTGCAATAAAATTTATACATTTAGAGATAAAAAAAAAAATTGATCTCTAAAACTCTTATATATTGTAGTGTGAGTTCAAATACATATTTATGTGCGAGTTTGTGATTTACCGCTACATGGTTAAGTGATTCTACTGTGTGGTACCATCTAAAATGATCTCTGAAATCTCGACTCCTTAAAATATACCTTAGAGATCACCCTTCTATGATTAGGCTTTTCTTAAAACATAATAGACAAAGGCTATTTTTAAAAATAAAAATGCACAAGAATTCAAGAGAAGTTAATGGAGAATAATGAAATTTCAAAGGCATTTCTTTTGTGTCAACAAATTTTCCAAATTATTTTAAATGTAATTTCAATCTTATAATATGATGAGAATTTTAAAACATAATGGGCAAACATGGTTGTGCTATTAAGATTGCATTGAAACAAGATGATACAAAATTTGAGAATAATGAATTCCGTGCATACTTTATATACATTAGAAGGATGGCATGTACTTTTCAAATAAAATGACAAAATGACTAATTATTCAGTGGAGAGTATTAATATTGTGTAAGAGTGGATAAGAAATTATAGTTCTTCAATTTGCAGTGAAAACAATCATAGCGATAAATACAATCCTCTTATATGGATATAAAATTTATAAAAATATAGGATCTATCTCATGTAAGAAGATTATGTTTAATTTTATGATTAATTTCTGTATTTTTAATTTATTTTTGTAAGAATTTAAGAAATCAGAAACCATCATTTTATAATTAAATTACAACTTCAACATCGGATAAATTTCAACAAAAGTTTTAAGACAATGTATATTGAATTTTATTGAAAAATTCGACAAAGAGAAAAATATAGACAACTTCAATTTTAAGGGAACTATTATAAATTATTATTATTATTATTATAGATACATATCCATATATTTTATGTATGAAAAATGATGCAGACCACTAATTAGTGGTTGCACTAGGGATGTGGCAGTGGGTACTCACTGCCACATGTGTTTTGTGTCTTAGTTTTTTTTTTTTTTAGCTTGCCACATCCTTAGTGATGGTGTTAGTGGTAGAAATTTAGTGGGAAGTAGCATGACTGTTTATATATAGGTGTATTGGAATAGTGGTCCTCATACACTATAGTCATAGGATGAATGATTCCACTATTTTTTGTTGGGAGAAAAGGATGTGAAGAAGCCATCAACCTTTCTTAGAGTACAAGGTCATCTTCTCCACTATAATGTGTCTCTCTTGTTAGTGACTTGGTATGTCAGTCACCCAACAATTTTTGTTACTCATCTTTTCTCAAAAGTTTAAAATTTCTTCCAAGATTTGAAGGACCACCACGCCTTGTTTTGTTTTGATTGATTTTTTAAAAATTAATTTTTTTATTTTTTGTGTTTTTAATGATTTTTTTTTAATATTTTAAGTAATTTTTTTATTCTTAAATGCACATAATTTAGATACACTTAAAAAAAATAGTTGTAAAAAAAAAAAAATCAATAAATACACAAGAATAAGAAAATATAATGAATTTTTGTATTTGATGAATTTGTTAAAGATTTTTTCCATAAATATTACACTTTTTAAGTATATATCTAAGTTAGTGTATCTAAAAAATAAAAAATAAAAAATAAATATTAAAATATTAAAAATTTTGATTAAAGACAAAAATGTACGAATTTTTTTTTCTCTTCATATTTCTAAAAAATAGACTCAATTTTTTGAAACTAAACGAGATGAATAATCCCTTACTTTGAAGTTAGTACGAGATACACACAACTCAGTCATAGATTTGTCTCAATAAAATTAGAGTTGTAGTACTCTAACTTAAAGTTAAATATATTTTTTAAATTTAGTGATGTAACATTCTATTATTAAATTTCAAAACAAATTTATTTTTTATATATTCTCTAATTATCGATTAATCATCTTTTTTACGTATCATTAAGTCTAAAAAATGGATTTATATATTATTTTTCATAAAATTATTGTGCCGGTCTTATTCATCTTATATATTGACTTATATAATAATTTTTAAATATTTTTCTGTGAACATATTTTTACTATCAAAAATGATTTGGACCCCCACAGAGGTTGGACCCCCACAACCCCCTCTGCTGTGATTGGCCAATTTTCTTTTTTTTCTTTTTTTTTTTCTTTTTTCTTCTCCTCCAATCACCACCCCACGTATGTATGGGGGGTGGTGGGGTGGTGATTGGAGGAGTCTCAATCACTTCTCTTTTACTATTTATGGTAGGGCATGCATAAATGGTTCAAGTGGGCAAGATGAAATATCTGTCAACCCGACCCAATTATGAATTAAGATTTAAGCCCAGTGCAATCATGATGCTCTTAACCCTGGCCCAACTCAGCAAAAAAATGACTCAATAATATGTAGTACAAATAGGGCTTAAGCGGTGCGATTCGGATAGTTTAAAAGTAAAATTATAAATTGAATGGTGGATTAGTAGATCGACAAATTGATAAATTGCGGTTTGAGTGGTTTTAAACAGATTGGCATGTTGAAGAATATTCTAACCAATTATCATGTTTTTGCATAACATATAACACTAACTTTAAAAAATGCCTAATTAGTACACAATGTGCTTGAGAGGGAAAAGATTGAGTACACATTTAACTTTTGACATAATACATAAAGTGGTGGTCTCAAAACTTGAATCCATAACCTCATGGTTGTTAGGCCAAGTCTTAACCATTGAACCAATTTCATATTATAACACAAACTAATTTTACATAATTTTTTTCATATATATAACTACTAATTTGTAATGAATTTCACATATTAAATTTCTCTCACACTCATTTTTATTTTGATATTTCATTATAAATTACAAAATATATATCTATTAATTATAGCGGAGCAAAACGGTTTCGAAAGCGAATTATAAATTTTAAAGTTTAAACCGCAGTTTAGCAGATAGAGCAATGTAGATTGATTCAGTACAATTTTAGTGAATTAGATGGTATTTTGCGCAACCCTAAGTACAAATGTATGACACAAATTAGTATATTTTCCTTGGCAATCACTTTGGGATTTTATGGAGTCTATGGCCACATTTATTTGCCGGATTAGGTTGGATGAGATTGTTATCGAGGGGATGGTTAGTAAAAAAATTATTAATGTGAGGATGGTTAGTGAGACGATTAAGTAAAAATGTGTTTGCTTTAATGATAGTGGGAGAGATGATTAATAATGGGATTATTAAATTATTTTTATATAAAATAAAATAAAATAAAATTTTCTATATTAAAAAAATTATAAAATAAATATAACAAAATATAATTTTTTTTTTTACAAATAATTAAAAAAAGAAAAAGAAAAGTGCATTCTAATTCCTTCACTATTTTTTCAATCCCAGTCCATATGAGGGCAACTTAATCATATTGGGACGTCGGAGTAATACTCCACCTAGAGTAGCAATCTCCCTCCACAAGAAAGCCACCAAACAAGTTATAGTGGAGCCCACTTCCTTACTACTCTAATCCCACTCCCTAATCCTTACTACTCTAATCCCACCCCCTAATCTGCCAAAAAAACATGACCTATATGTTAATATTTAAACACTAATTTGCCGATCTAAAATAAAATACTAATTTGGAGACAATAATTTAATGCAATTTTCAAAAACTAAAGGAATTTTTTTTAAGGTTCCTGATATTAAGATTTTATAAGGTAAAGAACATACAATATTTTCATTGTAATTAAGGTTCTTCAACAATTTTACAGAGAAAATTCGACTCAGATAAATTTTGCCCGACTCAGATAAATTTTATCCCGACTTAGAGAAATTTCCTTGATTTCACAGAGAAATTTCAAAATTTCTCTATGATCATACTAGAAAAATTTGAGTTGGGCAAAATTTCTCTAAGTTGGACAAAATTTCTCTGAGTTGAATTTTCTCTGTGAAATTGTTGAGGGACCTTAGCTAATAAAAAAAAATATTGAATCTCTCTTATTACAAAAAGTTGAAGAGGAATGTTTCACTAATTTTTTAAAAATAGAATATGTGAATTAAATTTATTTTAAATATGATCTATATCATAACAAATTTAAATTTTACCACTTTGCATGAATATATTTGAGACTAAGGAATTAGCTTGGTCTATAGAATACTTTCTTACACCACATGATGTTTGCCTTCAAAGTCTCACTATTTTTTTAATGCAACTTTCAATTTTTATAATATAAAATTCTATGATGAAATATGCATTTTTCCTAAAATTGAGGGGACAAACAAATTTTCATTTTCCTAATAACTTAATAGAAAGAAAAGTTTTTTATTTTCTTTTCCTATTTTCCCTCTCAATTAAGCAATTTGGTGTAGCTTTTTGCACAATGAAAAAAAAGAAAAAAAAAAAGAAGAAGAAGAAGAAGAAGTAGCAGCAGCAGCTAATAACGCCCATTTTCTCACTTTTCATTAAATATTTTTTTTTCCAACTTATATAAACTTTGCTAAATTTTATCAAAAAACATACATTTTGTAAGTAAAAATTACATCAAACACTCTAATATAATATTTAAAATTAAAAAAAAAATTATAACATAAGCTGCACCAAATAAAATCATATTCCCATAGAGAAACTTTTTTTTTTTATAATTTTTTTTTTTATTTTTCATTCTTCTTCGTCATAAATTTAAGAAAATTTTGTTAGTAAAAATATGAGAAAATTACCATTAAAGTGGTAGTTTTTAAATTTTATTACAAATTCATGAAAAATTTTATGATTTTAATATGAATATTTTTAAAGTTTTATCACTTACGCTCCATTTGTTTGGATAAAAAATATTTTTATTAGAATTTTTTTTCAGAAAATATTTTTCAAAAAAACATTTTTTTTTTTAAATGTTCAGTGGTGGAGGTGGTAAGACAGTAGTGGTGATGGTGATGTGGTAGTGGAGGTGAGAGTGACAGTGATAATGTGATGACATTGGTAACACTCGAGTCCGAAAAATAGTTTTCGCACTTAAAAAAAAAAAAAAGAAAAGGTCCAAATAAGCTTATTTTGCATTGACTATAGAAAAAAAATCAATTAACTTTTATTTTTCATTATACCAAATACTAAAAAAAG